>JZKD02S1765801.1:63062-85879 GCA_000966675.3 Picea glauca | reverse complement strand
AATACAACCAATGACTTGAGGGTTTGTGGAGCAAAGACGCTAGTGAGGGCATGCAATGAAATCTGGGTGTCAAAGTTGGGTGGGTAAGTAGGATCTGTAGTAGCATTGGGAAGGGGTATCTCTTCAATAAGGTACACTACAAATTCATCTTCAACAACATCCTATGAAATGGCCATAATTTGTTTTTGTTCCTTACACTTCTGCTTTGGAAAATATTTTTTATCATAATTATAGAAAAGATCCCTAAGTTGGTGCTCAACCATTTCGACCTGAGTTAATTTCTAGATCTTGAGGGGAGTGGTATGGGGGGGCAGGATTTGTGGGTCGAGGGCGAGGAACAAAAGAGGTTTTTTTTTTTCGGGGAAAAAAAACTTGTTGGGATTCTTTGGCAGGTTTAGTAGCTTCCAACCAAGTCTAAGGGTGATCCATGAGGACCTGGGATTAGATTTCATCCTTTAGGCCATTGCTAACGCATTCCTGGAAGAATGTATCTATCATGCTCTCTGTTCTGAAGGACAAATGATCAAAGGAAGTTATAAAGTCTCCAATTGTGCCTGACTGTTTCAACTCGGTCAAACATCCTAAATAGTGGGTGTCAGTTTCAAAGAGTTCATAGAGCTATACAACAAAATCGGTCATGCAATATACCTATGACATGCATTTTTACACCATTTCCACCATTTCCAGTGTTCAAGATCCAAATAGAGAACAACATAACAAAGTTTGGACAATTCATTTGTAATTCCATGTAGAGAGAAATAATGTTCCATTTGAGTGACCCAACCTGTGGGGTCAGAGCCATAAAATTTATTGTCCTCAACTCAAGGAAGACAGGGAACACAATGAAAGGATTTGGATTGAAAAAACATATAATGGGAGGAATCAACACCATCTAAGTGGGATGGTTGGTTTGAGGAGGAAATACCCTTGGGGTGGTTCAACAACTAGTTGAAAAAAGAATGGACGGTTGAGAATTCAACCATGATTTTTTCATCCATGGCTTCAAATTGTGGTGGAAATGGGTCTCAAATTTTGTAATGTGGGAATTGGCGGAATCAATCTTAAAAGTCACTTTCCAGAGGGACTCCTTGGTTTGAGCGATGAAATCTTGTAGATATTGGTTGTGATTGGTGGCAACTTGGATACGAGGGGTGTTTGTAAGGGAAATGGGTGGGTGGGACCACATAAAATAAGGACTTATAATTGATAGGTACCACGAAAATCAGGGTGAAAAGGGGAATATAATGGGAGAGGTGGAAAATAGGGGCATTGGGAAGGGGGTCACTTCCACTAAAACAAAATCTTGAAAATGAAAGGTACCATTGCAATCAAAGCGAGGAGAGGAATCCAATGGGATATGTACCAAATAAGGGTGTTAGTGGGACCACTATACTAGGTCTTTTTTTTACTCCTACTGAGTTATACTCTGATTTGAATACTACTATAGTGGAAAAATGGCCAAATTCTTAAGAGGAAGAAATGTGTAGGAATTTTGCAACCCGAATGTAGGAGGAAAGGTTGCATGCCAATATATATTGTCTCTTCCTTTTCTTCTCAGTTTCTGTCCCAAGGGTTAGGATGTTTATGGTTTCTACAAAAAGGTTTTTCCCTTTGTTATATCTCTCTGATATACATGTGGGATTGAATAATAGTACTTGGCCCAATATCTCAGGGCACCAACTAAGGAGGCTAGACCATACCCTTAGATGTACTACCCAATTAACTAGGTACTAGAGAGTATCTTCCTGATTGCTATCTCCGTGGAATTATATAAGTCAAGAGACTGATCGATTTATCTATGTGGGGATTTAGGATATCTAGGTTGATTTGTATACAAGTGTTGTCTAATGTACTACCACTTGAAGGGGTACCAACAGGGGTTACAAGGGTGGCCAAAAATGTGCACTTAAGTACCACTAGTAGTTCCTTTGTGTATGCTTCCCTGACCATGTATTAATGTGCTAAAAGAAATATCTTTGTATCTTTAGGATGTTAGAATACCTCTCTACCCTGGAAAAAAAAACCAACAATTTTCTGCCAAGGAAAGTGATTTGATACCACTTGTAAGGTACCATATCTATTATAATAGCATAAAAATAGAAATACTTCAGAAAATAACTACGAAACAACATAGTATATGAAACCACAACACCAAAATAATACTTATTATTGATAGGAAACAATGTTCACTTTCCTCTTCGAGGGGGAAACCTCTAGCAGAGAGACACTCTATTACAATAATTCTCAAGACAAAAACTTCTCATGCATCCTACTCTTATGTATAATAATTCTATCTTCCAAATAAAATTCTAGCGTAAGATCTTTCTAGAAGAATAATTTTCTATTAGGTCTTCTTACATTGACTTGTTCTCATTTATTAAATAGGCCTTATAGGCTAATGTCTACCTTTATTACATGGAAAATATATTATTCTACCCTCATGAGGGGTTAGGGAGGTTAGGTCCCTAACAAATTCATTCCATCCACTCCACATCATTTCACAACATCATGACCTAAGGAAACCAATATTTGATTGTTTCTTCTTGGAATTTTCTAAAAAATAAAGTAATTTAAAGTGGTCATGCAAACCACTAATTTTTTTATAAAAAACAAGAGGTCACTCCTTTATATAGTCCATCCAAAGTAGGTAAATGTTGTTGAATTTTATCTAGACTCTAAGACACCCTTTGATATTGATAGAATTTGTTTCAATTACCAAGCTACTTGATATTGTCAATAAATCATGGGGTTTACCCACTATTTTTTTTATAAAAACCAAGAGGTCACTCCTTTATATAGTCCATCCAAAGTAGGTAAATGTTGTTGGATTTTCTCTGGACTCTAAGACACCCTTTGATATTGATAGAATTTGTTTCAATTACCAAGCTACTTACAACCATAGGAAATGGGATCAACTAGGCATCTACGAAGTAAAAGAACCCTCCCAAGGAGCAGGTTATTGGAGTCCAACTTCTTCACCAATATTCTTCACATGTGTATGTATGTGATTCCATTAGTTAATTGAGTCTATTCATATAATTTTAAATCTATTTACTTCACTTTTTCAACTATAATGTCTTTCTTTCTTCCTTTCATGTTGTACATTAGGGTTTATAGAATATGGATCTACTTTTAAAAGTACATTTTTTATGTGTTTTTCCCTAATTTGTTTGTATCTAGATCAGATCCTCTATATCTAGGAATTTTTTAACCTTATTTGTACCAATGTAAATTTGGTGACCATACTTGGGAAAGGAACATTTTCTTCTTCCCTGGTTATGGGTGTGTGTTCGATCCCCCTTATCCCCTCTAACCCTTGAGTTTTTGGGTGATTTTTATTTCCCTATTTTATAGATTTCAAATATGATTTATTTTTTTGTTTTAGTAAGATATTTATTCTATATTTAAAAGTCTCTCAATATTAATAAAACAATCCTCTTCTTTCTTAGTAATTAGCTTATCTTTCTAGACTTTTTTATTTGAAATTTGGCATATTTTTTCCATCTTGTCTTTTCATTATTTTCATATTTAAAATATGATTGGTTTGTTGTATTAGTAGGCCATTTATTTCATATTTAAAACTCTCTCAATATGAATAAAATATCCTCAATTCTTAAATCCTCTTCTTTCTTAGTAATTAGCTTGTCTTTTTAGACCCTTTTTTTTTTTTTTTAATTTGGCATGTTTTTTCCATCTTGTATTTTACTTATTTTTCAAATTTAAAATATGATTGGTTTTTTGCATTAGTAGGCCAAATATCTTATATTTAAAAGTATCTCAAGCTAAAGAACATATTCCTCTTATTTCTTAGTACTTGTCTTGTCTTTCTATACTATTTTATTTGAGATTTTGCATGCTTTTTTCATCTTGTTGTTTTCTTTCTTTTTCAATCTATAGATCATTTTTATTTGTTGTTTTATAAAAAAAATTATTTCAAAACATAAATACATTTTAGTAAAATAAAATATTCCCTCAATACCCTTAGTATTTCTCTTTGTTTTTGTGGTTTTCTCTTGTGAAAGTGAATGCTTGTGAAACCCTAAAGTATATACTCGGTTCATACCACCAAGTTAAGCCTATAAATTAACCACTTAATCTAACACACATAATCCCACTTAGGAAAAAAAATATTTAGGTTAGAACTTTCAGGATATGCATTCGAACAATCCCCTCTATTATTCTCACATCAAGACATAGTGGTTGAAATTTAGGGTAATTTAGAAAATTTTCTATTGGACATGGTTAGAACCCTTTTGGTAACATGCACTCTCTTCATAGTGGATTATTCCATGGTTGGGACTAGATGTTATATTGAGAATCGTTTATCTTTAACTACTGAAGATCCCCCAACCACTCTATTTCAACTTGAAGGAAAGATAACCTATTACACATGTTTATGAAGAGGTATCTTATTGGCCCTTCCACTAGGTATCTTTACCTAGGTGGATTTCGTAGGAGAGGGGGTGCCTGAGAAAGATTTATTTGGGCCAATATGATTTAATCCCCAATGTATCCTAGTTATAACTGTCTCATTCATACATCCACTCATTCATGAATGTATTTCATTACCCATGTTGTTGGTTGTTTGGAAGGCTCGTATCCATAGTATATGATTTATTCGAACACATTTAGTTCATGTTATAGGATAGAGTGCTTTACTTTTATACGATGGAGATTGGATTAGTCTACTTTAAATTTATTCATGCACACTTATACCCACTTGTTGTATCACTTGAGAACATGGTGTGTGTATTGTTTGATCAATTTTATTACTTCATTACTTTGTTACTTTTTCCTTTAATTAATTTTTTTCATATTAGGGCAGTATTTGCATTTGGAGATCATAGTTCCCCCTATGAGAATATAAAATATTATTAGAGGACTTCATCCTTTGTTTGATACTATACAAATTATCTCACTTTCTTTAAGATTTAGGGTTCCTCCCCTATCCCACCTTTAGGTTCTATCTCATTCAATTCAAGATCTACCTCCTCATCAAGGGGTACTGGTTCATCTAGTTTTGGATCTAGTTATTTCTCTTCTAATTCATCTTCCTCCAAACCAAGTTCCACCATGGTAGGAACTAACACCAAATCCAACACTATATTTAATGCTAACCAACATTTTCTGCCTTACATGGAAAGTTTGAATCTCCCTGATTTAAACAAGTTTATTAATGATCCTATCCATCATGATCCCAATTGGACCACTATAAAAACTAAGCTTCCCCTTAAAATCCCTAAGTTTGAAGGTAAAATTAGAGAGGATCTCTATAACCACATTAGGTCCTTCCACCTTTGATTTTCCTCCAATAACATACCGATAGATTATGTTAGGTTGAGGATTTTTCAATGCACTCTTATGGGTGTTGTTGCCAAATGGTACATAGACCAAATTGGAAATACCCATACCTCCTTTGAATCCATATAAAATTTTCTTAACCTTCTTCTATATTTAGGTCCATCGTGACATAAGGATCGATATTTTAACCAATTTCCATTAGACTACTACCACCCGTATTATAAATCACATCCACGAATGGTGTAGAATATGCAACTTGTTTAAAGCTGATAGAAATGATAGATTCCTAATGGAATAGTTCTTGAAGTCCCTCGTTTATCCCATTTATAAGGATGTATCCATGACCATGACTAGAATTAAGGAAGAATTTATCCATACGACACAACAATATGACCTCATATATTCCTATTCTAGGTTTTTGTATACCATTCTCCCTAATGCCCCTCTCTCTCTCTCACTCACATGACTTATTTTCACTGAGGGAATCCCATGAAACTGATGGTGTTATTGGGTCTATGTCACATACTTATAAACATCCTAATACCCTCAGACCTAGTGGATATGGTAAACCTTGTGGTGGGGTTATCACCTCTTACCCTCAAACATCTATTGGGTGTTATTCAACACCTTACAGATATCCTAACCCCCCTTAGGATCCATTTCACTCATTATATCAAGTAGGAAATATCACTTTGTATGAAACACCCCATACACATCCATATATGCATGGAACTTATTGTACTATTTCTCCTTGTGGTGGGCCCACCATGAATCCATATTATCTTTTTCCTATCCCTCATCCAATAATGGTACCCCAAGTCCTAATTGGGAAACTTACACCTTATCCTCAAGGATAGGTGTAGTCCAAAAAAAATGTACACAACCCCCCAAATACAAATAATAAGAACATGAACAAAGGGAAAGGTAAATAGAATGGCCAAAACCAAGAAAAACATGGGAATCAAAAATCACAACCCAATACAAATTCTAGGGGAAAGAAAATTTCTTCCACAAGACAAGGAGAAGGTAATAATGCCTATCCTAAACAAGGGAATAATCATAACCTTTGCACCAATAAACATTTTTATATTTGTGGTTTCTATGGAAATTATACCCATGATTGTACATTTTTACTTGATATGTGTTATTTGTGGGAAATGGTTAAATCTGCTAAAAGGGTAACAATCAACCCACCCAATCTTCATCATTGCAACCAACCATGTAAGGAAACAATTTTCTAACAAAAGGGATTGTGTCCACCCTAGAAACTAATCCTCCTAGTCCACTTCCCACTTCCAAACCAACTAGAAATGGGACTTATCAAATATTTTAATTGGATTCTGTCTATGCCAATCTGACTACTCGATCCCATCATGGTATCCCCCCTAAAGAACAATGTTCATCTTAATTTGTAGACTGTGCGATAAAAAAGAAGATATTGAGTGTTAGGTAGGAACTACTATCACCACAGAAAATATTCTAGTATTAGTGAGACACTAAGAAATATATATAAAAAAAAAAATACAAATCATATACACAAGATGCAAGAGAAAAAAAAAACAAGGTAAGAAATTGTTACCAATGGATTAAGCTATGATTAATAACACCTAGAAGGATAATGTGAGCACAAGGGGCTCTCCTTTTCCTCCTTGGGAGGGTACTTGTTGTTCCAAAATGAACCCTTTATCTTTCTCTATTATGGATGTACAATAAGGTGCAAACATATCTTCAAGGGAAGAGGTCCATTGCACTTATCTTGGTATAAATGGATGAAATGATGAGGTTGGGAGGATGATTCTCTAATTTCATATGAGTAGCATAAATTTTCATTTTACTTCTATATTGGAATGCATACACATGGCTTATTTATATAATCCTCTAAGATTTCAAATGTTTGTTTTCAAGTGTGAAATGGACTCCACTTGGGTGTGGCTCCCCATGTATGAGTGGACATGAAGCCACTTGTTGTACATGTGTTTAATGATGAAGGGCTTGACCTCTCTTGGTACTGTGATTGGAAAATATTTGTGATATGTATTTCTTCCGGAATGCATCGAGTGTGGTTGATATTTCACTTTTGGTCAAATTAACATGAATTTCTATAGGAACATTCACATAGTCATGCACATATAAGAAAAATTCACATTGTTAGGCTGTGTGGATGTATAAAAAAACCAATTTCTATAGTTTTCCTCTTTGTTGAGTGAGGTCTATTAATTCCATGAGTAGGCATTTTGTGTATTGAACTAATGATTTCTCCAATGATCACTTGTATAGATCGGTGAGAAAAGTTTAGGTGATAACATATGCCCCTTGATGTGTGAGGTTAGGAGTAGATAGATAGCTGAAATACATCATCATTTTTTTTTGTTGTGTGCACTTGTTCTTGTATATATAGAGAGATAAAAGCATTTTGAGGTAACAAGGACAACCTATGGAGGAATAAGGAGAGATCCACTTGTAAAAACACAATCCTACTAAGAAATAATATCTTTATACAAACAAGGCGGGCATGTTCCATGCTCATTCCATAACCATAAATAATTAAAATAATAGATAAGGGGGTGAGGATTTTGTTCATATCATTTTAAGTATACAAATTGAGATTATATTGTAACTGAAAAAATTGATGAAGTAAAGATATGAAGTACCCTCTAGGGAATTGGTAGCAGTAAATGATGGTTCTAAAGGAGTTTTCGTTGGGTAAAAAATGGCACCATTGGATGTCATGGCCTAAKTATACTTGCTTGCTGGAAATAAATTTTTCTTTGTACAATTAAAAAATGAATAAATAATAGTTTGGGTTGAATGTTCAAGAAAGATATAGGTTCCCTAGTGATGAAATGGCTTGKCCTTGTAAGGCTATATTCGTGAAATATCATATGACGGGTGGGCGCCTCATGGGTGGGTCTCTGTGTAGGTAGGTGAATGGGGGAGTGGACTATASATGGTCAAATAATATTAGAGGATATGAGGGACCAATGAAAATGTGGAKGTTCATTCAATAGGACAAATTGAAAACTTKTTAGAATTTGGGAGTCTATGGAGCTAGCGATATGATGAGAAGAAGTATGAAGTGTATTCTCAKAAGTGAAAACTACTTGGACTCCTATACTTACGTAGTAAAAAACCATGGGTGTCATTTTTCCTAGGGAGATAAAAMGTGTGGGAAAACCCATGTGGGGTAAAATAATACTAACAAACAACAACTAGATGCATAGTGTAACTAGGTGAAGTTTCTATCAGACTGGGTAATGCGAACCTAAAKGAATATGTYAGTGGGATGATATTGGGATATGTAGTTATTCGCAGAGGGAGTGAATTCATGCTAGTTTTGAGAAATATACATGAAGGGGCCATGGAATGGCCTTAATTGAAATGGATATGAGCCTRMTATGATGATTAAAAKTGTTGTGAGCCTATTGTGATGATTATATTTAGATGTCATGAAGTATATTCCTCATTTGCAGAAGGGGATAAATATGATGAMTAGGTGTAAAGGAGTCGGTGGGGCTCATTCTTTGTGTGTGTACATTTGGAACTTAATACATAGCTTAATTGCTTGGACATAGTTGTGAAATAAGGTATAACAAAAGAAACCAACTTGAACAACTTTCTGGGTAGTGGACATTCCATGGATATGTACAACACCAGCGCCATTGTGGAAATAATTCATGAATCTCTCTTTCTCAGCAAGGGCGAGACAATGGTATGAATCTACCAATATAGGAAATATTCAATGAGGAGATAGTGTGGGGGTTGGTGGAGGATACATCAATGATAATCCTGAGATATGGGGGCTAATTTTTTGGGTGCATAGGTAGATGAGGATGTCACTGTACAACAAGTTGTATGATGAAATGATCAACAAATTTTCATTAGGGAAGTTTTCATTCACTAGTGTGTATTTGGTATCTGATGGTAAATTAGTGATGAATTTCACAAGAATGAGCACTTTCTTACTTTACGAGTGGTAAAATCCAAATCAAATTCTTGAATAATTATGATCCACTTGGTGAATTTACCCTTAATATAATTTCTTTTGAGTAAGTGGTGCATGGGATTGGAATTTTCAATGAATTTGGTGGTTAGAAGAAAAATGTAGTAGTGCTTCTTTTCGACCACGAGAATCGCGACTAGGGATAATTTTTCCTCATGATTGTAGTTTAGAGGTGGCCTTGATAAGTTTTTTATATTTTAGTGTATGACATTTTATCACATGTCTTCTCCTTTGTGGATGAGAATCCCTACAACTAATATCTCCAAGGAGGAAATATATAGGATATAGTCTTTTTCAAAGTTGGGGGGACTAACAAAAGGGGCTTTGGAAAGTTATTCTTTCAATGTCTTGAACTATTACTGATAGTTATGATCCCATTTGAATGGGATGTCTTGGCTTAATATAAATAAGAAGCCATGGGAGCAATTTGCATAGTTGGAGATAAAGAGACATACGAATTTAGATTTTCCCTAAAGGCTTTACCACTAGAACATATTTTTTGGAGTGGGAATTTCACTGATTACCTAGACCTTGAGGGGGTCCATTGTGATCCCTTGATAGGATACTATGAATCTAAGTAAATTCCCATTACTAAAATATAAAAAAAACATAAGGGAGTTTAAATGAATGTTGTATTATCAACATATTTGGAAGATGATATGCAAATATTCTAGGTGTTGGGATCATTTACTGGATATACTTGTAATATCATTCAAGTATTCAAGAATGAGGTGGGTGAGATCATGAAATAAATAGGTCATCGCCTGATGGAACGTGGCTTCGGTGTTTTTGAGGCCAAAGAAAATGACACGATATGTGAAGGTGCAACAAGGTGTATTGAATTTAGTCTTGTAGTGATCTGAATGGTGAATTTGGATTTGGTTGTAGCTAGAAAATATATCCATGAATGATAAGGAGTCATGTCTATGCAAGCATTTATTACTTGAGAAGTGAAAGGAGTTGGAAAGTTTTCCTTGGGACAAGCTTGGTTGAGGTCTCTAATTTCATTACAGATGTGAATGGTTCCCTATATTGTTTTAATAGGGATGGGGTTATAGACCTTTGATGTATATACAATGGGGTATATGAACCTGAAAATGTGTGAATTTTCAATTTTAGCTTTGATATCCATGGATTTAGAAGGATGTAGGGGTTGTTGGTTTTTGTGAATGAGAGAAACAAATGGGCAAGTGTCGATACTATGTTCGATGATGGAGGGGTAGAGACTGGGCATTTAAGCATATGACTAGGATAAAATGTCATGATACTCTTGAGAAAGGGATTTGTAGGAAAGGAAATCTTCAAAGGAGCATGCAATGTCGAGGGTGATTTCTTCGATGATGCTTGGTTTGATGGAAATGTCCACCTTGATGGTTGGGGAAATGTTTTCCATGTTCCCTTCTTCAAAAAAATCCACCTTAATTATTGGGAAAATGTTGGCCATGTACCCTTCATAAAATATGTCATGGGTAGGGATTGGTTTTTGAACCAATTAGTATTCCCTGGAGGAAGTAAGTTTTTATATTCCACGACAAAAATGTTGGTGTTAGTAGTGGGTTGAAAAGAATAACAAGGTAGGAATAATTATTGATAGTGCATTATGTCCCAAGGTTATTCATTTTCCATCATGGCCTCTTGAATGTCTTCATCCAAACAGAATAAATATAATATAAAATACCTCTAAAAGGTATGAGCGGGAGAGGGTGGCACGATGGGGAAACAAATCTCACACATGATTGAAATAACATTGGGGGTTGAAGAATCAATGATTATTGAGGTAGTGCATGCTTATGGGGTTTGTGATGTGGTATTACTATCATCATTAGGGGTGAGTTTTTAGACTAAAGGGAGTGGTCCTCTACTGGAAGAAAGGTAATAGATATGTACACACGTGTGTGTCATGGTATTGAGGAGGAGGAATAATATCTTGTGTTTGGATTTTTAGTGGGTTAGGTGGGGATGGAGGAAGGATATTTGGTCATAGGTGTATTGGGAAGGCATGTGGGGAAAGAGGTATGAATTCCTACTCTTGAATGGGTGGGTTAGACATACCCTTAAGGGTGACATAAATTCTAAGAGACCCTATATCATGGAGGGATATCGAAGATCGTGAATGGAAGTTATTCAGTGAGTGAGATACTCAAAGATTTATGGAAACTGTTAGCGATAATTCTTGTCCCAGGCTCGAGAGCACCCAGGGATGTAGGTTGCACATGAAACACCTAGGTACAATAGAGGAAGGACCCAACTTTACAATTGCGAGTCAAGCGAGAAAGAAAAGTTTTGTTGTCGACAGCCAAGATCCAGCCTACAGAGTTAATCGACGGTCATCAGGTTTTCGGGGCTGTAAAGTTGCCCGGGGTTTAGCACGAAGGGCAGCGCCAATGGTTCAAAGAAAATCTGGATCGTCTGATCTGATCGGGACAAGTGGCAGCCAGTCGGCCTATCGAAGATCAATGTTTCGGGAGACAAGGTGGTGTTAGTTCATTACTTTTGAAATTTTAGATCACCGAACTTCCAAAGAACCTTTCAAGCTGAGCCCGCGGTCTTAGCACCAGGTCACGTCAAGCAAGCCTATAAATGGGGCATCCCTCTTTACAATAACGAATATTATCTGGGCCGTTCATCTGAAGGACACGCGTCACACATCCATGTCACGTCGGCATTCGGGAGTTCGAGGGGTAAGTTCTCCTCGTCCCTTCACTTCTCGAAACCCCGAACCCCGAAATGCCGATAGCGCCTAGAATCCGGCCCGTGGTTTTGGCGGCTGGTCGTAAAAGAACAAGCCTGGAAGAGGGGCACTATTGTTTATCATTTTTAACACTCGGGTCCCAAAGCGCCAAAAAGCATCTCAACCGTTCATCTCGTGGGGAACGCATGGCAACTGTTAGGCCCTCCTGGCATTCCGCCCATCACGATTTTGAAGGAGAAAGGTCTTGTTCCTTTCTCACCCGTGAACCCCGAAGCGCTGACAACACTCTGGTAGATAGGTGAAGGGTCACAGCCCGTGGTCACTATAGGGAGCAGAAGGGGTTGTACAAGGAAGCCAGAGGCGCCGAATTAAGATTCAAGAGAGGGGGTACTACATTCTTCAGACGTCGATTCAACGTGATTTAATTCCCGGTAGCTTCCAGGAATGAATGAAGAAAAGCGAGGGTGGTTGAGGCCTTGCCTCAATCATTAATTGCAAGGTATGGAGGGTCTGGCAAGCGGTCTACTCAAGGGGGTCCTGTGTGCTCATTTTTCTAGAGAAGCCATGCCCGAGTCCTCGACTAGCCAAAGGAAGTCTGAACACGCTAGCTCGACACTTAATGGATCAGCTACTCCCCTTGCTAGAGCCACGCACAGTTAAGATGGCGTCTGTCATAGGCACATGATCGTCCAGTCTGCATGCACAGACTATCAGAAGACATGCAGATGCAATGTTATTAATGCAGTATCTCATTTTCACTGTTGTGTTTTGTTTTGAGTATATGTAGGCATTTTCACCATTTTTGTATCTATCGATGGTAGAGTGGAGCTCTCTACTATAATGTTTTGGCAGCTATCCTAGCTTTCAGTTTATGCATCTGTATATGAGATTTCTTTTTTTATGAAAGACAGTTCTTCTTACTCCGTCTAGTTTTCATCTTATGCTAAGAGAGTTCATGAACAACCGACTTGTGCGAATTATTGCATTTCTACTATGATAAATGATTTATTGTTGCATTATTTCATTCTCTGGCCTTGTGTTTGAATGTAAGATGATATTTCATTTGGACATATTCTTCCTTAGCCTATTAGAAACTCGATGTTAATAACAGACCTCTGCTTTTCTCTTATATAAGTCTTCCACCTGTTCACCCTTTACTACAGCTCACTATCTAAAGTTTACGTAAGACCTCACTTGCTCATGCATACCTGGCCTAGTTTCAGAGTTGGAACGCTATTGTTTTGAGTTTCCCACCATTCAATCACCCATCTATGAACAACCGTGACATAAAAATGATGGGCATCGGGCTCTGCTCCTGATAGCAATCTGGGAGTGACTTCCGTCGCCAACATTTTTGGCGCCGTTGCCAGGGACAAAATTGAAGATTTTCCCTGGGAAGAATGACATTGAGCCTTTGATTCTGAAGGTGCATCAGACATCAGAGCCCTTAAAGATTTCTACTGTGCACCTGGTGACTCCACTGTGGTGACTCCATTGTTTCCACATCATTGTTTCAGCTGTGACTACTGTTAGCACACTTGAAAGATGACCCTAAGGAGCTTTCTCGAGAAGGTTTCAGCAGCTGCTTTCTCAGTCTGAGAAGCTTCCTGGGGTAATGACAACGTTAAGATCTAGCCTTTGATGGTGAACAAGGACCAGGAATATTTGAAGTTGCACATCTTTCACCTGGTGAATCCATGATTCGAGGATCGATTGGCGACTACACTGGTTCGATATGGAGAAAATTCTGGCTCAAAGGTTTTCTTTCTGTGACTTTTCTCAAATAGTTGGTTTTCCTAATGCACTTCCTGATAGAGACAAATGGGAAGATTTCCTCCCTGAATTTCATGCAACAAGTTGGGAGGAACCAGTTGAGCATTTACTGGACTTCCATGAAGCTATTCACCGACATAATATCACGCATGAGGATGTCCAGATTAAGATCTTCAAGTATTCATTGAAGGGAGATGCTCTTGAGTGGTGTCGATCTCTTCCTGCTGTGAGCATCCTCTCTTTAACAGGTTTTCATACAGCTTTCAATGCTTTTTGTAAATATTACTATCCAGCTAATGGTTTGTATGAAAATTGTTGTGAAGAATTTTATTTGCTTCGTGAAGCCTTTGTTGTCCCTGCAGACCATGTCTACGATGAAGCCCTTACTATGGAGGAAAGCATCTGCTGTGAAAAATTTGAGGTGTTGAATGATATGAGTGGTGTTAGCTCGAGAATGGAAGAATATGACATCATATTGGATGCCTCTGTCCTTTTAGATGTTCATGAAGATCAACACACCTCTTGTGGATATTATGAGTTTGTAGAGCAGATGTGGTCCATGGTAGATGGCTCACCTAAATGTCGGGTTGAAGCAGATATTCCTAGAAACCCTGTTTCTGAGGACGGAGACCTTTCTGTTTGTAAAGAAGAGATTATTGTGGAAGAGGTATCCTCTCTTTTTCTCCAAGGAGTTTCTCACAATATATTTTTACCCGAGAAGAATATTATGTATGAGAAACCAGAAGCAGTGGGTCCCACTATCCCTGAAATGAATATTTTTTACGAGATCACCATTCTGGAGGAGGATCATAAAGATAAGGGTTAGCCCCTTTTTGATGAATATTATAGTGATGATGAACTGCAAGCTTATCCTACATTTGATCACTATAAACATACTGAAGAGCCAGTCAGCAAGCAGAATCACCCCATGGTCCCTATTTATGATGAATATGAATCGGACCTGGAGGAGAGCCAACAAAAAGAGGAAAAAGAACTAGAGGGGCAGTCTACCCTTCATTCAAAGCCAGTCAATGAGCAACCACCACCTGAGATTAGCGGGCCTACTTCAGTTATTCACCTGCCTGTGGATATCAGAGACATTCGACCGCGTGTGAACAACTGTGTAGCAGAAGAGGCTATATTTCTCCAATTCCTTGGAAATGGCCACTCATTCGATGACCCTGTCAGTAAATACATGGAGTGGCATTTCCCCTATGCCTTGGAGCCACCCTATTTCATCTCAACTCTAGCCTGTAAGGAGGAGTTGATGAGTGTAACCGTTCTGCTGTCACGGCTACACCATCTACTGATGATCATTAACAGAAGGAAGGAGATTCTATCCAGGAAGCTGCTTGGATGGCTATGGTGGAAGTTTTCTTTCACCTAGCCCATGTAAAATATTTTATTAGCATTAGGAATGTATATAAATAAGATCCTTTGAGCACGTATCTTTATTTTGTTGCTTTTATTTTTCGGCTTGTATTTTCAATAGCAGGATATTTTGAGCCTGACTCCATAGCCCAACGGCAAGGCAATGAAGTTGTGGAATGAGTTCTTAGAGCATCACATGGATGACTCTATCCCCCATGGAGCCTAATGTTAGCGATAATTATTGTCCCAGGCTCGAGAGCACCTAGGGCTGTAGGTTTCACACGAAACACCCAAGTACAACAGTGGAAGGACCCAACTTTCCGGTTGCAAGTCAAGCGAGCGAGAAAAGTTTTGTTGTCGGTAGCCGAGATCCAGTATACAGAGTTAATCAACGGTCATCGAGTTTTCAGGGTTGTCAAGTTGCCCGGGGTTTAGCATGAAGGGCAGTGCCAATGGTTCAAAGAAAATCTGGATCGTCTGATCCGATCGGGACAGATGGCATCTAGTTGGCCTATCGGAGATTGGTGTTTCGAGAGACAAGGTGGTGTTAGTTCATTGCTTTTGAAATTGCCGATCAACGAAGTTTTGAAGCACCTTTCGAGTTGAGCCCACGGTCTTAGCACCAGGTCACGTCAAGCGAGCCTGTAAATGGGGTAGACCTCTTTACAATAACAAATACTATCTGGTCCATTCATTTGAAGGACATGCGGCACACATCCGTGTCACATCGGCATTCAGGAGTTAGAGGGGTAAGCGCTCCTTGTCCCTTTACTTCTCGAAACGCTGAACCCCAAAATGCCGATAGCGCCCAGAATCGGGCCCATGGTTTTGGCGCCTGGTCGTAAAAGAACAAGCCTGGAAGAGGGGCGCTATTGTTTATCATTTTTGCCACTCGGGTCCCAAAGCGCCAAAAATCATCTCAGCCGTTCATCTCGTGGGGAACGCGTGGAAACCATTAGGCCCTCCCAGCGTTCCGCCCATCGTGATTTTGAAGGAGAAAGGTCCTGTTCCTTTCTCACCCGCGAACCCCGAAGCGCCAACAACACTCCGGTAGATAGGCGAAGGGTCACAGCCCGTGGTCACTATAGGGAGAAGAAGGGGCTGTAGAGGGAAGCCAGAGGCATCGAATCAAGATTCAAGAAAGGGGGGACTGCATTCTTCAGACGTCGATTTTACGTGATTTAATTCCCGGTAGCTGCCAGGAATGAATGAAGAAAAGAGAGGTTGGTTGAGGCCTCACCTCAATCATTAATTGCAAGGTATGGAGGGTCTGGCAAGCGGTCTACTCAAGGGGGTTATGTGTGCCCATTTTTTCAGAGAAGCCATGCCCGAGTCCTCGACTAGCCGAAGGAAGTTTGAACACGCTAGCTTGACACTTAATGGCTCAGCTACTCCCCTTGCTAGAGCCACGCGTAGTTAAGATGGCATCTGTCATAGGTGCACAATCGTCCAGTCTGCATGCGCAGACTGTCAGAAGACATGCAAACGCAATGTTATTAATGCAGTATCTTGTTTTCAATGTTGTGTTTTGTTTTGAGTATATGTAGGCATTTTTGCCATTTTTGTATCTATCGATGGTAGAGCAGAGCTCCCTACTGTAATGTTTTGGCAGCTATCCTAGCTTTTAGTTTATGCATCTGTATATGAGATTTCTTGTTTTATGACAAACAATTCTTCTTACTCCATCTAGTTTTCATCTTATGCTAAGAGAGTTCGTGAATGACCGACTCGTGCGAATTATTGCAGTTCTGCTATGATAAATGATTTATTGTTGCATTATTGCATTCTATGGCCTTGTGTTTGAATGTAAGATGATATTGCATTTGGACATCTTCTTCCTCAGCCTATTAGAAACTCGATGTTAATAACAGACCTCTGCTTTTCTCTTATATAAGTCTTCCAACTGTTCACCCTTTACTACAGCTCATTGTCTAAAGTTTATGCAAGACCTCACTTGCTCATGCATACCTGGCTTAGTTTCAGAATTGGAACGCTATTGTTTTGAGTTTCCTGCCATTCGATCACCCATCTATGAACAACCGTGACATAAAACTGATGGGCGTCAGGCTCTGCTCCTGATAGCAATTCAGAAGTGACTTCCGTCGCCAACAGAAACATATAAGTGAAATTTTCCATTTGATTGCATAGTTCACATGGGAACATATGTTGTGCATTCGCCAAAGTGGATACATATTAAATGGTAGAAGAACCAACCTCAGTGAGTGCTTTTAATTACAGTACCGTTGGGTTGGGTTCAAGCAGGTTCATTTGATGAACTACTAACAATGTGTCCCATAATCAAGATAGAGAGGGACAATTATGAGTTTAATAGCCATACTATGAAAAAATGGCATATGAAAGATTAGTACACAATGATCATAGTTACCAACTTAACGAGAACTCTTTTTTGGGGGTCTAATTTTTTATCCTGGTTTTAAAAATGGTGCTATCGATAGCACCCCCTCTCTGTTTTAGGTGGTTTTTCGATATTTTAATTTTTTTGATCCACAATGTTTCCACATTATTTTTTTAAATGCTTATTTTTCATCTATTTTCATTTTTTTCTAATTTTATTTTTTATTTTTTTTATTCAATGGTGTTTTTAGTCATTTTTCATGCTTCTTTCAATCTTAAAAATATTTTTTACCATTTACTTTTTTGAAGTTACTATTTTTCATATAATTTTGTCTCCTTAATTAATTTATTGTTCCATACTTTTTAAATATAATGAAAAACATCATTTTTAACACATTGTTTACCTTTACTTCAATACATCGAAAACAAATGTAGTTAAATAACTCTATTTTTGAATATTTAGCAAAAACATACACATTTTATAGACATATAATAAAAAAACCTATACATTCTGGTACATATTCCTTAAAATAACATGTCAAATAAAATATTTTTATGGACATAATTGAACAAAAAAAGTCAAAAACTTATAAAAAATTATCATTTTCTTTCATATTTTTATACATTTGAAGTAAAAAATGACAACATTTAATAAAATTTTCCAATGTATAGTGATTCACATACAAATAAAATAAAATAAAATAAACAATAAAAAGATTCATCACAAAACAACAATAGATACATCTTTATTCATATTTTAAAATCTGAAAGTCAAAACATTGCAGTTATAACTAATAAAAAAATTTCAAAATTGAGCATCGTCTTCAAAGGCATATTTAAAATAATCAACAATATCATATATCCCAAATTCATCATTCTCAACAGACAGATTATCATCTTCGTCAATGTCATTTTGTGCTTCCATTGTGTCATTTTATTCTTCCATTGGTTCTTTGATATTTGCAAGTTCTCCAAAGTGATCATTTCCAATCATTCCTCCTAATGGACGTACTTGAGGTTCCTTTGACAAAATTTCCACCTTTGATTCACTAAAATCGCCTTTCCTCAACCCATCTTCTTACATTTCATTTGGAATATCTGGAATAACATTAATTCTTTGTTGAGTAAAACTGCACTACACTGGGTCACTTTCAATGGCTATGCAATTCCTTCCTTTCTGTAGGCAACACACTAATGTTTTACCTAATCACTAAATACAAAATAAATAATGAAGTTAGATACTGTAAAAATACATAAATTAAAAATAATATAAGATTGAAGTATGATTTCATAAATATTATATCATAATTCTTAACTAAACCCGAGAGAAAATCCGAAACCCAATCTCCTTCATTTGAAAATGTATCTATAAGATAATTAATTAATTCTTGTGGTTTTTGATATATTTTAGCCATATCTCCTTTAAAATCGTTTTCCTCATATGTTAGCTTTATAACCACAACATTGTATACCAATATACTACTAGGAGTTTCTCCATCCTTTGCATTGACAAGAATAGAATTATAAGAATCATCTTTTGTCTAGGTTGCAACATGTATACTCTCAAAATAACATTTAAATGATTCTGTATTGGAGCTATGAATATTAGGCTTCTGCCTATAACATAAATAAGTGCAAATTCAATTAACTTGTGAATTAATAAAATTGTTTTCTAATCTTAATTGCTAAACATACACTTTCAATATCTTACCAAATAATCTATATCCTTGTCTTTTCTTTCCCCTTGAATATTGATTGTACTAATCCTTGTTGTGTATCTAAATGAAATACTAGAAATATCCAAAATGGTGATATTGTAACTTCTGTAAATCCCATAACCACTTTATTGAATTCTTGGTAAGTATAAGGCTCAATATCATATCCAATGTTTTGTATATTATAAACATGAGGGATATCTGCAATAACTAGGGAGTATTATTTTTTAGGAACAATATTTGCAAGTTGTTCACAATCACCTAATATCACTTTATATTGAACATTGTCGATCCCATTCCAAATGTAGTGATCAAGGGTGTCATCAAGTTGAACATTTTGAACACATCTCCTTCTTTCTCTTTCAAACTTGGCTTTTTGAATACAACTTTTGAAAGCTTCAAGTACTCCATCTACATTCTTCTTTGGCATCTTTAATGAAACAAAAAAACATGTAGTTATATATCTATAACTATTAAAATATAAATAAATTGACTTGCAAATGAATAATATGAATGTAATAAATCAACATACATTTTTGAATGCAACAAAAAAATGTTTCAATATTGCTAAAGAGATTGAATCTGGATATTTGAGTTTAACATCATCCCAATTTTCTTCATTCAACATCTTGACCATTTCCTCTTGTATTTTCATATACACCTCGTGACTAAATAAAAAATAATAATGTTAAACTGAAAAAAAATAAATTTATTTTTCTTGTCCAAACATAAATAAAAATAACTCAACAATCTTACTTTTTAAATTCATCACACATGTCTTCCATTGACAATTCTCCCAACCTAACACATTATAATATAGTTATGATAAGTTTATCATCCTTCACTCCTTGTATTGATCTCCAAGGTGTTATAGTCATATCATCTAGAATATTTTTTATGTCAGGACCTGTCTTGTGCCACATATTAATGGTTTAGCCTTCTTAACTCTTCAATTTTTTATACTAATATTTTCTCATAGGGTGAATATCTCATCTATCAAATTCCATACCTAACCATTTCTAAATTCCATTTGAAGATAGCTATCCACATCTCTAAATATATCACTTCCTTTGCAATTTTTTTCTTTTGTATTTTCATCATCAAGTGGGAATCCTATTTCCATACAACATTGCTTCTGAAACTTAACATCAACATTTTATCTCTCCCCATGACATATTTCAGAAAACTCATTATGGATAAATCTCACCCTTTGAATGAAAGTCATAGAAATTTTGTACTCATTTTCTGTGTTATGATCCCATGCTAGTAACTTTTCTTTTGAATCTATTAAACCGACACAAATTATGCATTTGATTGTCTCAAAAAGAGGATTATTGGGATATTCTTGCATCAATTCTCTTCTAGCCTATGAAAAATGATTTCCTCCAATCACATAATATTTGTAGTCAAAAAAATTTGATCTATCAAATTATTCCCTCGTAGGAACTTCCATTGGGTCAAAAAGAACTAGGTAGTCAACCACATGTGCATATGGATTGTACCTAATCAATGCTTTCAAATTGTGAATATGCAAGTGATGCAGTTTTCTAATTTGATATTTTTATTTCCCTTCAGTGGGTTTATAAAGTTGTTTCACATTCAACTGAAATGTGTGGCCATCATCAACTAATTTTTCCATCCTTATTCTATTTCGAATGACAATTTGTGTTGCTTTCATAATACCATCCTCTAGATCAACACCTGATGTTATTATTTCTCTACTACCTTTAGGACTTTCACTATAATACTCTGAGCTAGCGATGGCTTCTTGAACATTATCAACATTTGTTTTCTTCCTCTTATGATTTAAATGTGTTTTTATCTAAATCAATGATTTCTTCATAATCAATAGGAATAGACTCATCATCATCCATAGCTCTTTTGTGTTTATCTTGTTTATTATTTTGGTGAGAAGGAGTGATAACCTCATTGGGACCAATATCAACAAAATGTTCATTTGGAGTTTTGTCATTTTCAAATGTAACCCTTTTAGGATTTCTAGAATGAGGATTTTTCTTTCTTCTTTTCCATTCCTTTATGTTTCTTTTTCCTTCCTTCTTACGTCTTTTTAATATGAAAAGTGTTGATGACATCCATGATATTATTCTCTGTAGAGTAAATCCTCACTAACATATGTGAAATTTGTTCAACAAAATCCTGTAAAAATAAAATATAACATTTTCATGTTAAATAAAATTAAAACATTACCATGATACTACAAATAATAAATGACAGAAAAATAGAAATAACAAACTTACATTTTATTTCTCAATGTCATCAATGATGGATGCACATAATTATGAAAAACATTCATTCTTGTTATAATTTCTCAATTTGAAAAAATATATAAACTTGATATAAGTTCTTCCTTGTTTGAAAAGAGCATAAAAAATATCTTTGGATGGCACGAAACACATATCTCATAAAAAACCAAGTTCCTGATAATTTCCTTGCACATGTTCTGATTCATCACAATAAAAATATATATGATCTCCATTGTTGCCTTTCTTTTCTTTAACAAACCAAGAATATTCTAGTTTGTTTTCACCTTCCACAGATTTCCACTCTCTAACATTCTTCATTTCCTTTGATATCTCAGGTGTTATGCTATCATTTTCTTTCCTAACAATCATGGAGGTTCCAGTTGCATTTTTGGATGCCATTATTGTAGGTCGTGATCCAGATATATTCATAGAAAATCTATTTCCTTCCATTTTCCTATATTAAGATATAAATATTAAAATTCGGTGTTTACATTATAATAAACTAAAAAGAAAACATTGACTATAAAAACTAATTTAAAAGAAAAAAAAAAATTGACCCATATACAAAAAATTTCGACCCATGAAATTATTGGGTTTATGCTAAGACCGTGGGGGTTGGAGCAATGTCGAGCATCACGCCATCGCCCTCGTGGCTAAGGCATGGTCTTGTGGGACCATTCCTTAGTTGTGGGGAGGGCTTCGACGATGCCCGACATCACCCCAGCCCCCACGGCCAAGCCCCATACATTAACTAGTAACCATCATGGGCCAAAACTAAAAAAAATTAAGTATAAAACAATACAAAAGCTAAATTTTTTTACAAAACTATACCTAAATTTGTTTTTTTTTTTTCATTTTGTTTTTCAAAAAATCTTAAGGATTTTGTTAAGATTTTTTGAAAAAAGTCTCATTTTTAAAAAAAAGTTGGGTATCTTTTATAAAAAATGAGAAAACATCTACACAAACTTAAGGTTTTTTATTTTTTGCATGAAATTGTATTATGTGATTCAAAGATGATCTTATAATTTTTGTTTTGGTAAATGGTAAGAATCTAAAAAGTAACTAACCTTTGAAATGCTAGATTCTCCTCGGATGTCTTCTCGATGTTTCTCCCTCGTAGATTGCTCCAAATCCTTTAACGAATACTACCCAAGATATCACACAATGTAAAAATATAAAATAAGACTATGTATATATAACACGGATGATATAAATTACTGTTAATATAACAAATGTGGGATAAATAAATATTAGGTATATTGTCTACATATATACCTAAAATTATATGGATCATCAATATGTTTAATAAATGTGGGATAAATAAATAAACATGATAATTATTGTAT
>JZKD02S1765801.1:46519-63012 GCA_000966675.3 Picea glauca | reverse complement strand
ATTTCTTTTCCAAACATGGAGAGTGTATGCCAGATAGAGACACAATACATATTCCAGATAATTTCTCAAGAAGGGAAATCTACAACTTGTACAAAGGATATGATAAAGGTGTTGAAGGAAATGGTAATTTTATTACATATGCATATTTTGCAAGAATATGGAAGAAACAATTCAACAATGTCTGTATTCCTAAGAAGTCAAGGATGGGGATTTGTAGTATATGTGTTACTCTTAAATCAAGAAGAGATATATTTGAAGGGTTAGAAATATGTATGTATTTACTATTTTGTTTTTTAAATTGAATAGTTATCAACTATGAAAAAATGTTATCAATATTTTCATTTTATGTCATGTGCATATTACATAGTCAAAGCACTTCAAGAACATCAAAATCAACAATCAAGTGAAAGACAAGAGTTGTACAAACATTAGAAGAAGTTTTTTTATTCTCCAAACAAATATTTGGGCATGATAATTGATGGCATGGACTACAAGAAAACACTTCTACCACATTTTTTCCATACACCCAAAAATTTACAAGAAGAAAATTTTATTCAGTTTCACTTGGTTGATTGCATGGTTTTCAATGGGGTTTACTTAATAGCTCCAAATATTCATAATTATGAAAATATGACCATCACCATAATTCATTATGTGCTCACTCACTGGTCTGGAAATATTCCTCAAGTTCTCTATCTACAGTTGGACAACACTAGTCATGAAAATAAAAATCAAATTGTATTTGGATATCCAAGCATGCTTGTTGAAATCAGAATCTTTCAAAAGGTGAAAGTTGGTTTCCTTCTTGTTGTACACACTCATGATCATATTGATAAAATTTTCAATTGTTTTTTAGTAACATTGAAGAGGGAAAATGTTGGAAGTCTACCATCATTGATTGATTGTATTAAGAAAGCATACATTTCAGAACCTATTTTTCATATATTAGAATAAACTGTTGACATGCAAAGTTTTATTCAGGGATCGCATTGTGAAGAAGAATGTATTGAGCAGCTTAATGACATTAGCTTCCAACATCAATTTATTTTCAAAAAAAATGGTGGGAAAACACTTATATGGGGAAAGTAGTATTCAACTACTACATAATGGGGGCCTTCTTCAGGTTTATCATTTTTTAATTTCATTCCATATCATCCAATATTTGTATCAAAGTTATTATTTTTACAATAAGTTGCTGACATCCATAATGTACATAGGCGTAATAGAGATGTAGATTATTCTGAATGCCCAGAATAAATAAAAAATTCCATTAAGGATACATATGAGTACTTTGATGTTGTTGATTCTATTTGGTGGGAGTCTTTTTTCAATAGTCAAAGTGACATAATTTCAAGCTCAAAAAATGAATATACAATGTTGAAGACTCCATTTCATTGCCCACAAAATATGACAAATGAATATGAAGAAATAAACATTGTTGAAGTTCAACAAGAATCTCAAGGTGCTATTGAGTTTACACAAGCAGAGGAAAGAGAAATGTATATTGGTTTGTGAAGGTCACGTGCACAATGTGAAGCCATGGAAGACCTTTACAGGGGTTCAGTACAAGATATTAAGGAGGGTAGCATGATTTTAATTTTAGCGACTGAATATCCACATGGTTATCCATTCTGGATTGGAAAGGTTATAAAGATTGAGAAAGAAAATGATGATATTATTGCAATTTAAGTGCATTGGTATGCAACAAGTACACACCCATTCAATGGTGTGTACAAGACAAATATGGTGGTTGAGAAACATGTCAATAGAAAGAGAAAAAGAAAGGGTCAAAATACAACTCGTCGTCGCGCTGACCTCTTAAAATTAGATGATGTTGACATACTTGTTTATGACTTCAATTTGACAAAGAGAGGAGCTCTTCGCTCCAATACAAAAGATATTATCAAGAGGTTTCTACCACAAGAAATAAATGCAAGGTGGGATTCTACTGAACCTAGTGGTAGATCTAAAAGGAATTTGACATCTGAAATGTTGGGCCTGCATGTAGACTCATATGGTGAATTCATCGAAAATAAAGAAGAGGATGGTTCATCTACATATTCATCCAATCATTCATCTGAAGACAATGTAGAATCTAATGGTATTTCAGAAACCATGAGTCAATCTGAATAAGTGTATGAAACAATTTATTCATTTTTTATCCATATGATGTTTGCATGGTAACTAGAAATGAGCATTGAACTTACATATGATCTTACATGAAGTTATGAATATTTTGTTATGTTTTATGAATGACATGTTTTTTATTATGGATAGTATAATAAAATCTCTTAGCTCATATGTTTTGAATATGGACAATATAATGATACTTTTAAGAAACAATTTATGTTTCATTCAATGTAACTTGTATTTACTTTTTTTTATTATAAGTAAAAAATTATTAAAAAGTGACGTTGAATTTTTAAAGTATATTGTGATTTTTTCACGACATTGTGTATTACCTTGTGCTTTGAGTGATAATAAGATTTAAAAAGTAAACATTTAAGGGTTGATTTTATGATTTTGTTTACAGTAATGATGAGTTTTTTTATCACTTTATAAAAATGTGTCATTTTCATACCCCAATTTTAGAATGGGTGATACCGATAGCAGTACTTTTCAATTTGATGGTTGATTTTGAGGTTTTGGTTTTAATGGTACCAAGTTCTAAAAATAGGATTTCAAATTATCTCAAATTTTAACGTTTTGAAAAGAAAAAAAAAATCAAAAACATTTTTTTTAGGTGTTGATTTTAAGGTTTTTCTGAGCTATTGTCTAAGTTTTGAAGGCCATGTTTGAAAAATGTTGTAAGTTTGACATTGTTTTAAAAAATGGTGCTACCAGTAGCACCACGTTTTGATTTGGGGGTTGATTTTGATGTTTTTAATGCAAAAATATGGGTTTTTTGGGCCAAAGTTCTCATTTTGAGGTCAAAGTTCTCATTAATTCGATAACTACGTTAATGTATTATTGGGTAGGGTTAATGGATGTGGCCATCGAAGTGGGTAGTAGTGGTGATACCTTGTGGATATGGATAACATTCTGTAGCTCTGGAAGGGTAGGGTACAAGTTAGTGGAGTGACCTATGCATCACAAAGGGAACATGTAGGTTGAAATCAAGGGGTGTATTGAGTTTTACCCCCAAATTTCTTCTTCTTGACCTCAGTGTTGGTATCCTTTCCCAAAAATGTGTTACTAGGTTAAGGAAATGGTGGTTAAACCAGGGTCTGCATGGGTAGTGTATTTATTTGAGGGGGAAGTGATGGTAGTGGTACCATATATGGTGGGTCAAGATACCAAATATGGATAACTATCACCATTTTGGTAAGGGTAAGGGCAGTCTCTACCTGATATGTCGTTACTCCTGGTGGTGTGTAGAAGAATGGTATTTGGGTTAGAGATTGAAGTAGAGTTTGACATTGAAATTATTGGTGATCGCGGAGTATACTTACATATGGATATCTCAGGGATATACTAAGTTTTAAGTGCCAAAGTATATCTGAAAATGTCTCATAAGATAAACCCTTAATATCAACAAGAATAAACCAAACCATTCACCAAATATTCAACACAAGAATGTATATAAGACCCTTGAGGTAGGCTAACACCATATATTATTCCTTATGGAAGGAATGCACTCCCTAGAAATACTTTCTTGCTACAATAATAATATTATTCACTATGATTCAATACATTTCTTACACTTATTTATATAGAATTATCTCTCTCTCTCTCTCTCTCCTAGGAACATTCTAAAGAAGAAATATTCTAGAAGGTGGAGCCTTCTAGAAAACCTTCCCACCTTTATTGTGTTCATACTATGACATGTACATGGTAATATATCTATGATTAATCCCATTGGGTACCTCCCTAGGTACCCTATATTACTACCCTAGGTATACTACATTCCACCCCCCTTCACATGTTTCATCCTCGAAACATGAGATGAAACCATACAATATGATCAACTAATCAATGTATCCAATTGGTACTAAGTGCAAGAATCTACCCATCCTAATGGAATATGAACATGATGTCCAACTATTTCCATATCACCTTGATCTTAGTCCTTATCATTCCTTTGGTGTTATCGGGTTGTTTTTATTGTTGGAACATCAAGAATATATGTTTAATCACACTTATCCTGGATTTAGTTGGTCGATAGGTCAACCTACATCTAGATACATTCGGTCGGGTGATAAACCTACACACCACACTAGTTGGTTGAGTATTCGACATACTTGGCATTCGGACAGTCGACCGGTAGTCGAAGATAGTCGGGTGGTGGATCAACCAACGCAAAAACTGACTATGAATTGGACATATAGGTGGTCGATTTGAGCATCCTTATCGAGATGAATCGGCAACATGGATTTGAAAGAGTCAACTCTCACAGTCGACGATTACATGTGGACAAGATATTCCAAATTCTATGGAAGTCGGTTAGATATTGAGACTGTAAATAGAATACCCCTTGGTTTATTATCATTATATATATTGTGCAATAGATCATGTGGATCAATATGTGCAACATGAACTGTGATTCTTTGATCATAGTGCACTCTTATTAAGTGTTTTAATGGTGTCTTTAGATATTGTTATGACCCAAGGGGGGAATATATAGGGATAAATATATATTATATGACCCAAATATTCCACTTATTGAACCCTAAAGGCACACTTGGAATGATTTGCATAATTGTTTTTCTCTTCCAATAGTTTTAATACTTTGTCAACATGTTGTACATTCTCTTCCCAATATTTGTTGTAGATTAGTATTCCATAAAAAAAAAGTAACACAAATTTTCTAAGGAAGAGCTTGAAAATAAAATTCATCAAGCTTTGAAATGTTGAAGGTGAATTACTCAGTCCAAATGGAATAACCAAAAATTCATAATGACCTTCATGTGTTCTAAAATTTGATTTAGTCATATATTCCTACCTCATTCTGATTTGATGATATCCCAAACGAAGATCCAACTTAGTAAGGAATTTCGCTCCATGTAATTCATCAATGATAGGGACAGGACAATTATATTTGATGGTCATTTTGTTGAGATCTCTATAATTTGGACACATACTTCATGAACCATCCTTTTTTGTAACCAACATCACTGGTGAAGAGAAATAACTTTGGCTATGTTGAATAATTCCAGCCTCTAACATTTCATGGATCATGCACTCAATCTCACTCTTCTATGCAGATGGATACTTGTAAGGCCTAATGTTAGGTGGTGCACTTCCTGGTTGCAAATGAATAGCATGGTCATGATCTCAGGTAGGTGGAATACCCTTAGGAATTTCACCAAATAGCTTGGAATGATTGTTGATAATTATTTGGAGATGTGATGGAGCAGAGGTTATAGATGTTTGAACATCAAGTGAGCACAAGTGTGCAATTATACCCTAGTGTCCCTTTTTGAGTAATTTTTCCATGCTATTAGAGCGTATCACTTTATAGGGCTTCCCTTGGATACCTCTAAGCTAAATTTAGTTGCCATTTGAGGAAAATATCATGAAAATATTTTTAAAATCAGAGGCCACTATTCCCATTGATTACAACCATTGGACCCCTAATACAACATCAACACCCCCCATATGGATGGAAATAATGGGGCTATCCATAAAATACCCCCCCAGGTTGAGCATAATACTATGTAATTTCCCTGAACAATTTATGGTACCTCAATTTGCAATCATTACTTGAAACTCTGGTGTAGGATATACAAAGAAATTTATATATTTTGCTAATTTGTAATTGATGAGATTATGGGTGCTACCAGAATCAATCAATATTGTTACCTTTTTATTTTTTAAGTATCCTTGTATCTTGAGGGGTTGTGGAGTAACAATGTCAGCCAATGCATGACAAGATATTGTTGGACTAGTCTCTTCTAGATTTGGGTCTTGTGACGGTTCCAATTCTTGATTTTATTCTGCTCCATAATCTATGTAGAATAATTTCTTCTCACTACATTTATGCCCCTTACTATACTTGTTGACACAATTGAAGCATAGTCCTTTTGATCTTGTTTCATACATTTTTTGAGGTGTTAACCTTTTCGGTTTACATACACTATCTCTAAGATAGATAAGTTACACAATAACTCCTTAAAGAATAGGGGAACCCCCTACAAATAACCAAATATGTTTCATACTTCACAGTTTTCATCTCATTATAATGAATAGATGATCTCTTATATATAACTATTCACACTTGAGGCCCCATTTCTACTAGGTCGAATCCATTAAATATATATTTACACATTACATGTACATTTAGGCCCATATATACCCCCCCTTGGGGTCATATCATATACATTTAGCCATCTATATTCCCCCCTTGGGTCATAACAGACACCACCCTTTGTCTTCAATTTTTTTTGTTCCTATTTGATTATGTATAGTAATATTTTCTTTATTTCATGTCATGTTCCACTCTATTCCCCAACATGGTATTAGAGTTGATGGTTTAAAACATTGATATATTATTTGTAAGCCTTGTTGAAGTAATTTTTTGACCGAGTCTATGATAGCCATGTCATGCAGTTGCAAAAGTATTTTTTGGATTATTGAGGGGGGGGGTGAATCAATAATGAGAAATTATATTCCTTTTAATCATTGCTTATTCTTAAAAAATATTTAACATTTTATCGTTAACATTCAATAGATCATCCGAAGAATAAAAATAAACAACATCACATCACAATAGATACAAAATACACAAGTATTTAATTGGAAATCCAAATGGGAGAAAAACACTTAATTCTTTTCTTATATATTTATCAAAATAAAAAATTCATTAGAAGAACCAACTTTTGATTCTCTAGCTACAACTAGAAGGAGGATCCAACCCCCTATTCTTAGGCTCCAACTTGAAGGAAGCTACAACTCCCTAATTCTATAGGTCCAACCAGAAGGAGGATACAACCCCCTAGGTTCTCTAGATACAATTGGAAGGTGGCTACAATCAACTTTCATTTCCTCATCCAACCACCCATAAATATAAATGTAGACCAACTTTCATAGACTCTGCCACTATCACTACCACAGCCTCTGTCATTGTCACAACTCTATCATTGTCACAACTTTTTCATTGTCACAACTATGTCACTGTCTCTATGACTATCAAAACTCTATCACTGTCACTACCACAAATATGTCACTATATCATCAACTTGTATCTGATCATTAACTAACTAAACTTGTACCATACCATGCATCAAGTGTATAAAAATATTCATACTATCTCATGCATCAATAATCAACCAAAATATACATCAACAATAAGTAGTGAATCATGAACTAGAGCATCAACCATGTACCACCTGTTCCATATACCATATCATCAACCATATGCAGATATGTACCATGTCATCAATGAAGCATCTCAAAGAACCTATGCATGCCCCTCATGCATACATCACCATACAACATGAATATCCCTCAACCATGTACAAGTAACTCAATATGTCAGCTATGAGAATCATATCAATGTTGTACCATACGTAAGAGTTCTCCTCACTCAACCAACCATATACCATATCCAAGTACAAGGAAAACAATATCGAGAATTCCTCAAGTATTCACCACATCATATCAAAAAGTAACCATCAAAGCAAACATATAACCATACCAGAACTTTTGTAGCTGACTTGAACTTGTAGGATGTTGACCTGTGTGCTTTCTTCAGACTTCAGGGACATGGTACTAACATTTACCCTAATTTTCAAGTGCCTCACTAGAAATACATAGGGAAACCTATGAGTGTGTCTCTAGACAGGTATATTGCAACAAGTGAGGGCCTCACTAGACTAGTGCAACTTGTGAGGATCTCAACAATTAGGATTTTCATAAACCCTTTCCTTTTCCATCTCCAAAAATTTCACACTTTTCCCACATCTTCTTCGTAGCCTCATACTTGTCATTGCATTCACCAAGATACCAAAATAGACCATAACAAAATCACTTGACCATAAAAATTCAGTAAAAATATATTCAATGTAAGTGTGTGAGTGTGATTATGAATGAATTTTTGAGGTGTTTATATACGTTTTCTAGGTAATTATTCTCCTTACTTTAGGGCTTCTAGCGTTTTCTTGTTACAATGACTTTACCCCTTTTATTAGTTGACTTGTAACCAACTATGTATTCTTAACCACACTTCGAGGCTTCCAACTTTACAATACCATAACTCCCTAACCGTGAGGAAATATGTGACGTTCCACATATCACCAAAAATGGAAAGATAAGTACTAATCATTTCTGAGGTTCATGCATGCATTTACACTATCCTTCATGTCTATATTCCTCATTCAAATTTTGGTACCAAGACCACACCATCGGGGATTCTAGAATATGCAACCGAAATTCTTCAAGGATTGACATTGATCTCTAAGGGTTGAAATCATTCTCCAATATCACTCTCCAATGGTTGACATCAATGACAACCAACAAAACATTGTCCAACAATCTCCCCTTTTGGCATTGATGGAAACACTTAGGTATGGAAATCATTATGCTTATGCTCCTTCTCTCACCATTTGTCCCCCTAACTGCATGCCTCTATCTTTCCATGCCTTACTCTTTATCTCTCCCCCTTTGAAATAAATGGAAAAGGGTACTCCTCATCCAAGGATACTCCCCCTATCTACAAGCCTCTGCTAATTCTACAAACATTTCTCTTCATTGTGCTTCCTTATGTAATTCCTTGATGTATATATGAAAATCATTCAAAAGTTTCGTTACTTGAAATTATTCAAGACTTGTATTTCTCTCCCCATGTCCAGTTAATATTGATGCTGAGTGGATCTCTATGGGGTAGAAACTACTCCAAGTATTTATCATAGATACTCGAAAGGTTCCCTTGCAAGGGGTTTGGTGAAGATATATGCAATCTTCTCCTTTTTCTCGGCATACTCTAGATTTCTTTTCTTCTCTATAGCATATTCCCATAAGAAGTGATACTTGGTTAGAATGTGATTCACATTAGAGTGCATAAATGGATTCTTTCAAATATTGATGGCGTTGGTGTTTTCACAAAGTATTGAAATAGGCTCATCATAATTTACTTGCATATCTTGCAGTTTCTTATTCATCCAAAAAAACTAAGTACAACAAGTTGTTGTTGCAATGTATTCTACCTTTGATGTGGACAAAGATATTGATGATTATTTATTTCTTATCCATGATACCAAACACTCACCCAAATAGAAAGTTACTCCAATTGTACTTCTTCTATCATCAACACAACCTTCCCAATTTGCATATGTGTAGGATATAAGAGATAGATCCTTCTTTTTTGGATACCATAAACCAAACTCTTTTTTACCTTTGAGATATATAAATATCCTCTCTACTTCCAAAAAAATGTGATTCCTTTTGTGTTGCTTGAAACCTTACAACTTGTCCAATTGTCTACATCACATCTAGTCTAGAAGTTGTCATAGAGAGTAAGCTTCCAATCATCAATCTGTACTACCTATGATATACATCCTTGGAATCATCATCCTTACTTAACTTGTAACTTGTATGCATAGGAGTACTTATTGGTTTGCAATCTGTCATCCCAAACTTCTTCAACATTCTCTAATATACTTGGTTTGAGGGATAAAGATAACTTGGTTTCTTTGACATATCTGAAGTCCCAAGAAGAAATTTAACTCTCCAAGAAATGACATTTGAAACTCGTGTTGCATGTATTTGGAAAAATTCTGAATCATTTTGTCTTCACCACTTTTGAAGCTAATGTCATCTACATATACTTCAATATATTGTCTTGATCCACATTTATGTGGAGATTGTTGTCTACATTTCCTTTCCTAAACCCTTGTTGCTATAAATATCTATCCAATCTCGAATACCATGTTATGGGGGCTTGTTTGAGACCATATAAATCCTTCTTCAATCTGCCAACATAACTTTCCTTCTCTGATAAATGAAATCCTTTTGGATTCTCAATGTAAACTTGTTCCTCTAGATCTCCATTTAGGAATGTTGATTTCATGTCCATATGATAAACTTTAATATGCTTGGAGCATGGATAAGATAGTATTACTATGATTGCTTCCATCCTAGAAACTGGGGAAAACATCTCTTCAAAATATATGCCTTCAAATTGAGAGTATCCTTTGCATACCAATATTTCTTTGTTCCTGGTAACCTATCCATCCTCATTCAATTTGTTCCTAAAGACTCACTTTGTACCTATGAAATTATTTTTATTTGGTATTGGAACCATTTTCCATGTGTCATTCTTCTCTATATGATCTAACTCTTCATCCATGGCCTTGAACCGGTGTTCATCTTTTTCGGCTTCTTCAAAATCGCTTGGCTCAATTGCAGATAATAGTGCTAGAAGTTGTTGTTCCAGTGAACAGATTCTTCTTTTGGTTTCAAGTCCTGCATCTTTATTTACAATAATATGATATGATGGATGATTATTCTACACTCGTCTGTTGGGTGTCTTTGGAGGTACTTGAATATAGTGTTTTCCATTCTCTCCTTATATATGCTCTTTTTATTCATTTGATTCTTCATCTACTCCTTTCAAATCTTCTTTGTGATCATGTTCCACTAGATCTTTGCTACTTTCTTTTATCTTTTAACCATTTGTCTAATCAATCGTCACATCGACTATTTACACTATTTTGTTGAGTCTGATATTGAATCATTTGTATGATTTCCTTTTTCTTGAGTACCCAACCAGTATGCCTTTGTCAACTCATGAACCAAACATCCCCATTATACCATATTCTCTTTTGATGTAGCATTTTCTGTTGAAAACTCTGAAGTGATTTTTCTATTATTCCTTTCCATAACTCGTATGGATTTTTGTTGTTGTTAGTTATGAGCATCCATATATTCTAAATATGAACTGTTGTATGCATTGATTGTACCCAAAAAACATCTGTCAACTTGCAATCCATTAACATGGTTCTAGACATTTCTTGTATTGTCGTGTTCTTCCTTTTGACAATTCCATTTTTTTGAGGTGTCCTAGTTGTGGAGAAATTCCTTTTTAAGCCATGCTCATTGCAGAAGTCCATAAATTTCTTTGATGTAAATTATCCTCCATTGTCTGATCTCAAGCACTTGATTTTTGAATCTATTTCTTTCTCAACCATATCCTTGCATGTCTTGAACTTTTCTAATGCCTCTAACTTCTTATTTATAAATAAAACTATAGTCATTCTTGTGTAGTTATCAACTAGTATCATGAAGTAATGTTCACCTTACAATCATTTTTTTCTTGTTGGTCCAACTAGATTAGTATATACAATCTCAAGTGGATTTGTTGTGGAGTATTCCTGAATTCAACTTTGTCTTCATATTTTTCCCTACAAACAATGTTGGCATAGTATGTTTTATTGCTTCACGATCTTGACAATTTCTCTTACTTCTTCCTTTTTGTTGACTTTGACAAGATTATCAAAATTTATGTGACCCATTCTTCTGTTCTAGAGACAAATTTCATAATATTTTCCTAAGCAACATATTTCCTTTCCTATTTCATTTAGAACATATATGTTTCTTGGGGTCCTTACAGTTGTAGCTACCAACTTGATTGATTCTTCTTTCCACTTATTTGAATCAAACACAAGTATTTTTCCTTGATCACACATTTGACTTATGCTTAGCAGATTGTGTTTCATGTATTTGACCTGTAAACATTTTCTACCATGGCATCCTTACTTTTGATCTTGACTATTCCCAAATGAAAGTGATCCGTCTCTTTCCTTCTTCAATTTCAAAAACCTGTCTTTATCACCTGCCATATGCTTTGAGCATCCACTGTCAACATACCATCCACATTTCTTGTGTTGAAATTGCAGAGAAATATTGCATTCTTCAGTGTTGAATTGATCTTTCTTTCTTATCCATATCCTTTGTGGTTCTTGCTTTTGATTTTTGATATTCTTCTTTGGTTCTCTTGGAGTAACAGTGAGTTTGCAATCTCTATCCATATGTCCAAATTTGTTGCACTTGTAGCATTCTACTGCTGGAGTTACCTCTCACACACCTAGGATTTATTTTTCCTAAGGTTTTTCCTTGTTTATTATTCATAATTAGCATTATCGAGTCTCCTATATTTTAGGAGAGAATATTCCACCTAGAGAATATTCTCTTTCAATTGACACTTTCGTTTGACTAGTTGACTTAAGTTTTGATAATGCATTGGTTTTGTCACCATGCAATATTGGGATCATCACCATGATAATGTGCACTTGCCTTGGTATCATCACTACATTGGTGCATTACCCTTTATTCCTTTATCTACTCCTCACTACACTCTACTAAGTCAGTTAACTGAAGACTAGTTGACTAGTTAACTCAGCTAGGTGGTGGTTCACTACCGTAATAGTCTGAGAGACTAGAGTAGGTGGAAGTTCATTCCCATAACCGCTGGTGTGTGTCTAGATCACTCTATACCACCACTATGATGCATTTTGTCTCCATCAGTGCACATTCATTGAGTTATACAAAGTATATCATGTGTAAATTATTCATTATTCATTACGGTTAATGATAATTCTTCTATTCTTTCTCTCCTTCTTCTTCTTTCTAAATTTATCCTTACAAATGTGTGTAGTAATTTATAGATAGATTTATTCTTTTCAGGTTCAATACATTTACATGGTATCATAGCTAACGGAATGCTAAGAAAAATCTACACTAAAATGTTTTTGCAAGTACAAAATATTGAAGACAACATAAACATGGATTTCCAAAAAGAATTCATTCTTACACCTTACAACTACTATGCATGGAAGGAGAAAATAGTCATACATCTCTGAACCGGAGGATTGTACAGTTTAACCTTGAATACATACATAAAACCGACATCATCCATAAAAAAATCCAATTACTTAAATCGAATGGATGAAGCGTTCAGAACAATTTGCAGTCTTATTTCTCCCGATCTCATTTTTCACATATCTTCCTGTAAGATTCCCAATGAAGCCTTGACCACCTTGGAAGGGATCTTTGAAAAATAGGATGAGATGAGGGGACATTTTCTGTGTTATAATATAATGTATGTTCTCACTTAACCATAGACAATATCACTATTGTCACCCAACCATAGGCCGAAGCCACCCCCAAGCACCTTAACCTTGACAGAGAATCATTCCAGAAGAAAACCCTAGGCTAGATATCCTAAAAAATATAGTGCAGCTCTCTCCAAGGATAGCGCACCAAACAGGAGTGAAAAGAGTTGATCAGAGAGTCCAAACCATAACCAAGAGAGAGTCCAATCCAAAACCAAAATCTGCTAGTTGTTGTAGTTGCAACAGTATCTCTCCTCTAAACTTGCGCACAAACTAGCCAACTGCAGTGTGCACAAGTGTTGCTTCTGTAGTTATGAGAATGCCTGCCAGAATGAAGTCTGGCCTCCTGTATTTATACTAAAACTGGAAAACTACCTAGGTTGACTTCTCATTCTGGGTGGCTATTTACTTAGTATATAATATTTCTTTTAGCCGACTTCTTCTCTTGGAGGCTAATAACCTAATACAAATTATCCTATTGAGACGACTTGTCTTCTAGGTTTATTAGCCAACTAATTAGGGTTTCTTCTTACTTCCTACAATATTCTATTCTCATCAGGTTTACACGTGGAGGTAAATACCTCCTGCAACTACCATAATATCAACACTCCCTCCTATCTAGGGAGGTATTTGAAGGTAATGGTCTTGAGCACAAACAGACCATTCACCTGGTAGCATCAACATAACCATCTAGACTATATCATGATTAGATCATGAGAACCATCATCACTATCAGTGTCATCAATTGCATCATCTCTCAGAACCATACTCCATATGAGTAATCAAACATGATGTTGGATAAGTCACTCACTCCACAGAGTGACACAAGAGCCATTCTTCTAATCCATACATATGTCCTAGAATAATAAATGTTCTAAACCATTTTCTGTCTAGGAAATCTCTGTTCATTGATCATCCATCTAGCTGATAATCATTTCCAACACTACTGATAATCTTCAAGGCGATCAGAACAATGTCATTCAATAGAACACAACTTTGTCTATCCATAGTAGTACACAACTAAAATCCAGTGGTACACTACCACACCAAGTAGCACACAGATACTTGATTAGTGACATATAGTCAAAATCAGTGGAACACATCCAATACAGTAGTATACATCTATTGTCTAGAGACATATAGTCTCCATAACAATCATATCATCAACCATAGAAAAAACCATTGTTATGATATATAAACTGAATCATCTCACTGACATATGTGAGATATGGAAGAGCATCTGCCCTAAGAATGTAAAACATCAACGATGAGCTATCTAGACTATTATTCTCAAGAAAGGAAGAATAACTGTCCCAATTTCTGAGCCTGGACCATTCACCTATCTAGGCCATTCCTCCAACACTAAACAAAGTGCAACCTGGAGAGAATGAGTCTTCTCTAGGGAATGCATGTCCCTGATTGATGAACCTGGACCATTCACCTATCTAGGCCATTCCTCTGGCACTAGACAAAGTGAAAACTGGAGAGAATGAATATGCCCTAGGGAATGACTGTCTGAACCATTTCCTAAGGAAATGACTATCCTGCACCAACCTCCAAAATAGACCATTCTTCAAAACTACCCACAACTGTGAGCTTCGAAAGAATGACTATTTGGCGAGGTATACCAATCTTCTCGACCACTACTAAGAGTGATCGTCAAGAAGAGAGACTCTCCTAGACCATTCCCCATGTTAACGACAAGGGGAATCACTGTCTATGGTACATCAACAATCCATTGAACCATTTTCATTACGAAAATGACCGTTCAATTTGGACCATTTTCTGAACTGGAAAATGTCTGTCCGTCAGAAATCTCGAATCACTTTTCGAATTGGAAAGGGACTGCTCATCCTGGACCATTTTTCGAACTGAAAAATGACTGTCCATAAATCAATAACACATCATTTCTCCCTCCCAACTTGGGATTCATCTCTTCCTTTTTCAATAAGGAAGTTGTCTCCACGAGCTCCAGCTTGAGTACACAAACTCTTTCATCTTAGACAGAGGCTTTACCAAAATGTCTTCTTATCTGCTCATATGTGGAGATATATATTAGAGAACCACTTTCTCTTTTTTGGACTTCATCATGGAGAGTGTAATGCTTGATATCAATGTACTTTGGTCTTTCTAGAACACTGGTATTATCTTGAAGGATTCATATAGCTCTGATCAATATAGTATATCATTGTTGGATTCATCTTTTGTTTCCTGCTAGCTCATAACATCATGGCAAGGGTCAAACTGGAACATATCTAAGTGGTACTTCCTTTTCCATCATGAGAGTTTGTCATGGATTAGAAATCCATAATCCTGAGCTTCTGAGTAACCATTCATATAAAATATCTCTATTATAGAAAGATTTTCACCAAGCTTCTGTTGTGCATTGGAGGTTCTCCACCAAGTTGTCTCCTTCCATCTGCATACAAAGGTTTATTCCTGGTATACCTCAAAACCTTGAGGTTGTTCTACATACGTTCTTTGTTTAATTATTTTGGAGAATAGTCTTTGCATTCATTTGATGTGAACTCCAACCCATGGATATTTCAGACGATATAATGGCTCATGTAGAGGTATGTCTGGTTTACTAGAACAAGCAATCATCATAGTCTTCTCCCTCTATCTGGGAGAACTTCTAGTTCTGGATCTTGCAATGCTTTCATTCATAAGTCTTCCACACACTGTTCTTCATCACAACTTTCAATTCTACTTCTTGATTGATTTTAGTGAGTTCAGGTCATGTTGGTAGTCTTGTGATTCTCGATACAATGACTGGTTGTTCTGTATTTTCTTTCTCTTTTGGAATCTTCATGTTCTTCCTTATGTTTTTCTTTATCTCTTAGGTCCATGGAGTTTTCTATAGATTCCATGCCCTGAAGATTCCAACTTATTACTTTCATCATAGGATCATGGATGTGGATGGACAACTAGGGATACTTTAAGGCTTCTTTTTGAAGAAGACTTCTTCTAAGGTCACACTAAACATGTGTTGCTTTTTCATGGTTTCTTACATGGATAGATACTTCATCATCTTCAATGGATCATATAATTTAGGATTATCTCCCTCCTAATCCTTTCTTCATGCATGAATGCATGCTCTTCTTTTGGAAATATATAATCGACTCTCTCCATCTAGGAGAGTCCACGCTTTTGTCTACATCCTTATTGCCTTCTACAAAGTGTCACAAATATTTTTCGAATTTCCTCTTAATTGTTGACTTCTTTATGTCTTTACTTCTTCTAGGTTTCTTCAAGATTGATTCTAATTCCGGCTTATCTTGCAGTTGTTAGTTATGTAATATCTTCCACATGAATTTTTACCAGGGGTTTTTGATGTACTTCATCCTTTCATGTGTATTGTCTGACTTGTAGTCATAGTGATAGAAATCCTTATCTTGTTGTTCTTCCATAGGTATAGTTTCTCTTGGAACATATTATCTTCTA
>JZKD02S1765801.1:13878-25773 GCA_000966675.3 Picea glauca | reverse complement strand
TCGTGTCAATGCTTCCAAGTCAGTTTTCATTCCTCATCATGGTCAAGGGTTTCACTTCAAACCATCCATCTTTAGTATTTCTAGTTTCCATTTCCTATTTCAGTCCGTACTCATTTGATTCACCATATTACATCACTTTTCTGTGTCAGTTTTGTGTCGATGATGAGGATACATCAGGTCCCTCCTTCAACGAGTCTTTTTTGGTTGACTTCAACACATCATTTGGGAATTTGACATAGAAACCAGTTAGTACCTTGGGACCTGCATGCCTCAATGGAAGGCCTCCTCACTTCCAAAAATAGGTTTACATAATTCACCTATGATCGGATGATTCCACGAATGTTCGACCTCATCTCATTTATTCACATTCATTGGACTGTACTAGGGTGCCTTGTGAGTCATTGACATTATTGGTGATTTCCCTTGCACTTGTTTGACATCAAATCATTTATTCACGTGGCTAGATTCATACCACATCAGGATTGGGAGGAAGAGCCTGGGTTGAGAATTCACTCTATTATCTAATTTTCCCAGGCTATGAGGGAGATCATCTAAGCATCATGATATAAATACCATCACATATATCCACTTTGTATTGATCCTTGGATATGTTTTATCATCTCGTATCTCCACTATGTATTTTTCATGGTTGCGATCAATTTATGTCATGGAGGTATGGATCCACATTGTATCTTTGGTGGCCATATCCTTAGTCAATGTTTTCATTGATCTGTAGTGTATTGGTTAGCGGTCGTTCTTTTATTCATCTTGTATTTTGAGCACAGGGATGTCTACCTCATAAATGGAACATATATTAATATTGTTTGATGATTGTTTCCAACTTCTGCCAGGTTCTCCCACTCCAACACCCTTGCATTGAATAATTGTAAAGTGTTTCAACCATTAGTTTCTCTTATGAACTCACACTTTATGGGGCATCTATTACACATCAAAATATCACACTTGAGTTACACACCCTAAGTGTCGCAAAGTGACGTATGCACCTCGGTAAGTGTCACAGTCATGGTCACAAGTGTTGTATGCACCTTCCAAAGTGTCAAATTCACTTTGTGAGGTGTCACCACCCCTTGAAACCATTAAAAAATTTGTTCATGAACCGTAAGTCATATGGGAGGAGGAAAACCATATTTTTTTGGTCAAAACACACACGTTTTCCTTGAAAATTTCGAGCTTTTCTTGAGCATTTACGAAGACTAAACCCCCCTTGTTCATACTTTGGGTTCACACATAGAACCCCCTATGCCACAATATGGGAGCTTTGATATAGGATCAACACTCTATCTCTCACTATGGGGAAGTGTTAATGTTGTTGAGAGAAAAGGGGGATCTCTGCCATCTTAATATATGGGCCAACTCTTTGAGATTGATTTAGTTTTGTTTGACCCTCATGATTTTGATTCACTTTAGGATATTATTCAAGCCTCAAGGATCCTTATCCTAAACCATACCCCTAATTTTATTTTGGTTTTTATGCCTCTCAAGCCTATATATTGAGGGATTTCCAAGGAGAAAAGGAGGAAGCTTTCATATATCAAACTTATGATCTCGGTAGCATCGTGCAAGGGATGAATGAGGAGATATTGGGGAGGATACTGCAAATGCATCAATAGTGGTATGTAAGTATTCTCTTTTAGTTATAATTTTAATATACTTGGCCTATTTCCTTCAAGCTTGTTTATTCTTGCATGTTCTTTTCTATTGTTCCTTCGATCTTTGTAGATGAATTTTTTTGATCTAATATTGTATAGTAGGATTTTTTTGTTTCTGTTTTCTACTTATTCTAGGTATCAAGTTGTTCTAAAGAGTTTGGAGATCAAGTTCGGATTCAAAGCAGTGAGGAAAAACTTTGAAACAAGGTGCATCACACTCTTTCTGCTTCTCTCTTTCTGATTGATTAAACTGAATTCAAAGGGATGTTAGTGTCCATTTGTAATTTTTATATCTTGGTATAGGGGTATATAATCCAAGGGAAGATTCACATGTCTAAAGGGGGATATTTCCATAGCATGTGGAGAAAGTATGGTATAATAAGAAAGATGATTTAGAGGAGAAGGTTAAATTCCTTGAAGGAGACATGTATGTTGGATGCTGACCTACTAATAATGTCACCTTCCAAGTCAAAAATTATAATGCCTTGTTGTCCCATTCTACATAGAACGAATGGGTAGTTGACCAATGATCCTATTTCCTACTCATATGTTGAAGGACGACTTGAATAGGAGTATTCCATGTAGACAAAAAATGATTCTTTGTCGAAGAATCATACTTGGTACTTGGTTCCATGACCACAAGGAAAGAACATTGTGAAGTATCAGTGGGTCTACTAGACAAAATTTACCTCTGAAATTGTTGTTGAGCAACATAAGTGATCTGAAAATCCTTAGACACAACTTATTTATTTACAATATATACATGAAACATCTAACTTGATTCAGAATAATTTCTTGATCATATTGAGGTGATTTGAAAAAAAATAATTATGTGTTTTTTATCCAAAAACTCATAAAATGATGATTAATTTGCATATTATTGAGATGACACAACATAAAATAAAAGAAATCAAATTTACATATATGGATGACATATTACTTCATCTTCAAAGTCCCTTTATATAGTATGATTATTCTCCGACATCTCAAAATACCAAATTACATTACAACGTGGGACTTCAAAAATACAATTTAATGGACTCTCTTTATTTCCACTACTCAAAACAATAAATTAAGTTCATCATTGAATTCCCTGTGAAATTATGAGAAATTTGAGTTTAAACTCGGTCAAATTCCAAACTAGCTCAATTACGCTCTCTTTACATGCCAAACGATTGACTATGGTGTTCATTAATGGAAATATGGACTAAAACTTGTACAAATGACCTTTGATCATAAAATATACCTCAAATTCACACTCCTTGCAAAAAATCATGAAAAAGGAGTATATAGTTTCCTAGGTGTAGTCAATATACCTCATGGCACATTTTTCTATGCAATGCCAAACTTAGATCCTTCTTTGCATGTAAATTTATGTAGTTTGTACGACCTTAGGATCTATCCCATACATCAATATTTGTTCCATCTCTAAGTGTGTGCATATAGTAATGTGCATTAAGCATTGGGATCTATGCCCATAAAGGCCATGGGACCTCCAACTGTACTCACACCTTCCTCTAACGTCAACATCATATTAAATGTGGTCAGTTGGGTTTGTTGTAACAACCACCATATTTGGCATATTGGTTAGTGAATGGATATAATTCATTGACATTGGTGGGAGGTTCAGGTTTCAAAACCCACAAACTCCTATATATATGGTATGTGATGTTTTTTTGGTTATATAGTTCAAATATAGTATATGGTCTTAACACCCCCACAGATTTATAGGTTTTCATTATAGAGAATACCATGTGTTGGGTTACTTGGGATGGCTTGTGTTCTAGATATATGATTACCAACAAACCCTTCTACCATTGGCCCTTCTAGATACTAGGAGGAAACCCAACACATAGAGTTCACTACACAGTCTCACCCGAGATGGATTCTATGGGTGGTTGCAGGACTGAGATGTCTAGAACCCTAGGATGGGATGCTCTGAGGCATTCAAAATACTTACTCTTAATCGCAAATCCTCATTAGATATTATTCCTAACCCCTATCACTACTATTCTAATAAAGCTTCATTAATCATTACAACCACATTTGATCAAAGAAAAACATTGATATACTATGCCCAAGCTTATGATATAATTATTAGCTATAATATTCATTCATTCCATGCGATTTTGCAGATTCCATTAGCTTAACCTTATTGCACAATGTTCATTCCTTTAACAAGAAACATATTAATCATAAAAACTTATCAAAGTAAATTCAACCATAAACACTGCATACAATCACATAAAAATAGATATACCATGGTTCACCCCCCATGGGGATACGTCCATAAATATTTTTCGCTTCGACTCTTTATTCATATGTCATGCAAACTGTAGTGTTGTGCATTGTACAATCCTTCCTTCATTACATCTTATCTCCAAAGATTGCAATATTTCTCACTTACATCGAGAAAATCTCATCAAAACCCTAAAAAATAGTTGAACCAACTACAAAGTGTCAACAATCGATTGATCATCAGCCTTCTACACTCCTAATACATTCCACTTATTAAAAATTGGGACAAATCCCTTACAAAAACCCTAAACCTAGGTGGATTAGGTTTTTCCACTTCCTCCTTGAATTCATCTCGGCTGGTCCTCGATCCAACCATTGCTCCAAGTTGGCACTTGTCCAATTTTCAATAGCTCCACAACAATTTGTCCAATTTCTAAATTCTTTTCTCGGCACGGGTTTTCCCTTATTTCTGAGGTCGCTTATCATCTTTTTTCAGCGTGCTCCCCTATTTTATGGTGCTTCTTCAAGTCCTTAAAAAATTATTTTGTTTTTCCCAAAATTGGCCTACACCAAAAATCCCCCAACACTAACATCATGACTCGTACCAAGTCACTCACAGACTCCTACATATTTTACTGCATGTGCCAGTGATTCGTACATCTTTGTTATCCACTGGCATTGCTCCTGAGCCTAGCTGCTCTTCACTATAATGGATTATACCATTTTCACAGTGACTGGAGGTCTTAATATTTCTCCCCCCTCCAATCTTATATGTTTGATGCACACTTTTGTTTCATATATCTCCACGACCAACTGCTCCACCTTTTCTTGTAGGGGATCCAATTGAGCCTGTCTTGCGATTTTGTGTGCCTGTACTACTTTATATTCTTCTTGTAGGTTCTTGATTTCTATGGAAATATTGATATTCTATGGAAGTGACATTGTTCTCTATAATTTCTTGACATCTTCCATTGATGCATGCAATTTATTTTCATTCCCTTGTAGCTCTTATAGGCTCCTATCCTCTAATATTTGTGTCCACAACTGGGTGCTCTTTTCTATGTATGCTCTGCACGATGTTCTCTCTAGATGTTTTCATGTATTTATTTATATGCGCTCTGACTTATGGAGGTGTATTAGATATTGTGCACTCCTCCAGTTCCTTGATTTTTTCTTTATATTGTTGCAGATTTTGCATTATCTTTCTCATCTTCTCTTCTGAAGACACTTACTCTAATTCTGCATTTTCTGAGATGGATTGAAATACTAAATTTATATGGTTCTCTATCTTGTCCACTTTTTTTTGCACCATATTTTTCTCCTACCCTTATTGGTTGATTACTTCCTTCAATATAACATTATCCTCCCATTCTATCTATAAATTCTTCACATCAGACCTTGCTCTAGACTGAATCTCTTGTGCGACGCTAACCTATAATTTATACAATGCCTTTGTTGGAATCTTTGGAAATGCCATACCAAAGTCTCGATGTCCTTCAAGATATTATGTGTTGTTTCCTCATTGATGAACAACATCTTCGGTGTTATGATAAAATTTACACTTCCCCACACTGTAATTTGCATTGTCTCTTTGGAAGGTGCTCCTTCTCTAGTGGGCACTGGTTTCTCCTTTTGTTGTGACTTTTCCCTGATCCTCAATTTCTCTAGCACATTTTTTACCTCCTGTAATTGCTTCGGAATTGAAGCCCCTTGATTCTTCGCATTTTCCCATACCTTTGACAGTCTATGTTCAACTGTCATGGCTATCAACTCCACGTCATCTGTTGTTAGTGATGTTTACATTGTTTTTCTATGAGCCTTCACCTTCTTCCTGGAGCCACTTTCTTTCTCCCCTATCCTTTTTCTTTGAGAATCTAATGGCTCATATGCCTTTGGAATTTTTGTATCTCTGTATGTATCTTTCCCAAATTCTTCTTCCATGGCTATCTCTTATGCCTCTGTCTCCACTTATTTTGCATGCACCTGTTCTGTCACTCCTCTTGGTGCCTACTCTGTGCATAATGGTCCTTGTGTAGAACCACGTTGTGGTTTCTTCTTTTTCCTAATTTTATTCTGAATTGGGATTCTTTCCCCCACTGTACCTATTTTTGTCTTATTTTTCTTGCTAACGACATTCCTGCCTTTTTTCAATGCGAGGATTGTTCTACCCTACATCTAAGTGTGTATTGTTGGTGTTGTTCTTCGAATCTCTGGTACTTTCCACTCCTCAAGCCACTCTTGGACCTCTATATGAATATCCCACGTCGTCACGCAGTAGCTCAATTGTAGCCACTCCTTGGTTGGATCCTTCTTTTCCTACAAGCACATACTGTGGCACGATGCCTAGAAATTTTCTATATGTCCAAACTCCTGGATATTTTCTGGGGAAATCCTCCATGTCTCTACCAATATTTTCTGGATCTCTGTTAAGTACAACGTGAAGATGTCGTTGTTTATTTTCTTTTCCTTGGAGTCTGTTGTGCTTTGCAGTGACGTGTAGCGCATTGCACCACATTTTCTTGTCCTTTGCAGGAACATATTGTATGTTGGTTATTTCCATCCTAATAATACAATGAGGATGAGTAACAATGAGTAGTGGAACTCAGAGCCCCAATCTTGTTCATCCTTGCAATCTTCTAGAAAATAATTTAGTAAATAAGGGTCCAAGCTCATCGATCTCCCCTTCGTGCACTATTCTACAGCTGCTACCAGTGACACCACTCCCATTTGTACCTCCTCTTTTCTACATTTGTGCATTTATTTTCAACCTAACAACCTTGTTGCAAATTGTGTCATAGGATTGTTGATGTCACTGATCCTAATTCCTCTATTTCCTCTTTCTGTGTCATACTTTTCCTTTATTTCATCTGAGATGGATTTTTCTTTTTTTAGTCCTCTAAATACTGCTTTGTCTTCTCCCCATCCATGGGTATCCATGTGATTGCTACAATTACATCGCCATTGATAGGCACTAGCCTATCCATCCAAATAATTCCTCCATGCACCCTTTCTAGGAGTTGCTTCACACATCCATTAATGCATTTACCACACCCAAAGTGTGATATGTCTAGTAAATTCATGATTCTTGTATAGTATAACCCCATGATCCACTGCAGAGGCTCCAATAGTGGCGAGCATGATGGGCCTTCTCCTCTTCTCTCCAAGTAGCTCTATGGTGCCAAGTCTGGGAATTTCATTGCATTCTCCATGTCACGGTCGAAGTATTTAAGGGAATATACTCCTCCCACCATTTTGTCATCGGCCTTCACTCCCTTGGGGATTTTTGGCATCACTATGGCCAATTCCGCCTATGTACATTGTATGCCTTACACCCTACTCTCTACTCATTCCTTATTCTTCCCATGTGGGGAGGATACCCCAACTATTGGTATGTTCTGGCGCTCTATTTACTACTGTTCTTCTGGATCTAGTCCCTACTCTAGACCCTTTTGAGACAAACCTGTGGCCTATTCTTTCTGTTTCCTCCCTTTTCCCTTGGATGTGTTGGATTTTGTCCTTTTGACGTCCTCCTCCAGCTGTTCGACCTCATGTGTGGGATTTTTCTCTTCCTCCATGTGCATGGTATTCAAATCATACTCTGGTGTGTGGATCTTGTCCACATCCACGACTATGGGAATCTCCTGCGTTCCTATTGTTTTCACCTGAGCACTAATTCGCGTGTTCCACCTAGACCTACTTGGCACTCCAACGTGTGGTGGTGACATTCTGGTGAAATTCAAGCTCCTGATCTCTAAATATCCAATGTCTCTCATGAATTCTCACTCTTTCACACTTATACTTCACTCTTCAATCTTCTCCTTAGCCCAAAAACACAAATGATAATATTTGCCCCCTTTTCTGACTTTTATAGCGGAATGACGAAATGACAATTGTTCCACACTAACAGCTTCCACTTTTTCACTTTTTCATGCATGCTCCACTTTTTTTTTCCTTTCACCTATTTTTATACGCGCAGTGTCTTCAACACTGGTTTTTCTTCTGCGCACTTGTTAATGCTAACAATTATATTACATCAAAACCTCTAATGTTATCCTATCTTTTTGTATTTTTGTTACATTTCTTCTTTTTATATATTTTTTTCTTTTTCTTCTAACATCTACTATATACAATATGTACAATAATACCTTCTCTTTCTCTTTTTACCTTAGGTTGTTAGGTCAATTGTCTTGATACAAATTCAATCGACTTCCATTCACTAGTCCCCTAAGATTCTTCCCTGCAAGATCTTTCGATTGCATAACACCTCCATTTTTTATAGCGTCTACCTAAACTTTCCAAGGTGTTGTAAATACCTGCTGTCATAGAGGATAACTGGCTCTCCTTCCTTAAAAATTTTCTTCTTTATGTGCTTATCATGCCAAGCTTTGTCCTTTTCTTTCTGTACTTCCTGGTGGAAGCCTGCTAAAATTCTGTTTTCTTCCAGCTCCATCAATTGATCCAATATTTCATGTGCAACACCTCCTTCTGTCATGTTGTTGATTGTTGCAATAAAAATACTCTCTACTAAATAATCCAATGGAACCATTACTTCTTGCCCATACACTAGTCTGAATGGTGTATTTCCTTCAGCATCTTTCATGTAGTCATGTAAGCCCATAATACTGTTGATACCTTCAAATCCCAATATCCCTATTGACATTGGAAATATTTGTCACTGCATTCTCTAGAATTTTGTTAAAATCTTCTGCTATACCATTTTACTGGGGATGGTAACTTGTTCTCTTCTGATGATGTATCTTGAATTATTTCTCATTCATCTGATTGTATTGTTGATAAAATGAGTTCCCTTATCACTTAACAAAATTCTCAAACATCCAAATCTAGTCACCACGTTCTCAAACAAAAAATGCATTGTAGTTTCTGGGTTACAATCCTTCACTATGATTCTTCTACCCATATGGTTAAAAAAAAATTCGTAGTGATGATGTATCTAGATCCTGACCTCCTTGCTGGTGGATTAATGGGTTCAATGAAATCCTCAACCCATTTATCAAATACTTGTAAATTTACTTGGGGCATAAGTGCCATTTCATACCTTCTGGATGGTTTCCCCACCCTCTAAAGAACATCACAGGTCTGAAAGTATTCCTTCATGACCTTATGTAATGTAGGACACCATAATCCTGCACGCAACACCTTCTGTGATGTAGGATTTCTTGCATAGTGCCCTCCACCTATCCCTTCATGTGCTTCTACTAGCACCATTGAGCATTCATGCTCCATCACACATCTTCTTTGAATTCCATCTACACCTAACTTGTATAAATGACCTACAATCAGATGATAGTTTATTGCATGCACTACCAACTATTTTTTATGCGTGACCATAAATTCCTTGGGATCCATTCCTGTACTAAAAACTCCAATAATGTCAGCAAAATAATCATCAACAATATGAACAGAAAATATGTTAGCATCAGGAAAATTTTCCTCCAAGTTCTTTGGCTCGTCTCCATTGGTAATTCTTAACATATGATTTGGTTCTGCATTCAAATTCCCTAGTTTTACTATGATCTCAAAATCAAATTCTTGAAACAATAACAACCATCTATAGATCCTGCCCCCCAACACTGGCTTGTTAACTAGGTACTTCAAGCTTGAATGATCTGTAAACATATTAAAATGTTGACCCAATAAGTAATGTTTAAAATTATGTAAGGAATATACCATTTCCAGACCTCCCCTTTTTGTAGTGTTATAGTTCTTCTTAGACTCAGATAACTTTCTATTAGAAAAATATATTGGGTGATCAATATCTCCTTCACCTGGTTGTGCTAAAACTACTCCAAGTGCAATGGATGAAGCATCCACATGCACATGAAATTATTTTGTTCAATCTAGAAATATTAGAATTGGTGTTGTCACCATTTTCTCTTTCATTATGTCCAAACTCTCTTGGAATTTTTCATTCCACTAAAACTTGATATCTTTTTTTAGTAACTTCTCGAATCTCCATGGGCGCAGTAATCTTTTCATATCCCTTTATGAATTTCTTGTAGTACCTTATCTTAGCACTGAAAGTTACACTTTGACTGATAAAATGTAAGCTCAGTACCCATCAATAGGTTTGTAACGTAAGTTTTAAAATGTGGTGTCAAATGGATAAAAATTAGTCCAACAATGTTAAAACATAGGAAATTCTATATGAAATGCATCAACAAAAGTGGTCTTGTTTAACTTAATCAGGGTTTTGAGGATTAGTGTGGATAGAAGGAAGACTTAGTAATATAAGTGAAGTAAGTCTACCACTATCCATAGTCTTTACTGGTAGACAAAGGACAGAAAAGACTTAGATACAAGAGATTCTTAAATACAAGCTAAAAAAACTGAGAAAGTTATAACAACATCACAATCAAACCTTCATTGCAATACAACTAAAAAAAATCATTTCAATCATTCAATGACAGTAAAAATTCAGAGTGAGAGAGAAATAATATGGAAAGAGAGAAAATAAAATTCCATTAAACAAAATTTCATCAAGTTTGATACATCAAACCAGAGTAGGCTCTGTTACATTAATATCACCAAAAGAGTCTTTTTACATCAACCATTCGAACCTACAAAATCTCTTCTAATGATTCTTTTATAGCCTAGATAGGGAATGATAGTATATAATGTGATTTTCATCCTCTAACATAGGATTGTTCAATATTAAACTGAGGTAATTAAACCTATACAAACTGGAAATAAAAAACTACTATAAAAAAAAGGCTAATGTTGGCAGTTATCCTAACACCTTAATCTTGCATAATGAGGTGTCCTTTGAGCACATTCCTTTTCTTGCTAGGTATCATCCAACTTTAAACTGACCTCCAAATAGTTGTACCATGCTCCCCTAGCCATGTTGTGATTTTTGATCCTCTATAAACCATCAAAATAGGAGTTCACAACATATCCTATAGCACTGATTGTATTAGCCAGTTTGCAACGCTTGACTATAGAAACCAGTTCGCAGTGCCAGGCACTGTGAACTATCCTGTAGTTTCCCAATTAGTCTATTTTAAGATCCAAAACACCCAAAAACTTCCTCCAGAGTTAGGTATGCCTATAGAAACCTCATAATGTGGTGTATGAGTAGAAAAACTGAGTTATAAGCAACATACTTCCTCAAAAATATTCAAAAAACAAGGAGTAATCATTTCGAAAACTGATATTTCTTAAGGTATTTCATCCATTTCTTTCCGATCCTTGAAATACTCCTTGTGTCACCTTGCGCCAATGCATTCAAGTTTCTCTTGGCTAGTTCTTCCTTAAAAGGTTGCAACTCCAGTTTAATTCTTCTAATATGAGCTTGTAAGCCTCTATTTTGTTTGTATAAATTCTTAAGCTTCCTATGGAGAGGCAAAAACCTTTTTTCTATAAACCTAGCTTTATCAATAGTTTCTAGATACATATCCATAAGATCCTTCAACTTTTTCCTTTCAACCAACCTTTCTCCTTTCAAATTAGCTATTTCCTTTCTATCCTCTTTAAGTTGTTTGTTCAGTCTTTTGAAGGTAGGGTTTTTGGAGGAGTGGTTATGTCTATGGCATCAATATTATTTTCAAGAGATTCATATTTACCATTACCCTTTTTCTTGATGGTAAATTCCACTATGTCCTCTTTTTCAACACTTTCTTTCTTTTTTGATGACCTGGTGAAAGGTCTCTTAACTCTAGCTTCAATTGCAACAACTGGTGAGGGGAAAAGTAACCTTCTTCATTTTCTGCCTGTGGCTCTAGTTGAAAGAGTTCCTGTTGACTTTGGATCTGGATTGGTTGAAAACTCCCTTTGTGGATAGAAATTATATCCCTCTTCTCCTTCTTGTTCCTTAGTTTCATCATCATTTTTAACAATGTCTTTGTGTTTCCTCTTCATACGTGTCTATGTGTGTACAATGTTGTCAGCCTGAAGAGGACTCTACACCTTGGATTGTGGAGTAGGAGAAACATTCAATTGAAAATGTGCAGAGAAAATGAACCACTCC
>JZKD02S1765801.1:0-13868 GCA_000966675.3 Picea glauca | reverse complement strand
CTAGAGCTTGACCTTAAACCTAGACAGAAAAATTCTTAACGTGGACACTGACTTCCTTTCAAATCTATCTAAGCCTAATGCATGAGAAGGGAGAATAACAGAAGTACCTTTTAATCGACGTTTGTCCCTGCCCGCTCCGAGTTGCACTCCAATCCTTTTTCCCCTCGCTGAGGTCTGTGGACAAAACAAGATACGACCACTTCCTACTCTATTGACATTAGCTTGAAAACAGATCTATCAATAAATGATAAGTTCATGTAGTACCAGAAACAAACTAGAAAGAAACAGGCCAAGCGTGTCATATTAATGAGAATGACGACAACAGTACTTACAATCATAGATGCGAATGCGACAGCTTCGTCAAGTCCTCTTCGTCCAACCCTTGCCTGAAAGATCCACAACCTGGATAACAACAGCTTCACTGATCACTCTCCTTTGGCTGGCTGTCAGTTTCCTCCAAGATCATAAGTTTCATATGTTCAGTCCTTCCCCCTTTCCACCATCATAGAGCCTGTTTATATAGGTTGGGAAAGGCCTAACCTCTTGAGTTATGTTTAGAACCAGTTAAGAACCATCTCCTTGGATCAGGGATCCTTTGATGAAACCAAGAATTTGAGCATAATTGACTTCTAATCTCGAATGATCTCCTCCTCATTCGACTCAACGGGCTAACAATTGACCCAGAATAGGGAGCGCTCCCCCAAAAGGGGTATCAGAGCATTATAGAACTCCTGATGTGCTTTGGGAAAGCGCCAGCACTATTAAGGTGAGAAGCGCTCCTCCAGAAGGGCTGAAGAGCATTATAACACTTTTGGATCATGGTAGAGGAGCGCCAGTGCTTCTCCATCTATATTAGAGGAGCGTTCCCCTTCCAAACCACTGTTTCAGGACCTCTTTCAGGTGTCAAGAGTTATTTGATTCCAGTGGATCAATTCTTTCTCTTCAAATAAGTCATATGAGGTGTCATAAGTGCTTCCTTAGTTTCGTTATCACGACATTATGTCCAAACATCATTTACGACACTAGTGGTCAACTTGCGACACTTGCAAAAGCTGTAGGGAAGATGCGACACTTACGATAATTGACAGGGACAATGCGATACTTAGCAATTTTGATGTGTAACAGAGGGAACCGCTCTAAGAGCCTCCTTAGGTAAAATATAATTTCAGATCTCATTTTGGATATAGATGAGTAATGGTAGAGAAGAGGAGCAAGAGGAGAAGAGCCAGAGAGAGGTCGGGAACACCATTGTAAAGATATAGGCATTTTGCCATTATTAATACAACAGAGCAGTTTTTCCTGCATTTCTGTGTTGAATGGATGTTTGTGTGTGTTTCCTTTATGTTGTGAATGTATGTTGTAGATGTATATTGTGGTTTTTCATTTGCAAGAGTGTGTTTGATCTCAAGTTGAGGGTCTTTGAGGCTTCACGCCAGGAGGGCGTGACAAAACACTGCGGGTTCTGAGAGCCGTCCACAGAGGTTGCACTTCTAAACTCTGTGGAGTCAGACAAAGGCGTCCTGAGGCATAGGGATGAAGTCAACAACTCAGAGGAAGAAGACCTCAAGTTTGTTGAATACCTTGGAGGCAAGGCTGTGTATGAGAGACACAGTTGCAGACAGAATTCTATTGTGAGTTCTGTAGAGCTCTGCCAAGTGGGCATTGAGCATATGCACAAGGTGTAGTTTAAGGAACTCTGTTGTGAGTTCAGATAGAAGCTCTAAGGATTTATATGAAGCTCTTCCAGGAGGGCATTGAGCAAGTGCAAAGGGTGCACAAAAGGAAAAAATACTCCGCCAGGAGGGCATCAAGGAAGTGTGCAGATAGGCACAAGAAGAAGAGAACTCCTTTGGGTTCTGGAAGAGAGGAAGAATCCACTGAAGGATCTTCACTGGGTTGCTGAAAACCCAGAAGGACTCAGCAAGAGGTTGCTGGATCAGATAGATAATATCAGGAGAGAAAGTGCTTTCACACACAGAGTCGAGCTGCAAGGAGTGCAGAGGCTGAAGAACTCGTTGGAGGAGTTCGAAAGGAGTTTATAAAATCTCAGGAGGAACATTGTTTTTATACACGCGACAAAGCTCAAGGATAGGGAGCTTGTTGGAGAAAGAAGATAAAGGTTGAGGCCTCAAAGGGATTGGAAGTTTTCTCCCAAGTCTGGGAAGAAAGCGCACAAGAAGCCCAGGAGAGAGCTCAACAGTCGTCATATCGACAGGAGAAGAGATCTGGACCGTTGGTTTCCACGTCTAGGAGGCATATAGGAGGAGCATACAAGAGAAATGGATCTGAGCCATTATATATTTCTTAGAATCCTCGACAACCATCAGATATGCAGGAGTTGCGCGGGAGTTAATCCCATGAACAGTAGGAGAGAAGTCCCGAACGAGGTGAATTCATCGGGACATCGACCATCAGAGAATCAGGATTCTCGAGGTCGTAAGAATCAGGACCCCTCAGGTCTCGAAACAACGATAGGATCAGGACCAACCATTTGGAAGGACGCGCAGCAATCATCAGTGCCACTGGGAAAAGCCTGATAGGGAGGCCATCCATCGGCATATCGGGAATCGGGATATCGGAGATCCTGGGAGCCAAGGTTTTGTGCATTACAGAATCACAAAACGTGATTTCCCTATAAGGTATTGGAGCACATGGGCCACACAGGAGTTGACAGAGGAGGACAGGTGGCAGGTCAAAGGGCGGGAGCCGTCAGAGGACCAACACATCGGGAATCGGAAAATTGGTATTCCCGTTGACAAAGGATCGGGGAAGTCCATAGTGGAAACCCCGATGCAGAATCTGAACCGTCCATTCAGTGGGACACGTGTCAGGAATATGGAGGAAGTCAGGGATCGAAGAATAACGAGTCAAAAGGGTGTATGCACATTGACATCGCAAACCCCGAAACCCCAATTGGAGGCTACACGGTTGTGGTCATATGGTAAGTGGTCACATGGACCATAGTATAGCCAGGAGGGGATAGAGTTGACAAGGAAGGTGTATTGAGATTCGAAGGATCACGAGTCCTATGGACAGGCGCATCATGGTATCGAAAACCCCAAAACTCCGATAGGAGCAGACGCGAAAGGAGATAAGGCCACGATTGTGAAGGCAGTGGTCATATGGTGGGAGATTGGCTAGGAGGGCTAGCTCATAGAGAAGGATCCCATCGGCAATCAGGGATCGGAGAGGTAAGAAACTCTCAACATCCGTAAGTTCAAAACCCTGAAGCCCGATAAAAGTTTCCTGTGGGGAAATTGTTCACGGCAAGCGCCAGAGGCCGTGCAAAAGAGAGGAGAAAATACCTGTGGGTCAAATTTTCGAAGAGAGATTCCATGGGGGAATCCAAAGAGCCGCTTCGGCTCAGCAGAAAAGGGATTTAGAAACAATCCTATGAGCGGGTGAGAAATTTTTTTGAGGGGGTAGCTCTACGCCTGCGTCAAGTGGTATCAGAGCGGGATTCTGTTTGTATATTGCAGACAGAGGAGGCAGAAGGAAGACAGAGCGCTGGAGGACTCTGTAAGGACTTGTTTGCAGGTAGGCAACATTCCATAGACAATCAGCAGGACTGTAAGATGAAGCTGGAGACACTCTTGATGCGGAGTGACAGCAGCAGGTCTGCCAGGGAGGCAGATAAACACAACAAGATTGCTACTGAAGGCCATAAGCATGTTGAAAGGAAGAGCCCAGAGATGATGAGTGCAGAAGAAATGGATAAAGAGATCACTGACATAAAGCGAGAGATGGAGGAGCTCTAAATGAAGATGCGACAGGGTAAAAAGCTGAGATGGGTATATGAATGGCCCATGAAGACGCCAAAGGTGAAATGGCCAATCAAGGAGCTGATGGTCAAAGGACAGTAGAGGATGTTAAGGAGATGGCTGAGGTATGTTGAAAACCTTAGGCCCATAGAAGAGGAGGAATTGGTTTAGATATGCAAACCAGAGACTGGGGAAAGTCTCAATGATTTGGAAATTGAAATGAGATCGGCGGATGATCTCAAGAACTTCCAGGAGAGCAAAGAAGAGGAAATTCTAGTTTTCCAGGTGGGCAACGAGTTGAGATCAGATGAGGATCTCACGGACTGTCAATAGGACAGCTAGGGAATTTCACATTTCCAACTGGGCAATGAAATGAGATCGTTGCGGGATCTCGAAGACTACCAGGCGGGCAGTGGAAGCATCTTGGACTGCCAGGTGGGCAGAGATGAACAATTAAGACCATTTGGAGGTCTCATGGAGAGTTCAATTCAGCAAGGAGTGCTGATGAAGATGGGATTGGTTGATCTCATAGTCTACTAGGAGAGCAGCAGGGACATCCCATATTTCCAGGTGGGCAGGGATGAGCAGAGGAATTTGGATCAACCAGAGGAGCTGACAGAGCAGATGATACTGTTTGATGGTCTCATAAATTCGAAGATGGATTTAGATCAGCCGGTGTAGCTGACAGGGGAGAAGGAAGATCAAAATGATCTTCTGATGATTGGGGGAATTGGGTTATTCCTACCACGTTCCTAGGAGGAGGTAGAAATTTGTGTTGCAGATGGTGCAACAACAGAACAGTTGGCTGAGACTGCCAGAGAAGAATTGGAGCAGACTTTGGAAGCTGCCCAAGCAGAAGGAAAAGAGAGTGAGCATTTTGAGGAGTGTCTCAGCATATTCAGCCAGGGAGTTGAGAAGCAGGAAGAGGTAGCACTGAAGCTAGCAACGGAGGAAGCCGAAGAGTAGGAAGATAAAATTATCACTCCATGGGAGATGGAGCTAGAGATGTTGGAGGATTGGCTGAACAATCCAGAGCCAGCGAGAGAACTAACAGAAGTTGAACTATTAGGGAAGGTGACTGAACAACAAGACAGTCAAAGGGGAACTGCAGAGCTGAAGTCTGCAGCAAAGTGGCAACTTGAGGCCACAGATGAAGATGAAAAAAGAGGTATGGGAGATCACAATGATCTACCCACGTGCCAAAAATTTTTGCAGCTGAGGAGACTGCATGAGCAAAACCAGCCACTGGAGTAGCTGGATGAGGTGATCATGGAGATCATGGAGCTGATGTTGAATTCAGGAGACACTACTAGTAGGGAAAGGCTGAGCAGAAGAGAAGAAGTAGTAGCAACACAGAAGCAGCAGCAGCAGCAGGAAAATGGAGCAGATGAAAAGCTCCAAAGATAGATCTGGGATCCAGGGGGATTCCAACCAATTAGAGGGGAAGTGCATGAGAAAGAGATCATGATTTTGAAGCTGAGGATTTTGATGCAGGAGCATCTCTCCACGTCTACCAGCTAGTCATCTAGCCATGCCAGCAAATTCATATCGCATGCTAAAAGAGAGGCGCAGTCCTCATTGAAATTTGAATTGAATGTATTTAAATGGTTTAGGATGGTGAGCCAGGGAAGCCGTACCTTTGTGCAGTCTGTAGATAGGATCAACTTTAAGGCTAGATCGGCTAATATCTAGATCCAGATGCTGGACTAGACAACCATTTATTGTAATTTATTAGAGTAGGTGGATCTGGAGGGAAGCGCTCTAAGAGCCCCCTTAGGTAAAAGAGAATTTCAGATATCATTTTGGATATAGATGAGTAATGGTAGAGAAGAGGAGCAAGAGGAGAAGAGCCATAGAGAGCTCAGGAACACCATTGTAAAGATACAGGCATTTTGCCATTATTAATACAACAGAGCAGTTTTTCCTGCATTTCTGTGTTGAATGCATGTCTATGTGTGTTTCCTTTATGCTGTGAATGTATGTTGTAGATGTATACTATGGTTGTGCATTTGTAGGAGTGTGTGTGATCTCAGGTTGAGGGTCTTTGAGGCTTCACGCCAGGAGGGTGTGATAGAACACTACGGGTTCTGAGAGCCGTGCACAGAGGTTGCACTTCTGAACTCTGTGGAGTCAGACAAAGGCATGCTGAGGCATAGGGTTGAAGTCAACAACTCAGAGGAAGAAGAACTCAAGGTTGTTGAATACCTTGGAGGCAAGGTTGTGTATGAGAGACACAGTTGCAGACAGAATTCTGCTGTGAGTTCTGTAGAGCTCTGCCAAGTGGGCATTGAGCATATGAACAAGGTGTAGTTGAAGGAACTCTATTGTGAGTTTAGACAGAAGCTCTAAGGAGTTCTATGAAGCTGTGTGAGGAGGTCATTGAGAAAGTTCAAAGGGTGCACAGAAGGAAAAAACACTCCTCCAAGAGGGCGTCGAGGAAGTGTACAGATAGACACAAGAAGAAGAGAACTCCTTTGGGTTCTGGAAGAGAGAAAGAATCCACTGAAGGATCTTCACTGGGTTGCTGAACACCCAGAAGGACTCAGTAAGAGGCTGTTGGATCAGACAGATAAGCTCAGGAGAGAGAGTTCTTTCACGCACAGAGTTGAGTTGCAAGGAGTGCAGAGGCTGAAGAACTCGCTGGAGGAGTTCGAAAGGACTTCATAAAAGATCAGGAGTAACATCTTTCTTATACGCGTAGAGAAGCTCAAGGATCAGGAGCTCATTGGAGAAAGAAGATAAAGGTTGAGGCCTCGAAGGAATTCAAATTTTTTTCCCAAGTCTGGGAAGAAAGCGCGCAGGAAGCCCAGGAGAGAGCTCAATAGTCGTCAAATCGGCAGGAGAAGAGATATGGACCGTTGGTTTCCACGTCCAGGAGGCGTATAGGAGGAGCGTATAGGAGAAAGGGATCTGAGCCATTATATCTTGCTCAGAATCCTCAACAACCGTCAGATCTGCAGAAGTTGTGCGAGAGTTAATCCCGTGAAAATGAGGAGAGAAGTCCCGAACGAGGTGAAGTCATTGGGACATCGACCATCGGAGAATCGGGATTCTCGAGGTCGTAAGAATCGGGACCCCTCGGGTCTCGAAACAGTGATAGGATCAGGACCGTCCATTTGGAAGGACGCATGGCAACCATCAGCGCCACCGGGAAAAGCTCTATAGGGAGTCCATATATCAGCATATTGAGAATCGGGATATCGGAGATCCCGGGAGCCAAGGTTTTGTGCATTGCAGAATCGTGAAACGTGATTTCCCGATAAGGTATTGGAGCACATGGGCCACACAGGAGTCGGTAGAGGAGGACAGGTGGAAGGTCAAAGGTCGGGAGCCGTCAGAGGACTGGCGCATCGGGAATCGACAAATTGGTATTCCCGTGGACAAAGGATAGGGGAAGTCCATAGTGGAAACCCCGACGCGGAATCTGAACCGTCCATTCGGTGGGATGTGTGTCAGGAATACGGAGGAAGTCGGGGATCAGAGAATCGCAATTCAAAAGGGTGTATGCACATTGACATCACAAACCCTAAAACCCCGATGGGAGGCTACACGGTTGTGGTCATATGGTAAGTGGTCACATGGACCATAGTATAGCCAGGAAGGGCTAGAGTTGACAAGGAAGGTGTATCAGGATTCAAAGGATCACGAGTCCTGTGGACAAGCACATCATGGTATCGAAAACCCTGAAACCCTGATAGGAGTAGTCGCAATAGGATATAAGGCCACGGTTGCGAAGGTAGTGGTCATATGGTGGGAGATTGGCTAGGAGGGCTAGCTCATAGAGAAGGATCCCATCGGCAATCGGGGATCAGAGAGGTGAGAAACTCTCAACATCTGGAAGTTCAAAACCCTGAAGCCTGATAATAGTTTCCTGTGGGGAAATTATTCACGAAAAGTGGCAGAGGCCGTGCAAAAGAGAGGAGAAAAGACCTGTGGGTCAAATTTTCGAATAGAGATTCCACGGGGGAATCCAAAGAGCTGCTCCGGCTCAGCAGAAAAGGGATTTATAAATGATCATGTGAGCGGGCGAGGAGTTTGTTGGAGGGGGTAGCTCTACACCTGCATCACTTTGTTGGTACACCCATGAACTGACGCTATTGACACTGACTCGACCTAAGGTCCACTAGGGAAAAAAAACAACACACACTACAAATATAAGAGGAAAAATATCAAAAACAACTTCCCACAATAAAACCACTAGTTGGTGATGAAATCCAACATCGCAAGATCAATATAGGAAGGGGTTGGGATAGAGCAGGCGCATCAGATATGTTGGAGACCTGCTTAATAGACTTATCCCTTGGTGAAAGTTCCCACACGATTCTACCCGTGGTCTTTCCCTCCAAGGAGCCCGAGTGAGTTTGACCAATTTTTGACCCAGGTACGGTGAAGACTTCCCTTCATCGTCACCTTGTGTATTAACCCTACAAATATAGGCCACCAAGGTTGCCAACTTACAGTTAACCTCTGGGAGGGTACATTTGACAGTCGAGATAGAACGTATGGGAAGGATCACAAGTCCAAAATTATTCAAAAGAACTAAAGACAAGTGGAACGGAAGACTACTGATGAACTCGACTAAATTCGAGATTCACGAAGCTCCAATACCAAATGAAACCAGTTGTTTCTCAGGAAGAACCCCCAATATACGACCTTTCCACTACGTGGCTTAATCTTCGAATGGGAAATATTTGTTTCTCTCCCACACATGAACTCATGTTTAACCCTTGTGTGAGAGGGGGATCCCGACTATTCTTCTACAAAAAATTGGATTTACCTCTCCCTGACAAAAGGTTCTACATTTGTCGGATGGCTTTGGAAAGTTATCCTCACAACCTATTACCAATCCCTACACTTTAATATTATGTAGGTTTTCTACCATATAATATAAAAGTGTCTAATCAATTGTATAAGAGCTTCATTTTAGGGTTTTTGTTTATTCAAGGGTGAAAAAGTGAAACTTATGATGTTTTAGACTCGACTCCAAAAGAATGAAAAATAATGAGATGCAAATATTTTTCTTCAATGAATCCTACATACGAGATGTAGAAGAGGTTCAAATTCCTTTAACAAAAACACCCAATTTCTATATTAAATTTACCTATATACACTACCCAAAATAAATAATGAAACTATATTCTTTCTTTGATTCTAATATATAAAGAAAGAAAATGAAAATCCTTTAATGCTTCATCACTTTCAATCAAAATGAAAGAGTCGAATGCATATACAAAATATGTGAAGAAAAAAGGATTTCAAACAAAACATGCACTCATAGGATAACGAGAACTGAAAGAAAAAAGTATGATAACTCACTCAATAAATAACTCAACAATCAATAAGTATTCAAGAGGTACAGGAAAATTCAGAGAAGAATCCAAAAATTGATAAGGAGAAAGAGAAATCACTCAATTGTCTTGAAACAATGAGAATCAAGAAAGAGAAATAAAATCTAGGTTATGGTAAGCATAAAGTCTCAAATAATTCAAAAATAAATATTTGAAAAGTAACTTAAGACCAAAAAACCTTTGCATACCTTTTCAATCATTCAGATAACCAAAAACCTTGCAAGACTCAGACCAAACCAAGACGAAACAAGGCAAACCAATATCACAAATTGGAAAAGTTTGCAAGCTCAAACAAGACAATGAAAAGAGTGATAAGGAGCCATATCCTAAACCTAAAAAAATTCACAAGAAATAGTACAGACTCTGGAAAAAAGACCTCCAACAAAGGGTTGAGAAAAAAAGGGCAGATTCTCCTGGATCTTCTCAAAACAAGAGATAAATTCTCCATAAAACAAAGAGATAGAGTGTTATAGAGCTCCCTAAGAGACCATTGAGCATTGCTTATCATATAACCAACACCATGGTAACCACTCTAGGGGAGCGCTAGTCCTGTAGATGCTTGAAAATAAGCATTAAAAATAGAAAAATCAGTAGAGATTAGCTTGGGAACTATGACTATTTCTTGATCAAACATATGGAAGAGGGAAAGGTTAAAGAAAAAAATCAACCAAACAATATCTAACTAGGAAAAGGTTCAGACGATCCAAGGAAATATAAGTCAATGTCCTTCCCAAATGGAGTCACCAATTTCTATTACAGAAATATTCCCATGTGGATAGGTGAACCTTCCCTTGGATTATAGACCCCTATACCAAGACAAAAACACTACAAATGGACACTAACATCCCTTTGAATTTAGTTTAATCAGTCAGAAAGAGAGAAGGAGAAAGAGTGTAATGCACCCTGTTTCTAAGTTTGTCTTTGCTTCTTCCAATCCAAGATTGATCTGAAAAATCCTTAGTGCAACTTCACTCCTACAATAGGTAGAAAAGAGAAACAAAGAACTGCTACTCTAAAAGATTAGATAAAAAAAATTCATCTACAACGATCGAAGGAACAATAGAAAAGAACATGCAAGAATACACAAGTTTGAAAGAAATAGGCCAAGTATATTAAAATTAGAACTCAAAAAGAATACTTATAGACCACAATTGATGCAGTTGCAACAACCTCCCCAATATTTCCTTGTCCAACCCTTGCACAATGATACCAAGATAATAAGTTTGATATCTGAAAATATTCCTCCTTTTTCTACTTGGAAAGCCCTCAATATATAGGCTTGAGAGGCATAAAAACCATGAGAAAATGAGGGGCATGGTTGAGGATATGGATCCCTAAGGATTGGATTAGATCCTAAGTGAATCCCAAGCATGAGGGTCGAAAAAAACTAACTCAATACCAAAGAGTTGGCCCATAGATTAAGGTGGGGGAGATCCCCCCTTTCTCTCAACAACATAGTGAGAGACAGATCATTGATCCTATATTAGTTCTCCCCTATAGTGGCAGAGCGGGTGATATGTGTGCACCCAAAAAATGGACAAGGGGGCGCTGGTCTTCATAAATTCTCAAAAAAGGTCGAAAACTCCAAGGAAAAAGTTTGTTTTGACCAAAAAATGATGGTTTTCCTCCTCCCATATGACTTATGGGTCATGAACAACTATTTTAATGGTTTCAAGGGGTGGTGACACCTAATAAAGTGAATGTGAAACTTGGGAAAGTGCATACAACACTTGTGATAGTGAATGCGACACTTATCGAGGTGAATATGTCACTTTGTGACACTTTGCAACACTTTGCGACACTTGCAACACTTAGGGTGCATAACTAAAGTGTGACATTTTGATGTGTAACACCACATGTACAGTATTTTGAAAATACTGAGATGTATTCTTCTTTTGAATTTACTAGGGGGTATTTGTCTGTCTCTGTAGTTTCTAGTTAGGGTATGTAGGTTTCTGTGTAGAGGAATCAAATCGTACTCTCATCCTTGAGATCCATATTTCTCTTTCCCTTGAGAAAGTGGGCCTGGTGTTTATGAACAAGATTTCCTTCTTCAAGTAGCTTGTGTTGATCAGTAATAAAAATACCATATATATCTTCAAAGGTGTAATCCTTACCATCATCCTTGAGTACTTTCCAGTTGGTGAAAAAATTTGACACAAACACGTCAAATGGTGTTCTCAACTTCATAAGGACTAGTTCGATGATTTTTCCATCCTTATTCTGATAGTTATTTTCAAAATTTCCCAATTTCAACTGGAGTTCTTTGACACGCACCGAATAGTAATTATTTTGAAGGAATGAGTATCAAGAGAAATCAAATCTTGTTGGACAGTGGTTAGTTGGTTTTCATTGATGTCAACCCTTTGAGAGTGATCATATAGAATGATGTCAACCCTTAGAGATCAATGTCAATCCTTGATGAATTTTGGTTACATATTCTGGTAGCCCCGATGGTGTGGTCTTGGTACCCAAATTTGAATGAGGAATATGTACATGAAGGATAGTGTAAATGTAGGCATGACCCTCATAAATGGTTATTACTTGTCGTTCCATTTCCGGGTATATGTGGAATGTCACGTAGTTCCTCATGGTTAGGGAGTTATGGTCTTGTAAATTTGGAAGCCCTGAATTGTGGTTAATAAGCCCTAGTTGGTTACAAGTCAACTATTCAAAGGGGTAAATTTGTTGTAACAAGAAAAACCTAGAATCCCTAAAGTAAGGAGAGGAGTTACCTAGCACAAGTATATAAACAGCTCAAGGACTCATTCACAAGCACACTCACACACTTACATTAAATATATTTTTAGTGAATTGTTATGGTGTTGTGATTTTTTTATGGTCTATTTTGGTATCTTAGTGAATGCGACGAAAAGTCTAAGGTAGTGAAGAAGGTGCAATAAAAGTGTGAAATTTTTGGAGCTGTAGAATGCAAGGGTTTATGAAAAACCATAATTATTGAGATCATCGCAGGTTGCACTATACGTTTCTAGTGAGGCCCTCACTTGTTGCACTATAATTGTCTAGCAAGGCACTCACGGGTTTCCCTATACCTATCTAGCGTGGAGATTGAAAATTAGGGTAAATTTTAGTACCAGGTCCCTGAAGTCTTAAGCAAGCAAACAGGTCAACATCCTATAGGTTCAAGTAGGCTACATAAGTTCTAGTATGGTTATATGTTTTCTTTGATGGTAACTTTTTCATATTGTGTGGTGAATACTTGAGGAATTCTTGATATTGTTGGTATTGTACTTGGATATGGTATATAGTTGGCTAAGTGAGGAGCACTCTTATGTATGGTACAACATTGGAATGAATATCTCACATCTTGAGTTTCTTTTACATGGTTGATGGATATTCATGTTGTATGGTGATGTATGCATGAGGGGAATGCATAAGTTCTTTGAGATGCTTCATTGATGATATGGTATAAATCTACATATGGTTGATGATCCCCTCGTGTACTAAGTCATGTATCTAGTGCATGTGGATCTCGATGTTCTTTGTCTGCTACCTCTGAATTGTATCTCTGTAGAACTTCAAAGTGCTCTGGTTGTCACACCATATGAAAATTGGATGATGAAATTGAATTCCCAACTCAATGAGAAAATGTTGTAGCCACATAGGCTGAATGGTTATGCTAGCTACTCCTCTGTACTCTTCCTCAACTGAAGATAGATAAATGGAATATTTCTTCTTGCTCGACCAACGGATAGGCCCAAAACCAAGACTGAGTGAGTAACCAGATGTAGACTTGCAATCATTTCTTTCTCCAGCCCATTCAGAATCAGTAAAATCAATTAGATCTAATGTAGAGTCTATTTCATAATGAATCCCAAAGGTGATGGTGCCTTGTATGTATCGAAGGATATTATTTGCATCCTTCCAATGTAGCTCATGCGGCTCCTGCATGAACCTGGAAACTGCGCCAACTGCATAGGAGAGGTCTATTTTGGAGTGTGTGAGATACAACAAGCTCCCCACTAGATATATGAATAATGTGTTGTCAACCAGTGGATTCTCCCCACCATCCTCAAGTTTGACTCCTAATAGGAAAGGAGTCAGAGAAGACTTGCAGTCTGTCATGTGAAATCTCTCAAGGAGATATTATGCATACTTGTCCTGAGATAGTTTGATGCTTTATGCATCCTAACTAATCTCGAGTCCAAGGAAGAAGTGTAGAGGACCCATGTCCGTCATCAAAAACCTGTCATGTAGAATCCTCTTGACTACAAAAATCGTTGAATTCGAGCACCCAATGATCAACAAATCATCAACGTATAGAACTAAGAGTAGAAGTGAATCAACCATCCTGAACATGTAGACATTTAGGTCTGATTTACGACGTAAAAAGTTCTATGACAACAGGTAGGAATCCATCTTGGCATACCATGCCCTTGGAGCCTGCTTGAGGCCATAAAGGGACTTCTTCAGTTGACAAACCAAATATGAGTCTTACATAACTCCCTGGGGCTGCTCCATATAGATATCCTTAGAGAGATAATCATGAAGAAATGCATTCTTCACATCCATATGATGGAATTCCCATCCCTTGTATTCCGCAATGGAAAGTGACAATCGTTTGGAATCCATCTTTGCTACTAGAGTGAAGGTCTCATCATAGTTAATTCCATGCACCTACTAAACTCCTTTGGCAACAATCCTGGCTTTGTATCTGCTAATATTTCCATCCACTGCACTCTTGGTCCCATAGACCCATATGTATCTGACAAGTTTCTTCCCATAAGGAAGGGGAAAT
>JZKD02S1765790.1:78674-96934 GCA_000966675.3 Picea glauca | reverse complement strand
TTGTTATTTTATTCATAGGATTAATCCCCATTGTGGATTAATCATGTCGGTAATTGTATTAGGACCAAATCCCCTTTTGTGGATTGGTCAACAGACAATTGTAATAGGCAGAATACGAAGTCGGCCCCAACAGCTATTATTGAGACCCAGAAATAAATTAAAGGTGGGTTTACCCACCCAGAGTGAGAGGTCGGCCCTACCAGTGAAGACCCTTCACATGTGTCAGTCTTGTATATATAGAGAGGCTAGCGCCTCACTTTATCACACAACTCACTTGCTCATTCTTAAGAGGCAAGGTGCAACTTACCAGTTGGAGAGAGGGAGAAGAGTGGCGCATCTTTTGGAGAGGACTATCTGTATTGGTTTGAGTTATCTCTTGAACATTGTATTGACAATTTATGATAAGGAAGTTTTTGTTGGGTTTTCTTCCCCTAGAGGGTTTCCCAGAATAAATGTTGTGTCTCTTGTGAATGTGTATTTCTCAGTGATCTTGTTCTTATCTATTGAAATGCAAAGAACTATAATAATGGCATAAACATTAACATTGACGGTATGATCAAGTTATTCCTAAATATGATGACCTTCAACTGATTGCCAACTAGAGACTTATAGCCCTACTCAATGGTTCATTTAAAATTTTGCAAAAACCCTTCGCTTTGCATGTCAAGCATACTTCCTACAAAATCAAAACAAACAAACTTCATTTTAGGTCGCTTTATTTTGGATTAGTGTTGTCGTTTTCTTGAATGGTATGTAATTAGTCTAATGCCTAGGTCTAAATTCCTTTTTCGTTAAGATATGATTTCAAAAGGCCTATGGAAGAGTTGAGTGGTCCTTTATAATGAATATGAAATACAACAACGATGATGATGATGACAACTAAGTTACATAACCTAAGGGACACCATTGTTCACCTTTATGACTAGTCAATACATATAAGTATATCTTCACGAGACATTGTATAAAAAATCTCATTCATTTAGTTTATCAATTATATATTTATCTTGTATGGAATTCAACTATTGTTCTTCTTATGTTGGATATTTCATAAATGAACAAATTACATTGATATTAGAGCCCCTTCTCAAGAACTTATGTTGATTTCGACATGTGGCCATATATAATTATCTTTGTTTCTCTTATAGCACATATTTTACCACAAATTAGCTTTTTGTCATTTAAAATTTAGAAATTTCATTAAGGATCATCCTACTACCAATATTTATAAGGATGGAAAAGCAAAAGACAAAACATAAATCATAGATAGATTCGGTAAACCCTATAAAAATTTCGTTACTATTGTATAATCTATATCATTAATGTTAAAAAAACATTGCATACACCTTGTCATTGTGGATGAATGTCAAGAGCATCTATCAAGAGAAATTAGTATAAAATACTATCGCAAATTATGACTGAATTGAATAGAGAAATAAAATAACGGATAATGAAAGAAAAGAATATAGGACCCATGAAGTAAATTTTAAAGCCACTTCATTCAACATAGAAAATGAAGTAGAGTCCACATGTAGTTGCTAACATTCAAACAATGAATGCCTCGAACCAATAAACTGTGAAAACTTATTTGGCAACTCTCTAATAGGGTGGCTTGACTATTGCTCTATACTTTTTGAGGTGTGAATTGCTACACTATTCTTTCCAAAATTACCAATCTTTAGCACGGTAATATTGAAGGGCCTCATGTGGTGTTTGTTTCCAATCCATGGGATAGCTCTCATGTCATTGTTGCATGAGTTGGTTTCAATGCTTAGTAGTAGTTGCCAAGGATAAAATCATGACGACAAAGGAAAAGACATGATGGGTAAGTTCACCCTTAAAAAAAAATCGCCCCTTAGCTATTAAAAATAACATTAAACCTTCTAAAAACATAATTTATAAGGGAATGTTCTTGGAATATTTTTTCCACTTAATATATATGTGTGACTTCCCTTTCAAATTATAAAAAGTGAAAGGATTACTTAGAAAAAGGGTTACTGCCAAAATCTATACCTAAGTTTGAAATAAACTATAAGAAGTGATAATTTTAGTTGCCCCCCCTCATTTTGTGTAACCACTAATTATCAAGTTAGTGTCAAATTGTAATGTTAAAAGAATATACTAAGCATGATATTAATGGAAGACACTAAGGAATTAATTTTTTTTGGCATATATCTACTTGAAAATAGAATGTGTACATTTATCAGAGGAGTTACAATAATGTAGAGGCGAAAACATGCACCTCAATAATGATGTTTATCATTTAAAAAGTAATGTAACAAAATATCAACAAAATGATCATGAATCACAAATTTAAGATTTCAAAAAAGAACTTACTAGAAAAAATGACAAAATTTCTCATCTAAAAAATCATAGTCGACACTTGCAAAAATCAAGAAGTCGAAGGATAAGATGCAGTGCAAAAAAAATTAGAATAGGGAGTCAAGATATTGAGAATAAATTCAACAAGAACTTATTAGAAAAAGATGAAGAAAGTTCTTTCCTAATGAACCTTAATTAGGGGTTGCTTAAACAAATTAGAAGTCTAGAAGATGAGAAATCGAATAATCAAGATCTGAAAAATAAGTTTGACAAGTCAAAAAATAATGAAGAACTTCCTTGCCTAAGGGATCTTAATCAAAGTTTGCGTGTGCAAACCAAGAAGATGAAGGATGAAAAGAAAGCACACAAAATAAGTAAGATCAACTTATCAAGAAACCTTCATTGATCAACAAATAAACAATGATCAATCCAATTGGATTAGGGATGTGTTCAACATTGAGGTACAGACAATGGATATAGAAATCTTAGCAAATCCAAGTGTTTTTACTAATAAAATGATTAATCGAGCAACACATGTATATGAAAAAGACATAATACTAGAGGTGAATAAAGGAAACTCCAAAATTATGATAAGGAAAGATGATGTTACGAGGATACCTTATTGACAACATATGCACGAGAATCAACAATGTAACCAACCAATGTATCAACATCCCTTTGAACAAAAACAACCTTTGACCTATATTCCAATGAAAATCAATTCTAGTGCAATTTGGTCTCAAAATATTAGTCATTCTTGGAATGACAAGGCAAAAAGTTTTATTAAAGAAGCCTCTAAATGCATAGTTTCACAGAATATTGAATTAGGGCAGTCTAACCCATTCACATTTCAAAAAATTTACTCAACACTTTGAAGATCATATTGTCTCGTGTCTTCAACCATCAATGGCATGAATGAAGAATCATGAGAAGGTGTTGCAACACATAATGAAGATGTGGATTTTTCCATGAAATGCATTGAGGACAAAGCATCTTAAAGGGAGAGGCAATGTGATAAATATAAAAATATAATAATAATAATAAAATGATAACAATAACTAAAAGACAATTGTTCACCTTCGTGACTAATCAATGCATATAAATATATTTTCATTGTATAAAAAAAACCGTGTTCATTCAATTTATCAATTATATATTTATCCTATATGGATTTCAACTCTTTGTCTTTCTTATGTTGGATATTTGTAAGTGAATTATTTTATTCATAATATTCTCCATCTTGTCCATGCTCAAGGCCCTATGGTTTGGTTACTTCTTAAAATGTGTAGATGATTTGAACCTTATGGTGTTTATAGTCCTAATGGTTTTCCAGATGTTTATTAACTTAAAAAGGGATACTTCTTTGTTGATGAAGTCAAAGTTAATCAAGTTGACTCCATCAACACATCTCCAATATATAAATAGTCATAGGGAGAGAGTTAGGAATTGAGGAGAGGTTTCAAAATTGACCTTATTGCATGCAAGACCTTTATATTAATAGAATCCTTATTCCCCTACTCTAGTTGTCTCATATTCTTGGTGATATGAATGTTCATTGTTTTCATTAGTGTTATTTTCATTGATGGTTTTCTTGTGATATTTACTTCAAACGGGATGACTTGGAGTCTTATCAAAGGAATTCTTCTTCCTGAGAAAGATGTTGGCCAATTGGTCAATAGGAATTTTGGGGATCATTCTTTCTTAGATGTTTGAGGACTCGGTCTCAATGAAAAACACCATGGAATGCCTCCAATTTTTTTGTGAAGCTTTAGTTTTCAAGATTCAATTGGCCAAAACACAATGCTCTAGGTAATGTCAACTATAAGTCCTAATGTGGTTGGTTGTTCCAGGATGCTTTATCCTTAACCCGCACAATGGTTGAATTCACAGGAATCCCATTTGCATTAGAACCCTCTCCCAAAGAGCTCTAGGATGTGGTCATCCAAAGAGTTAATAAGAAATTGACAAATCGATAACTAAACCCATGGCATTGGTTGATAAGTTTTATTCCTCTTGTTAGAGCCAAAGAAGTCTTTAATGGAACCAAAGGACTTATTTTTTTGCTCACTAGTCCTTTGGGGCTTGGATATGGGCCAATGCCTCTTGACATTGGGCTTGACCCAACCAAAATGCCCCTTATCGGAAGAGAGGAAACTATGAATCATTTATTCCTATTTCATGAATTTTCCATGTCAACATGGGCATGGGTTTCTAAGTGTTGCATTTGGATTATGCCTTCTTGCATTTCTTGGAAAGCCACCCTTTTAAGAGACAAACATCCTTAGGTTGTTGATCTCAATGCAACATAGAAATGTATGAGAGTAGAAACTCCCTTCTTTATTTAAAAGAGAAAAATATGAATCTTTGTATAGCAAAAGTCAACATAGTTAATGCTTGAGATGATGATACATGAAAATTTCCATTTTGTAGATCATAGTGTAATTACCGAAGGTAGAGATGGAAATGGTGCAACAATGTCAATGGTTGGAGTTTGGGGATGGTGTTCCTTGCACCATGAGCAGGAAACTACCTACTAATATTTCGCTCACTCAACCCACTCTCACCACTTCTACCCATAAGAATGACAACTTTGCCTTCATGTTCGTTGAATTGTTCAAGAGAGATGAGAGAGGCCATAACTAGCATACTTTGTCTCTACCTTAGGACACCAAATTCCCATGGCTTGCTTTGGTCATCTCATACACTAAAAAGCTTCCTGAGTAGGGAAATGATGGATGGGGATCAATTATCATTAATCTGAAACTCGTTGTTAATAGATGGGGCCACCCCCCCAAGGACATAAATGTTCCATCACCCAATATAGGCATGATCTGTGTTACTTCTAAAGTTATGTTTCATTTATGACTAAATTGTGCATATTAGTTGGCTCTAAAATTTGAATTTTTTTTATGCACTTATCTATTAATCCTTTAAGACGTTTTTTGTACATGTTGTTAAGGTGGTGCCTAGGTTTATAAGTTCCAAAAGCTATTAGCTCATGGAGGCTACTTAACATGACCCTTTTTTTGTATCAAGTGTCATTTGTGTGCATATTTAGACCAATTTAATAGTTAATTAAAACATTGTATTAAAAACATGAATTTATATATTTTGTAGTTCCTACCACTCTCAAAATCCCACTATCGACAATGAATGCACAAACAAGTTTACGACCAATTAAAATTTAAACACACACAAACCAAATTTCATTGCATATGATAAGATTTAAATTTTAGCCACACATATATAAGAATACCTAGAATTTATAATGTAGGTTTCTAAGATTGACAGTGTCGATCCAACTCAATCCACTGTACTCTTTAATTTTTAGACTGTACTCAATACAGTCTAAGTGGGCCTAATGGTTAAGAACATATGTTTCCTCTTAAGAGGTCACAGGTTCAAATCCAGAGGGGGGTAGGGTATGTATACCTTCGTAGACTTTACCAGTCAAATCGTTGGGTGAAGGGGGGTCCCTTGTCCCACAAACAAGGGGTTCTCATACACCAATTTGGTGTGTTGGCTTGGTCGTGACCTTAAAAATAGATTATTATTATTATTATTATTTAACTGGTACTCTCTACCAATCTAGGGATCCTCTCTGAACCCCTGGTCCATCAAGACCATGCAAATTGGATATGTAAGTATGAATGTATGCCATGATTCTTACTCTCTACCTTCTCATAGCATCCAACTCTTTTAAAACAATCTACCCCTTTGTAGAGTCAAAACTCCCTAAATATTTTCACAATCCAAAAAAAAATCATCCCCTTTACTCCACAACCAACTATATATAATAATCATATAGATTATGTTATATAATACTAGACTTACCACCCTCCACCAATCTTCCTACCCTTATACCTCCTCTATTAAAATGCATATTCTAGGTTCTTCAATCTGTGCTACCTAAGTAGCTTCCTTTTTTCTTAAGTCAAAGAATTATATTTAATTATATAGACACCTCCTATGTATATAATAATGTCCTTCTACCCTCATACCTCCTCTATTAAAATGCATGTTCTAGGGTCCTCAATTTGTGCTACCTAAGTAGCTTCCTTTCTCCTTAAGTCAAAGAACTATATTTAATTATATAGACATATATATAATAATGTTGATTCTTAATATTTTAACATTCATTGTTATAATCACATCAACGTGTGTGTGTGTGTGCGCGCGCGCATGTGTGTTGGAAATATTGTTGTTATTGATGTCAAAGATAGGGGGAGACTACAAATCTCCAATATAAAGATTGCAAGATGGAAATTGTTGGAAATATTATTTTTGGATTTTTGATGCTCAGTTTTAATACCCTGTCTTTGAAGGCCTTTTTACTCTAAAGGCCTAGCTCAAATGGGAACATATGATATATGGTTGAAAATATTATTCTAAGACCTTTCCAATGGTATATGTCACTCCCTCTAACTCCTTAGTAATGAGGATATATGAAAGATTCTTTCAGGTTAGCCCAACCAGACAGTATAGGTCAGCCAACCAATTTTTACAAATCAGCCCCATAAGTGAAGACAAAAACACTATAAATACATGGTATATGTGCACATTTGAAGAGTATACAAGCAAGAAGAGAAAGTACAATTGCGCATAAGAGATTTAAGTTGTGCAAGAGGAGATGGGGAATATTCTTGAGGTATAAAGGTGCACAAGAGGAGTTTTCTTGGAGTTTTAAGGGTGTGTTATGAAGGGCTACAGTCTATGATGTTGCAAAATGTGTTGTTTTGAGGTTGTGATGTTGTTGTCTAGAATTATATTATGGGAATGATTCTATGAGGTTTTCTAGGGCATCAAGGCTAAATTTGACTGGGGTATGAAGCAAGGAGAGGTGTTGGAGCATGAAAATTAAGGGTATGATGATGTTGTGAAATGCATGAAGTATGAAGCATGCATATGAAGTTAGAAGTACCATGTATATGAAGATCTTATATTATTGCCTATATAGGTCTTACTGAGTTGGTGCTTAGTTAAGGAGATTGGTGTCTCCAGTCGGTTGGTGCCTACACAATATCTTGTTGATTTGGTGCTCAACTAAAGAGATTGGTGTCTCTAGTAGGTCGGTGCCTATGAAATATCTTGTTGAGCTGGTGCTCAGTTGAAGAGATTGGTGTCTCTAGTAGGTTGGTGCCTACAAGCTTTTATAAAGATAAGTTTTTTGGGTTTTCTCCCACAAAAGTTTCCAAATTAAACTCTATGTATTGTGATTTGATTTTACATGCATTTATTGTCTTAAAATTAATAATTGATTGATGAATGCTCATTTAAAATAAAAAGTATCTTATATTTATTCACCCCCCTCTTAGTATAAGCATAAGTTCAACAATATATGTGTATATATGTGTGCGCGCAACATATCAAAAATTAATCATCTAACTTTAATATATATATCTTAACATAATTACTTATATGACATTATCCAAAAAAAAAATAGTATAATCAATATAACAAACTAACCATGGTCATAATGTATGTTTTTTTTAAAGTATAGAACATTTATACCACTCTTATATAAACACCTATATATGTATAATAATTTGGCTTTAAAACTATCTATAAATATTATTTAGTATATAAATATATATTAAATATTAATATGCTACATTTGAAAACATGCTATTTGTTATAATTATTAATGGTTTTTTATTAAGTAAAACATATTTCATTAACACATTTATATAATTTATATCTATAAAAACATATCATATATACATTATATATAAGCTTTCCTATACTTCTTTATGGATATATAAAAGAATTACCACATCAAAAGTTAATCACCTAATTTTAATATATGTATCTTAACATAATTATTTATATGATATTATCCCTAAAAACCAATATAATCACTATAACGTACTAACCATGTCATAATGTATGATTTCTTTAATAACACACACCATTTATACCACTATTACATAAACACCTATGCATTATAATATAATGCATATAACGTACTAACCATGTCATAATGTATGATTTCTTTAATAGCACACACCATTTATACCACTATTACATAAACACCTATGCATTATAATAATTTGACATTAAAACTACCTATAAATATTATTTAGTATATAGATATATGTTAAATATTAATGTGCTACCTATGAACACACATGCTATTTGTTATAATTGTTAATAGTATTTTATTAAGTAAAACATATTTCAGTGAAACATTTATATAACTTATATCTATAAAAATTATCATATATACATAATATATAATTTCTCTTTATTCTATCATAGACTTTTTCATAATATTTAGGATATTTGATCATCTTGGCATCTTTTTTTACGAAGGAAAACTATATATGTAATTACTGGATTGTATGTAATGTTTTTATGGTACAGTATTGTTGGTTGGTGGGATACACCCACTATTTTGAGGGTTACATGTTGGCGGTTTTACTTGTATTTTGGGACTAAATATGAGACAATTGGAAACGATACTAGAAGTAATGATGTTTGGTATGCATCATTAGTTTAGAACTACAATTTGTTGGATAATATATACAAGTTGTTTCTAATAGCTTGTATATATATGTGTATGTAATTTTGTTATAATATAATGAAATTATGAATTTTTCCGAGGAAAAAAAATATAATTTCTCTTTATGCTTCTTTATAAATATATAAAAGAATTACCTTTTGCATACTATGTACAACAATTATATAGTATTAAGTGTATGTACACATAATCAACCACACTCATGATCTAAGTACATACAAGTTACCATGACATGCAATGTTTTCCCCCCATAGACTACACTATTATGTTCACACCATAGTAACTATAACATTTACCTAGCTGAGGCATTTACTTCACAACTTCATACCACTTTGCTCACCATGGCATGGATATTTTGTTGAATTGAGCTAATAGTAGGGAGGAGGCCAATACGTCATTGTGCCTTGCAATAGGTATTCTAGTGATTGACCACATCTATCCAGGGGAAAATGGACGCACTCGTCCAAGCATGTGATTACAATGTTTTAGAGGATATACAATGAGAATTACCTCCACGCATCATGACAATTGCATCCCTACTCAGACTAGAGTGTCCAATTGTAAGGCCTCACCATTTTATATCCAAACTCACACATTAAATTGTCTATAAGAATAATCTCTCGGGAAAATCTCTTATGTCATGAATGGAACTTTCCAAAAAAATCAAACATCATATCACATGATAAATAAAATGGGATACTCTTTCTCACTATCGATCATAGTACTTGGCTTTACCCCCATTAGACTCCCACCAAGTCAACAATATGTAGTTTAGTTCACTAATACATGTCGGAATGATTGTTATAATTACATCCCCACTGGGATCATATACATATCAAGATATAATATCATGTGGAAATATAAAAGTATATACATCTACCTCATCATAGTAATCATGTATACACAAATTTGGAATTGAAACATTGACATCATATAGCAGCATAAATACATGTATGAACAAATCGTGATCTCATGTTGCTTAATGATGTACCCAAAATAATGACACATTGGTCTATAATGACTCATAAATAGAAAATGTATTTGTTCAACCCCTACTCAACTTGAACCATAAAAAAACATAAACTAGACCACTATCCACATTAACATAGCATAGGAAAAAGTCTTAATCCATTAAATACATCAATATGCATAAGCACTGCATCTAACCATGTTTAACAAGGAGCTATAGAATGATTTTCCATAGCCATGGAATAATATTAAATTTGCATTTCCCTCAACTCATAACATCTATTGTTTCTTGTTCTCCATTTCTATATAAACGAGGTCAATTGACTCCTATCTCAAGAAATCTGATTGAAACTAGATACCCAACATAAGGTTTTGACAAACAAAGGATTGAGGGTCAATAGATGGAGCACTACATGCAGAAATTTTGAAAGACAAACTTTTAATGCAAACTATGAAATTTCACCTCATTTATGAGGTTTCTTGCATCCATTCCTGTGAACTTTTACCCTTAAGGTTGAAATTGAAAAATTGAATTACAACAACTAATATTTCACTTATGTCCAACCAAGTTCACTAGGTAGCCCAAGAAACAAAATATCGAACAAGTGTGTTTCATTGCCAACAAGTTACAACCCTTAAGGCACACCTTTCCAAGCATATAACAAGTATGAAATGCCTTATAACAACAAATTATAACAACAATAAATCTACTCATTTATCTTCTAGATGTGTGTTAAATCACTTAACCGATTTATCTCTATGTTATGTCAAATCAACATGAACAACAAGTATTGGAATCTACTCAATCATGTAGATAACATATATTGAAAATCAAATCTACAAGTACAAAAAAATTGGGTAGTTGGAAACTCCACATATATATAAAAGATTAAGTACAAGTACATACCACAACTTTATCGCAAAGCTGGTACAAGTCTATATGCAAAACCTAGCTAGGTAAAGCATAAGAAAATCCTACCCACCAACTTCCTCCAAGCTAGGAATCCCTCCCAACCAAAGTTGGTCACCCCACCAAAGATCCTCAATAAGTTAGCATCAACACCTACCAGTCCTCCTTGGCACATATTCCAATTGTGTATCACACAAGCTCTCCACACTAGCATTGTTATCTTCCTTAGAGTTTATGAACCCTAGCCATGTTGCATCACACAAGTACATTTGGATGCTAGCACTAGGATTGTCTTTCCATGTTGCATCATACAAGTACATGGAAGGACAACTTTAGTGCTAGCATCCAAATATACATGTCTACCCTATGGTTTGAATCTTCAAACCCCAAGTCTTTGACTCTTGCACCATCACAAACACCAAGACCTACATGGAACATTAAGAATACAATAACCAAGTCTTCCTCCAAGTAAAGTATCAGAATGAGCTCAACAATTGGTTATCTATGACCTCGCCCTAGCCTCCATGCATCCCAAAAGAACAAGGCTACAACATCATGCAAGGAATTAACTCCACTCTCCATGGCTTATACTAGGGTACAAACCTTAATGAAAAACAAGAGCCACAAAAACCATCATCACCTCCAACACCATGTTCTTCTCTAGGGTTTACATGCATAGTACAAACCCTAGCATCTCACAAGAGAAAAATCTAGCATCACAAGAGTAAACCCTAGCATTGCACAAGAGAAATATCTCCAAGAGCATCAAAGACATCTCTCTTTCTCTCTCCTTGTCTTTTCTTAGGGCTTCTTCATGAACCCCTCTAACACACCATTTCCCCCCAGTTTGTAATTATAATTAAAACTTAAATATTGTGCTTGATAGGAAATGTAATTGTATTTTATGTTAACAAGTTGATTGAAGGGTGAAGACTTGAAGTACTAGCCATGATACCACAAGAGGAAAATTGGTGAGTGGTTTGGGGGATTCTCAAAACTTGCCATGATACCTATATCTGAATTATTCCTCTTTTTCCCCTTTTTCTTCCAAAAATTAGTTAATGAAGGGAAGCCTGGTAGTTGAGAAACCAACTGCCCACCATTAATGGAAGTATGGAGGATGGCTAAGACAATTGAAAACCGTTAGCCTCAGGTACAATAAAGTATTGCAGGAAGTGCCCCTTCGATTTGGGAGACTGACTCATGGAAGCTTCAAAGAAAATCAATTGAAGGGAGAATGGTCCAGACAGGAAACAGGGGAGAGGTGCACAAGAGTAGTGAACAAGGGCGCAATAAGAGAAATTAGAATATTTTGAGAAGAAAATAGGAAGCTTACCCAGTGAGCTTGTGGCCGAATTGAAGCAAATAATTCTCAAACCCAAACTTGATCAAAGAGGGCTGTGAGTTGGTGCTTGTTGGAAAAAAATCATCAGTAGTAAGGGGAAGGCACTGAGGGATTGTACAACAGTGAAGGGACTCCATTGTGCATAGTAAATCTGGCTGGAAAGGCATCTCAGAAGCTCGTGGTGGCCTTGGACTCAATGGGTAGGAGGGATTTCTATTGTCACTTGTCACTTGTTGGTGAAGGAGAGTGGCCTTCACTTTCCAAATTCTCATGAGAGAGATATTTGAGTTTTCCCTGGTGGTATTATGTCCTAGTACGAGGGTGGTATGTTGTAAAAATAATAAGTGTAGTAGAACCTATGGTTGGGTGGAAAGGCATTCACCTTTAGTTAGTTGGCAGACTAGATTTTATTTGGGAAACAAAGGAGTGTTCTCGGTGTCCTTTGTAAAAAATATTTATCAATGAATGTTAACCTTTGCATTTATGAATTGGTGAGGGTTTCTAAATATAATGAATGAATGTTTAAGTCTGAGATATGTTTGTATGTTGGACACAACTCTAGAAAGGGAGGATACATGTTGAACGTAGGTGTGAGGAACTTGAAGTTCAGGTACTATGAGCCCTGTGATCTCCCTATGCTTTGAAATAGAAATTTTGCAAGATATAAACTCATGACTTCGGATAAGGTTGTTGGTAGGATTCCCTCTTATGTGATGTGCACGGGAAGGTGACCTATAACCCTTAGCTAGAATCCCTGCGAGTAGCAGAATAAAGGTGAAGATTTTGTTCACGTGGGGAATGACGTTACTCCCTTGAGTTCTCATTTTTTAAAGTCATGGTAAGAACCATGTTGGGCTTAGAAGTCCGCCCATACAACCCCTGTGTGTTGAAATGAAGAAATCTAGACTGTAGATCGGATGTCGGGAATAGATCTCGACCTTTCATTGGGAACATCGACTATCAGAAGTGCTTTAGGACTTGGCATAACCTCAAGTCTGATTGGAGTAGCCTGACTGCGGGATCCAAAATCCTATCAGAGTGCAGATACGTAAGCATGGTGTGTGGTGGTGTTCCGATAGGGAGAAATCTGAAGGCACGAGTCCGAAAGGGCGAGGTCCGTTGATCTGTCATGGAGATAACCAAAAATACATGAGCCTTCAATTTTCGTCATGAACCCAGTCCATTGAAACCCATCGAAGTCTGTAATACTCGATAACCATCACATGGTATAAGAATCCGCAATGATCTGGACCATTAGATCAAGGAACCATCAACCGTTAGATTTGTCGAAAACCTTCGTATCGGAAGGGTTCGTTCGGATGGTCAATTGGAGTAATGGAATTTACGAACGAGTTTGCCCAAATAAATAAAGTTCGTGTACCATTTTAAGATCGAAAGGATCTGGGCCATCAGATTAACTAAATCGGGAATGTCAAATCTGTCGAAGTCGGGAGGCTCTGTTAAGAATCAGTTGGTTTGGGAAACCCGAAAGAATCCAGACCATTGATTGCATAGATATTTCCCATTGGATCTATTGGATCTCAAGATCATTTGTTAACCGTCACGTGGTTTGGGAAAATCGTAAAAATCGTGTCCATCTATTGGGATCCATTGTAGTTGTTAGATCCCGCGAGGAGTGGGGTTTCGAGAAAATCCAATCGAAAATATTTGTGGAGGCTCGTGTCCCGAGTCGGTTAGCCCGACCAACTATCCATCGCACATCTCCGAGTCCGAAAGGAATGGGGACCATCGATTTCACCCAGTTCTGATCGTTTGATTTGTTGAGATCCGAGATATTTTTTTGGGTCCCGTGTTAAGGTTGTGTTGGGGTTTTCCCTTGGAATCGAACCCGATGTGTTCCATGTTCGATGGCATGTCACCTACCACTTCAGTGCACACATGCCTACCTTGTCAACCGGTACAAATGACCACGTGGATGCCATGTGGAGGTTAGGTGGATAGTGAGCAGGAAAGACCCAAACACTTTAGGAGACTATAACTTATGATCTCGAACTCAGAATTTATCATAATTACAATTGTTGGAAATCTCTTGAAGAGTAGAATAGATATGTGATCTCAGAGTTAGATTTTGAAGAATGGTTAAGAAGAAGAAATTTTGACACCCCACTTTCCTCATCATGCTTGAGGGGGTCAGGTGTGTCACAACCCCAACATCTTGCTCCATACAAGACATATCCTAGATAAGTAAAAACATAGAGTACAAAGATAATAATTATGGCTAGGTCTCTCTCCTCCATTTATAAATACAATAGGTGAGGGAGGTTAACATAAAATAAGGACCTAATTCCATAAAAGTAACCAACAAGCCAACCCACATGGAGTTCTTTGCAATACAAGGATGTACATGTGTCAAACTAGGGTTAATCCAACCCCAAAGGTGAATCACATTCCAAGCATGCTCCTTCTTGGGCTTAATGTTCCTCCTCCAAGATGTTGTACTCTATAACAAGATATTTGTCCAATGCTCCCTCTTCCATGGTAGTCTATTATCCAAGTGTCCTCATGCAAGGTGCTCCTCCCCCAGCTCTATGCAACATGTCCTCTCATGTGTGCTAATGTGATTACCATGCTCCAATGATCCTCCTCAACATATGTGTATGATTTCATCGCCAACCTCCATGAAGAACGCTCCTCAACCCAAGAATCCTCAAGTCAATTGTCCAACCTCCAAGGTATATACCACATGGTCCCAAGTTCCAAAGGCTTAGTGCCCTCTTCCAAGTGCCTATCACTCCTCCTAGGTGGGTACCTCTCCTGATCAAGCAACTGACTCCCCCATTATGTGCACCCAATGGGATTGTCATCGTCTTGATCAGGGTAATAACCTCCTAGGCAAGGGCACTATGCTAGCACTCTAACCAAGGTCAAGCATCCACCCAAATTGAGTCATCCATATATGCATGAATCATCTCCAAGGGGATAATAGACCTAGCACTTTCATAGAAAGGTGAAAACACTTTTGAAGTAGCCCCAAAATATAACACTACATACACCCACCCTTCAATAAACTTTCTTCCAAAGTTTACTTTTACGCAAAGGAAAACTATTATTATAGTATTAACAACATTCTCTATTAATGAAGATACATCATTTTGAAAGGATTATGTAGACATGATATACAAAACATGGTCAACCATAAAATTACAAGTTCAATTAAGAGTAATTGCATTCGTTACTCGTTCTTTAAAGTCTATCTCAAAACAAACCTAAGATTTGGTGTGTTTCTCACTTGTCTTTAATTATATCAGACCTCTAAACAATTTTGGATTAGGTTTACACACTAGTGTGCATAACTGACCCTAGGAATCAATTCAAATGTAACTAAAACATCCTTAATTCTTTCAAGATAAAGTTTATAAACAACTCAATAACATACACATCACACCAAAACTTACACCTTGTCCTATGTGAGTCACATTTTCAAAAATTTATGAACTCTCTAACCACCAAGTAGAATTCGTTGCTTGTTGGTGATTAGTGGGCATTCCCAACATTATACTATTTTCCCATTAAAGTATAAAATTTCAAACTATGTTGATGACACGATTCCACCATGCAACATTTTACTTTTTTAGTAAAAGATTGAAACAAAGTCATTTCATTAATGGAAACCATTCACACACATTACTTAATGCCCTTTATAAAAAAAATTATACCTTTTTAATCTTTTCAAGGTGGATGGTAACTTATTACACCATCTTGGATTTAAAATTGTTTACTTTATTTCTTTTGGTTTACTTAATTCAATTACTTGAGTATCTTATTCATGAAATCTTTTAGGTAAAATTAGATGTTTTATATTTTAAAACTATTGGTATAATATAAATATATTTATGTGCACAAATTTCTTTCTTAATATTTTTGTGCACTTATCTTTTTCATGGTAGTGTAGGTTTATGATATACTTCTCGAATATTAGTCAACGATGCAACTTGATTAGTCATTATCTAACATCATGCTAGCCCTTCCCAAATACTTAAACTTTACTCACACTAGACACAACCAACTTTCCCATGGTTCCCTTACAAACAACTACCTTTTATTTCCTTTACATTTTTTATTTAGTCATTTCATTGGTTCATGTATTAATATGGCTTCCCAATATGGGTGATAGACATAACTCATATGGTACCAACCAAGGCCAAGTCTATTTGAACAATCTAGGAATCACATTAATCTATTGATGTAACAACGGATGCACTACCATTTGTTCATAGTGCAAATTTAGTTAACATATCATTTTATTTCACAAATTCCAATTCAATTACTTATAAAGATTTATTATTTAAGGTATCCAATCACATTTTGGGGCCCACTTAAATAATAGTGAAGGATATCATCACCAATTTGAAACCTAACTCTCCAACCCTTTACTCATGTATGAAGAACACAAGCTCTAAGAGCATGGTGTATCCCCTCTCATAGTTTCCATTATAGTATGACTAAGACCACATAATTGATACAAGTTACTGCAATAACGACGTGATATCAACATTTTAACATTGAAAAAGATACGATCAATACACTCTACCCACATCCCTTGCTATAATAGACATCCCTTTCTATAGTAGACCTATTTCTACACCCACTTTAGGGTCAAGGCCTTGTCCCACCCACACTAAGGAACTGAGGCAACACAATTGCATAAGGTATGCTCTTGAGATTATTAATTTTTCAACACACCACACCAAACTCTCTAAAATTTTGGTAGTATTTTATTTCACTAGTGGTCAATGGCACATTGCCATCCAACCTTTTCTCTTGAGGAAACATGTATTGCCATAAAAGTTGCAGACCTTTCCACCAACAAAACATATAATACTCAAGAATTATGAGAGACACCCATCATTGGTCCTCACTTATAACATAAACAATATGAAAACTTTAAAACTCACTTACCTCCTCTCAAAGCCAACCTCTTGGTACTCATAAGTTGTTGTTTCCTTACTTACAATGAGATTGCATCCTCAAATCTCATTAATGTTATGGTTGGTTGTTCATGACTCTAATTGAACATATTTGCATGGTGTCCCTCAACATTCACTACAAAAAGTCATATTGACCATCATGACTTAGCTTGAAATCAAGTTCAATCCTTTCCTCCCACTTTCTCACTAAGTAGACGATAGTCTCTAAATCATACATAGCACATCATTTTAAGTGTTAGACAAACTTCTCTTTTAAAGTGCTAAATTTGCTATAAGCTTCATGTCAATCCCTTTGGCATCATGAACCATGCCAAATTGAACTATGTGATTTTAAGTATCACTTATAGTGATAATACTTAAAAGTGTGGGAGCCTATTTTCCCATTATCAATTTAGAGAATTTTGTCCCACGCTTCCAAAGGTAGTTTTGAACATAACCTTACACCCTCTTAGAACAATCTAATTACAATTAAAAAAAAGAACAATCTAATTACAATTAAAAAAAAAAGAAACCCCACAAATGATACTTCATGTTTAAATTTATCCTTTACATCAATTTTAAGTTAACATTCTTACTATTAATCTAATTATTTAAATTTGTAACTTTCTACTTGAACCACACATCCCAAAGCTTACCTCACTCATCATTACACTATCATGATACTTGGTTAATTATACTACTAGCTCTAATTAAACAACAATAACATATACTATGGCCACCCATTAATATTTGATAATGAATCTTTGAAAAGGAACATAACTTTAAATGAATTTATTCCGCTTCATTGTAATTTAATAAACTCTTTTAAGAAGTTTATGAAAAACAAAATTCTCAATCTAGTGCAAGTGACATTAAGAACTTTTCTTTTCCATTCTTCCCTCTTAATTAATGTCGAGCTGCAGATATACCATGTAAATCAACATTTAATTGTCAACCCGGGAAGGTAGACTTAGAGGAACCAGCACAGGAAATGCAGGGCTGGAGAGGGGGTTTAAAGAATGCCAAACTAATCTCTGAACTGCTTAAAAGAAACTCGCTGGAAGAAGCTACTGTACTCTACTCTGCACTACTATGTACTACTCTGTACTAACCGGTATTGTTCTGTATACGCATGTAAAAGATAAACCCTCTATTGTAATCAAAAGAAACTTCTCTATCTCATGAGATATCCAGGCTAGTTCCTGAATGTTAAGCAATCTGAACTAAAAATGAAATCAATGGCTGAAAAAGATAATGTCTAAACTGGAA
>JZKD02S1765779.1:86790-102770 GCA_000966675.3 Picea glauca | reverse complement strand
ACAGTTATCAAATATTTGACGTGGTTGTTGGGGATAAATTACCCTTGGAATATAAAACATACAATATTCTCTTATACATGATCAAAGTAAATGATCCTCATCAAGTGGTCGTTGAAAAATGCTTTGTATCTCAATCCTTAGTTTAGAGATTGTGTCATTGGGAGCATGAGAAAGAGGAGCTATATAGGAGAGATTTGGATTATGCAAAGGTAGAATATAGAAGAAGGAAGCACACTTAAGTTCTCTTTTCTCCAACCCTAGTGGATCCAAGGCCATCAATCAAGCCCTTCGTAGTGTTTAGATTTTTTTTTATCACAACCACCAAGTAGCTAGAGCAAAGCTCCAATATTGAAAATGAAATCCCAATGGTTAATCTACCAAAAGAGGAGTTAGGAATCAGTGACGTAAAAAAAATTGAGCTAGATGACATCCAAATCCTAAGAATATGAATGCTCAATTCCCAAGGGATGTTCAAAGGAAGAGAATTTGGTCACAATCCATAATGACTATCTTCAATTATGTGATGGGCAAAGCATATTTGAGGGAAGTGTTCGTAAAGAGTAGAAAAATGTTGCCATAGTGGAGGGCAGTGTTGGTAAAGAGTAGAGAAAGGGTTGTTTAGAGCATGGAATAAAGGAAACTTAATGCCAATAAAATCCTTGATATCAATGAGGCGGTCCTAGAAAGTTGCAAAGTGCTCATTGTCAAGCAATTTGAAAGACTAAGATGAGCATATAATGAATTGTCCAACAAGAGATTGAAAATGGAACTTTTTTTGGATATTCATAGGGCAAGGGTTGGAGTATGGTTAATGTACATGAGAATATGTTGAGTGAAATATTCATCCACCTAAATTGTTATACTTCAAATATGACCAACTTGATTATTAGTTAATTTTATTTTTTAGTCATAATTTTATTTTTCAAGAGAGAGAATGTGGAGAGTCACATAGGATACCAAGGGTCACTTGGTAGGTGAAAATTCATTTGGAAGGTCTAAGAGTCTCCCTATTTTGTATAAAGGAAAATCATGTACACATTTGCAAGGGTATTTTTCTTTGTAATGTAAGTTATCTTCTTATGTGAATACATAATCCATTGTCAGCCAAGTTCTTTATGTTTTTTAGATATATGATTGGTTGTGGGCTATTCTCTACTCTCCAAGGTATCTTGGTGCTTGTGGGTTGTAACATTGTATCATGTGGATTATTTTCTTGTTTCTTTCTTATCGCTCACTTATCTTTCACATGCTAACAACTTGATGTGAAGAAAGTGTGATTTTGGTGATTTGTAGGCTATCCTTAGTCCTTGAAGTTTTCCCTAGGAGTTTTGTATAAATGAAAATTGGTGGACTATTCTCCTGATGTTTTGTGATTCTCCCTTTGTTTTACATCAAAATTGACATGAAGTAGGCAGGCTATGGGTGATTTGTAGTCTATTCTAGATTCTTAGATTTTTCCTTGGATTTGGTGTTTATGCCATAGTTGGTGGACTATTCTACCTACTCTTTGTACCTATATTTTTGTTTCATGTCGATTAGTTATTAAAATCACTCCCACATGATTAGAGTAGTTTTCATTTAATTTGCAATTTTGCTTGCTTGATAGTTGCATTTATTTATTTAATAAGAAACCAGATTATGACAATTGAGCTATAACCAAAGGGTTCACCATTTTTAACGGTGGAAGGTCTAATTGGTCCCTTTTTCCTAGTGAACCTGTGAGTTTGTCATAGAACATTTTCCCATGCCAACATTTTGGTGCTAGAAGAAGAGTGGATGACAAGGTTGCTTGCATAGAGATACATGTTGTTTGCATTTATTTCTCATGCTCTACCCCAAATACTTGCATGGGATTCCAATACTACATCAGGATTGCAAGGGAATTTATATGAACTCCCAAGAATGGTAGAAAATCTCTTGTCGAAGTTTAATGGTGAAGGAAACACTACCACATTTTACCATATTATAAATTATGAATGCAAGATTATGTTTACATAACATTGTTCATGAAGATGTTTTTTGTAGGTTCTTTCCATTCAATTTTGAAGGAAAATTGTGGGATTGGTATAATGTCCGACCAATTTGAACAATCCATAGTTGGTTTTAATTCAAATAAACATTAAAAAATTCTTATGGTGAATCTTAGCATGTGGTTGAAATTGTAGGAGTTTTGTGCAATGTACATGGAAGATGTGAAGTTCATATAATATTTCAACATAAGATATAAGCTTCCACCTCATGAAATGTTTTATGAGGTTTATGTGCAAGATATTCTAGAAACTATATCCATTTTCACTTTGTAGAAGGGAATACTCAGCTTGTGAAGAAGTACAAATCCTTGAGAAATATTTGGAGTATCCTTTGAATTTGCCTCCTTTACTCAAATCCAATAATACGTATAATGAAAGTAACTCATTTCAATCAAATATAGCTGAAATTGAAAAATGCGCCTATTTCCGTCCTAATACACACCTATTGAAAGTGCTTTTATAACACATTGTATTTGTAGATGATCCCTTGCTAAGTTGAAATCTTGCAATAGGTTTTGAACTTAGCTTCATTGTTACTTTTTATTGCACATGTAACCAAAGTATGCCAATTCCAAGTGCGCCCTTTGGTTGTCTTGGATGACACCATCATTTATTATCAATCCCTATGAAGCACCATCAAAGTGTAGGTTGTGCCAAGTAGGTTTTGGTGTTTGCTAGTATATTGATGATGTCTTAGTGGTGCTTTTATCATTGTCATTAGAAACATTTTATGGTGGGGTTACTAATATTAAATGACTTCATTTATACATGAGCTAGGTTATAGTCATATAATGACGATGATAGTTAAGATGATCATGATGGCAATGCCCCTCTTAAATTAAATACAATATTTTGAATGTTTGGAACTCTTAGGTGGTTATGGTACCTTAGACAAGTTCAATTTTCATTTTCATTTATAATAACCATATTTGGTGAGGGGGATCAAAATCCTAGGATGTATTGCTTCAAGGATTTACAAGGAAAATTTATACCACAATGAATGAAGGGTTCCACTTGTGGTAGTTATGGTAGGTTTTGACTCATTCATTGCTAAATCACAATTTAATTGATTCAACTAAACAACCTTAAAAATAACATGAATTAAGCCTTACAAGTAAACCTCCCTCTTAACACATATATCTCTTTTTCTATCCAACATTATTTTGGATCATTTAATTATTTTATTAGATGAGGTATCACACAAAATTATGATGGATATATCCTTATATTTCATTGAGATTTTTATCCTCTTGATTAAGTTGTTAGGTCAATGTTTTACTAATTAGTTATAGAGAAGTATTCCCTTCCAATAACAAAGGATATTTCAAGTTCAACATGTGGTAAATTAGAGGCTACCAAATTATAGAAGAAGGATAAATGTTAAATGATTTCGACCTTTTGTGGTTTTCCCTCACTAGATTCTATCTAGGCAATCTTTGTTGAAATTGCAATTTTGGATTGATGAATTTGTTGTTTTTACTAGAAAAATGGATTCAACACCCTAAAATACCCCTACTGCACTTGGATTATGTAATGTTAGCTTTTGATATCTACGATTTCATCAATCCAAAATGATTCCTTCCATATTTGAAGCCAAAAGTTTCAATTTCTCCTCCCATTATTTTGGATAGTTGCAAAATGGTGACCTCATTAGACATATAGATTACACCTTGTCATATATCCTTGTATTTTTTAGTTCTCTTTCAAATATCAACTTGCATGCTTTCAATGACTAGAGATAATATAAATATAAAGCTCCTTTTGGTCTTTTAATGGAGGTCAACCAATGGAAATGGAATTGGAACTTGGCGAAAGTATTAGGTGAAGTCCATGAGATACGAACATTGACCAAAGGTAAAACTCCTCACTTTCCAATGCTAGTCTCAAACTCGTTGTAGTATCCAAATTTAATTCTCTTGCTAGAAAAAAAAGGTGTTTATATACATAATATATAATAAAATAATACCCCATGTTAACTAGGTTTGGTTAGTTGATGGGTAAAGAAAGGGTGTTGATATTCTCAACAAAGATTAAAGATTTGTTTGGTTGGTAGGTAAAGAGGGGATGTTGTGATCCCCCCTGCAACATGCCATTTAAAAACATGTTTGTTTGTCATGGATAATTCACCCTCCAACATGTAGTTTAAAAATTAAGATGGATAAAYGTTCTATGACATTGATTTTTTTCCCAAATGTGAAATATTTCTCATGTAGTCATAAAAAATAATGTTAGAAAGGTAAGTTTGCAAGGAAATTAGCCTTGTGTATAAATCATTAAACAAATAAGAAGAATGTGGCCTTGCCCAACTACATTCCCACAAGCTTTGTACTTAGAATGATATTTCTAAAGATTCTCATTAAATGGAATGGCCCTTAATTTTAAAGATTCCCCCAATAAACCCTTAATTTTAAAGATTCCCACAAGATTGATCAAAAATTAAATTTTATTTATTTTGCCCAATTTTTGTTGTTGTTTTGTTTAAATAAATAGTTTTCATCGCACTTTTGACACACAACAGAAATCCTGCGACGAATTTGCTATATAAACCAAGAAAAGTTGTCGTCACAATTTCAATGCACAACATAAATCCTGCGATAAATTTTCTATATAAACCAAGAAAAGTTGTTGTCGCAATTTCGACGCACAATAAATATCCTGTGACAAATTTTCTATATAAACCAAGAAAATTTTTTGTCACAATTTCGACGAAAATAAAAATCATGCGACGAATTTTCTATATAGACCATGAATGTTGTCATCGCAATTGCGACGCACAATAGAAATCTCATGACGAATTTGCTATGTAAACCACGAAATTTGTATAGCGAAATCGTCGCTATATACCATGTTTTCGTTGCAATAGCAACGGACATTTGGTTTCACTTACTTTGTCTATATTGTTGAGTGTGCGACGATTTCCCTACTGTGTCGCTCTTTCGACGATTTCGTCACTTAGTCGTATTGGCGACAATATTTCTTTTTTTGTCGCAATTGTGAGAAGGTCCCTACGGTCTTCACTCTTGCAACATTAATTCAAGTTTGTCGAAATTTCCACGTCACATGAAATGACATTTGAGAGACTCAAGATTCGTCGCAATATCCATGACATAACGTCAAAAGAGCGTCGAAATAGCCGTCGCAAAATGACCCAAATTTGCTAGTGCAGGTGGTTACCAACTTCAAGCCTATATAAAATAGAGGTTCTTGAAGCCATAGGGAGAATCATAACAGGTTTATGCTAAAGGATTGTTGAGCGAAAGCCATTTTTTATGCGGGCCATTTTTGGGAGCTCCGTTCATCTGATTTCAGTGCTGTCAGTTTTGTTGGGTTCTTGAGATCTGGTAGAACAAGACCATATCAGTTTGTAACCTTTTTGGAACTATTATGATGTACTTTTAAAGCTTTGAACATAAATAAGAAAGCCTCACCAATTGAGACAAAGGCCCGGAGACGTAGGCGAGATTGTTGAACTCCGTTATCACTTCTCTTGTTATGGTTTGTTGTTCTTCATGCTTATGTTTAGATATTTATATTGATTAATGGCTTCTATGTTTCCTCTTTTATTCTTCCTTCTTTCATCAGTTTCCTAAATGGTTAATTAACATGTGCATTTATAACTCAACCAATGTCGTTTAAAAGATCCATTCAAATCAAGTGGTATTAGAGTTAGTTGATGGTTGGTTTTTGAGTTTGCATGTTAACCAGGGAAAGGATGAATCGTGGTGAAGGCGATCTTGTTGAAGAGAATCCATTGATTGGATTGAGAAAGAGAAATTCTCAAAGTGAGAACATGGCATCGAAAGAGGGAATTTCTCATGATGAGAAATAATTTCGAAAGACTTTCTTCTCCATGTCGAAGATGATGAAGGTTCTATGTGAGGATTACTTGGAACGGAAGAGACCGGTTCTAGGTGAATATTCAAAGGTTAAAAGTGAAGAAGGAGATTATCCTCCTCAAATTCCTCCTTCACCTCCTTCTTCTCCATCAAAATCTTCTTCTTCAAGTTCAAGTTCCAAATCCACAGCAAGAAAACATGTCCATAAACATAGACAATAAATGCCTTTACTAAAACTTGATGTGAAGTTTGAATTACCCATGTATGATGGTGAAGTCAATGCAGAGAGACTTGATAATTGGGTCTGACAGATGGAGGTTTATTGCAGTGTGAAAAAAATCAAGGATGAGGCGAATCAAATCAAGTTGGCTTCGCTTAGACTTGCAGGCACAACACTCATTTGGTGGCAAAGCAAGTTGAAAAATGGCACGCAACAAGTGGGTAATGTATTTACATCATGGCAAAGTTTCATTTTTGCACTTAGAAAGAAATTCTATTCTTTGGGTTATAAAGAGAAAGCTTTAATTGAATGGAAATCTCTTCAACTAAGAAAAGGACAAACAATGCAAGATTACACAGATGGATTTCGTAAAATGGCATTGTTGTTAGATATTCCTTTACATACCCAAGAAACTCTTATGAAGTATATAGGAGGTTTACCTGCACATATTCATAACACTATATTTATGTTTGGACCTACTAATCTTGATGAGGTTTATGTTCAAGATACATACATTGAGTCAGGAAAAACATGGGTTGGTGTATCAGGGGAATCGTCTTCAAGGAAAGAGGACAAAAGGAAGTGGAATGGAAAGAAGGCAAATCTAGTGGAAAGAAAGGAAGGGAAGCTCTCTTGCAAACATTGCAAGAAAGAAGGGCATGATGAGGACCATTGTTGGAAATTGCATCCCGAGAAGAGACCAAAGTGGTTAAAAGAAAGGAAAGGGAGGCAAATAGTTGCAACAACATCATGACCAACAGACTTGGGATCAGATTCAAGTGATGAATCTAAAGTCTCATTGGTTGGTTTGGTAGGTAAAATTGGTGATGGATTTGATTCTAGAAGTAAATTGTTTCACATAAGGGTCATAATGAGGCATACTAAGGTCGAAACATTGATAGGTAGTTGATATCAATCTAACTTGATTTCATAGGAATTGGTTAAACAATTGGGATTAAACACTCAGATGCATCATAAGCCTTACACACTTAAATGGATAAGCAACAATCATCAATTGCACATAACAAAGAAATGCACATTAAAATTTGCAATTTCTTCTAAGTTTGTGGACGAGGTAACATGTGATGTGGTGTGACTCAATTAATGTGGAATGGTCTTAGTCAATCCTTACTTGTATGACCGCAAAGCAATGTTCTACAGGGAAAAGAATCAATATCATCTAATCAAAGCGGGAAAAGAATATGTGGTTCATGCTCATCATTTAAAGGAAAATAAATCTCTTCAAACAATGGAACAATTAATAAAGGTAGCTCATGCAAGCAATAGACCTATAATTTTTTCAAATCAAGCAATCAATCTTAAGCAAGAACATGAGATGATTGTAGAATGGAAGATCAATCACACTTTGCTTCAAGATAATCTAATGTTGTGCAAGTATTATAAACATATCAACTCATTTAGAATCATATTTATGATGTTGTCATTAGTAATGTTGTCAACATGTATGATAGTGGATTCAATAAGATGTGATAGAGTACAAGTGGCTAACAATATGTTGTCAGTTATAATGGTTGTTTTACAACTGATCTTGATGAGACAGGTGCACAGGACAAATTTCAAAGACAGATAACAAATGGGGTGGCCTATCCCACACTTGATGACTGGTTAGTAACCTTTTGGAGGACCAAAAGGTATTTAGTGGGGAGATGTGATCCAAAATTGGATATCGGGACCAAAATGGGTCCAAAAAGGCCTACAAAATCAAAGTGCTCAGAATGGATTAAAAATGTATGTGTGCATAGGCCTCATCAATATGAAACCAATGCAACTTGAGTTGGCTCAAACGAACATCGTATGTGAAAGATATCACAGTCTATTTGTTTAGTNCAAGATAAAACCATGAGATCTGAAACTTATTCCATTAAAAAAGGTATTCTTAACAAGAGGTAAACAATGCCACCAACAAAAATACATTTTAGTTCATATCCCCAAAAAATATCAATACCATCGTGGGATTGAATCCATTGTATCAAACTATAAATTCTTAAAGAAAAATAAGACAAGAAAATGCCCAATGTCAACAACAATGCATAGCCAAACTAATACACAGTTATTCAAAAGTGCTCTCAATAAGTTCCTATCTGAATTATGTTTTCCAGAGCTACCAATGCTCCCATGTCGTCGATATGTCAAAGCTCATGAACTAAAAATCCAAACTCCCAAATATTGAGCTACTCCAAACTACCTTCAAATGAATTCAGATGATCCTTTTATAGGTCTTGAGCCTCTTTGAGTTCATTGATAAACATTGACCAAGTCCATTGGGTCCACATCATCACTAGTTGATAACAATTGATCATGTCAACCTGGTTTACACCATCACTAGTCATAGGTTTCCATGTGAAAACTAGCTAACAACCTTGTGGATCTATTTCTCAGTCTTTGTGTTGTGGTCCTAAATGCACTTTTTCAAATACTAGGAACTACTCACATGAGGTGCACCATTTAGGAAATACCCTATCATTTTTACTCATATTGGGGGTTTTCAATTTTCAATGAATTTCTCAAAATTTGAGTAATATATTGCTTGCTAATATGGGCGTGAGATGGGTATTTTAATATTCCTACAGATCTATGTATTGGGAGGGGTGTATTTTAATTCCCCTATAGATATCAATAAATAAATTTAGAAAATCATAAAGGGGAAGGGAGCCTGATCCACTTTAAGCATGGTTTGAGCAAGCAAAATTAACTAGGATATCTAATGAAAATAAGGGTTTTATAATTGGAAAGGTGTATTGGGTGGGGATTCAACCAATTATTTTTGGAACATAAAAACCGAATTAAGGCTATTGTTTAATATCTCATCAAGAAAGGTGATATGCCATAGCTTTAATAAATGAACTGACTAGAACTATCATTGAAAAAACTAAATTCAAATATTTTCTGGTGATGAGAATTTCCATCTACCAAATAATGCTACTGCATCTCCCTAATCGTAAAAAGCTAAAACTAATTTAAAATTTGGAGAAAAAATTAGTTTGAATCATGAGTTGTACATGTTGTAGACCACATTATGGCATAAATTGTTGGAATGTGTAACTCCAACTTCTCTTATGCATGATCATATTTGTGCTTATTATGATTATTTGTCATAACTAGGTAGAATTCATCTCTATGTAGAGTTTGTTTCCTAGTCTCTGGGAAGTTGTTGGAACTAGTTGGATTTGAGAGATTCTCTCCAACCAAATGCTTCCTAGATTGGTGTGAGGTTTAGATATTTTCCCAACCAAGTATATTGTATGATCTAGGTAGTTTTTCTATCTTGAGACAAAGCTTTGTGTATTTATATGTACTCTATTTCATTGTTTAATAGAGAGCTCAACACATTTTTGGTTTGTGTAATAATGTTATGATCCAAATACTCAAAATATCATAAAATAACAGAAGTACACACCATGTACATAATGTCAACATGGAGCACAACTCCAATATAGATAAGTTACACAATAAATCCTTAAAGAATAGGGGAACCCCCTCCAATTAAACAAAGACCATTCATACTTTCTTTATTTTTTTAATTCATCTTGAATTCTATACAATTCTTCCATTTTTGTATCCCTAATCCATTTATCTGAGAAGAGTTTTTCAAATTCTTCTCATGTGCAGTGCCATCTAGTATTTTTATCAACACTCAGCCACCACTTCCAAGCTTCATCAAAAAAATAATCTCTTGCCTTCGTAGGAGTCATATTATATTCTTTTACTAACCTCAACCATTCCATAGGATTGATTTCATCTTTATCTTCATCTCCTATAAATTTAGGTATTTCCATTGATTCTTAATTAAGGTCTAATCCCAACCCTCAAATAAAAACCTCAATATATTAAGGATACATATCTCAAATAGTTGTAATACTTGTTCCAATATTCTCTTATATGTGTTATTTTTCAGTGGATTTTGAATCAGTTCAATCAGACATTCTAATCAAAAGTTATGATAGTTTTAAGTGAACATACCTTTGAAACCCTGATTTGGAGTCTGTCCTCTTGACCGACCTTACTTATGATGTATCTTTGAAATTTAAGCCCTTATTAGTTTGAAATTGCGACTTGTAGTACTCTGAAATGCCATGGGTCTAACCAAAATTTGATGTGCCAAATGGAAGCTATGGTAACTTCCCCATACCTTTTTTTATTTTTTACCTTTCTAGGAGAGAGAACTTGTACAACGTGCCCCGTGCACAATAATTGATATAAAATTATGAAAATTGTACCCGAAATAATATGGTCTGTCCACTATTCAATGCAACTGGTATCACTCAATTTGGATTCTCTATGAAGAGGTTATGGTTGTTTTACTCGGAACACTTATTTGAGACTAGTCATTAGGACTAATCAACTACCCTATATTACACATGGTGTATCTACAAAATTAGGATGACCTAGAAGATGAAATTGTTATCATAGATAACTTGATAATTTATTTGAATATCGTCTATATTTTAGGGTCTAAAATGTTACATAAATTTTTTTATAGCGAAAATTCTGCAATGACTAAATTTAGGATGGTTCCAGAACCCTATCTTACACAAGATATATCTCCGAAATTATAATGCCTCGGGAGTTGAAATTTGAACCCCACATACCTTGATCCATCTACTAAATATTATCCAAGGGGTTCCTTCTAAAACTCCATAGAAAAAACGTTATAGTGAAAATTACAAGGTGTCTCAGATGGAGTAGCGAAACCCCAAGACCTTGAGCTCTGATACCAAATGTTATGTTCCAAAATGCTCAAAATAACATAAAATAATAGAAGTACACACCATGTACATAATGGTAATGTGGAGCACAACTCCAATATAGATAATTTACACAATAACTCCTTAAAGAATAGGGGAACCCCCTCCAATTAACCAAATACCTTTCATACTTCACAATTCACCTCTCAATAATGAATACATGATCTCTTATATATAGTTATTCACACTTGAACATGAGGCCCCTTTATCANCCATGTACATAATGTCAACATGGAGCACAACTCCAATATAGATAAGTTACACAATAAATCCTTAAAGAATAGGGGAACCCCCTCCAATTAAACAAAGACCATTCATACTTTCTTTTATTCTTTTAATTCATCTTGAATTCTATACAATTCTTCCATTTTTGTATCCCTAATCCATTTATCTGAGAAGAGTTTTTCAAATTCTTCCCATGTGCAGTGCCATCTAGTATTTTTATCAACACTCATCCACCACTTTCAATCTTCATCAAAAAATAATCTCTTGCCTTCGTAGGAGTCATATTATATTCTTTTACCAACCTCAACCATTCCATAGGATTGATTTCATCTTTATCTTCATCTCCTATAAATTTAGGTATTTCCATTGATTCTTAATTAAGGTCTAATCCCAACCCTCAAATAAAAACCTTAATATATTAAGGATAAAGATCTCAAATAGTTGTAATACTTGTTCCAATATTCTCTTATATGCATTATTTTTTAATGGATTTTGAATCAGTTCAATCGGACATTCCAATCAAAAGTTATGATAGTTTTAAGTGAACATACCTTTGAAACCCTGATTTGGAGTCTGTCCTCCTGACCGACCTTACTTGTGATGTATCTTTGAAATTTAAGCCCTTATTAGTCTGAAATTGCGACTTGTAGTACTATGAAATTTCTTCTCTGAAATGCCATGGGTCTAACCAAAATTTGATGTGCCAAATGGAAGTTATGGTAACTTCCCCACACCTTTTTTTAATTTTTTACCTTTCTAGGAGAGAGAACTTGTACAACGTGCCCCGTGCACAATAATTGATATAAAATTATGAAATTGTACCCGAAATAATATGGTTTGTCCACTATTCAATGCAGCTGGTATCACTCAATTTGGATTCTTTATGAAGAGGTTATGGCTGTTTTACTCGGAACACTTATTTGAGACTAGTCATTAGGACTAGTCAACTACCCTATATTACACATGGTGTATCTACAAAATTAGGATGACCCAGAAGATGAAATTGTTATCACAGATAACTTGATAATTTATTTGAATATCATCTATATTTTAGGGTCTGAAATGTTACAGAAAATTTTTTATAGCGAAAATTCTGCGATGACTAAATTTAGGATGATTCCAGAATCCTATCTTACACAAGATATATCTCCAAAATTATAATTCCCCGGGAGATGAAATTTGAACCCCACATACCTTGATCCGTCTACTAAATATTCTCCAAGGGGTTCCTTCTAAAACTCCGTAGAAAAAACGTTATAGTGAAAATTACAAGGTGTCTCAGATGGAGTAGTGAAACCCCAAGACCTTGAGCTCTGATACCAAATGTTATGTTCCAAAATGATCAAAATAACATAAAATAACAGAAGTACACACCATGTACATAATGGTAACGTGGAGCACAACTCCAATATAGATAATTTACACAATAACTTCTTAAAGAATAGGGGAGCCCCCTCCAATTAACCAAATACCTTTCATACTTCACAATTCACCTCTCAATAATGAATACATGATCTCTTATATATAGTTATTCACACTTGAACATGAGGCCCCTTTATCACTAGNACCATTCATACTTTCTTTTATTCTTTTAATTCATCTTGAATTCTATACAATTCTTCCATTTTTGTATCCCTAATCCATTTATCTGAGAAGAGTTTTTCAAATTCTTCCCATGTGCAGTGCCATCTAGTATTTTTATCAACACTCATCCACCACTTTCAATCTTCATCAAAAAATAATCTCTTGCCTTCGTAGGAGTCATATTATATTCTTTTACCAACCTCAACCATTCCATAGGATTGATTTCATCTTTATCTTCATCTCCTATAAATTTAGGTATTTCCATTGATTCTTAATTAAGGTCTAATCCCAACCCTCAAATAAAAACCTTAATATATTAAGGATAAAGATCTCAAATAGTTGTAATACTTGTTCCAATATTCTCTTATATGTGTTATTTTTCAGTGGATTTTGAATCAGTTCAATCGGACATTCCAATCAAAATTTATGATAGTTTTAAGTGAACATACCTTTGAAACCCTGATTTGGAGTCTGTCCTCCTGACTGACCTTACTTGTGATGTATCTTTTAAATTTAAGCCCTTATTAGTCTGAAATTGCGACTTGTAGTACTCTGAAATTTCTTCTCTGAAATGCCATGGGTCTGACCAAAATTTGATGTGCCAAATGGAAGTTATGGTAACTTCCCCACACTTTTTTTATTTTTTACCTTTCTAGGAGAGAGAACTTGTACAACGTGCCTCGTGCACAATAATTGATATAAAATTATGAAAATTGTACCCGAAATAATATGGTTTGTCCACTATTCAATGCAGCTGGTATCACTCAATTTGGATTCTTTATGAAGAGGTTATGGCTGTTTTACTCGGAACACTTATTTGAGACTAGTCATTAGGACTAGTCAACTACCCTATATTACACATGGTGTATCTACAAAATTAGGATGACCCAGAAGATGAAATTGTTATCACAGATAACTTGATAATTTATTTGAATATCATCTATATTTTAGGGTCTGAAATGTTACAGAAAATTTTTTATAGCGAAAATTCTGCGATGACTAAATTTAGGATGATTCCAGAATCCTATCTTACACAAGATATATCTCCAAAATTATAATTCCCCGGGAGATGAAATTTGAACCCCACATACCTTGATCCGTCTACTAAATATTCTCCAAGGGGTTCCTTCTAAAACTCCGTAGAAAAAACGTTATAGTGAAAATTACAAGGTGTCTCAGATGGAGTAGTGAAACCCCAAGACCTTGAGCTCTGATACCAAATGTTATGTTCCAAAATGATCAAAATAACATAAAATAACAGAAGTACACACCATGTACATAATGGTAACGTGGAGCACAACTCCAATATAGATAATTTACACAATAACTTCTTAAAGAATAGGGGAGCCCCCTCCAATTAACCAAATACCTTTCATACTTCACAATTCACCTCTCAATAATGAATACATGATCTCTTATATATAGTTATTCACACTTGAACATGAGGCCCCTTTATCACTAGNATGTTATGATCCAAATACTCAAAATATCATAAAATAACAGAAGTACACACCATGTACATAATGTCAACATGGAGCACAACTCCAATATAGATAAGTTACACAATAAATCCTTAAATAATAGGGGAACCCCCCCCAATTAAACAAATACCATTCATACTTTCTTTTATTCTTTTAATTCATCTTGAATTCTATACAATTCTTCCATTTTTGTATCCCTAATCCATTTATCTGAGAAGAGTTTTTCAAATTCTTCCCATGTGCAGTGCCATCTAGTATTTTTATCAACACTCATCCACCACTTTCAATCTTCATCAAAAAATAATCTCTTGCCTTCGTAGGAGTCATATTATATTCTTTTACCAACCTCAACCATTCCATAGGATTGATTTCATCTTTATCTTCATCTCCTATAAATTTAGGTATTTCCATTGATTCTTAATTAAGGTCTAATCCCAACCCTCAAATAAAAACCTTAATATATTAAGGATAAAGATATCAAATAGTTGTAATACTTGTTCCAATATTCTCTTATATGAGTTATTTTTCAGTGGATTTTGAATCAGTTCAATCGGACATTCCAATCAAAAGTTATGATAGTTTTAAGTGAACATACTTTTGAAACCCTAATTTGGAGTCTGTCCTCCTGACCGACCTTACTTGTGATGTATCTTTGAAATTTAAGCCCTTATTAGTCTGAAATTGCGACTTGTAGTACTCTGAAATTCCATGGGTCTAACCAAAATTTGATGTGCCAAATGGAAGTTATGGTAACTTCCCCACACCTTTTTTTTATTTTTTACCTTTCTAGGAGAGAGAACTTGTACAACGTGCCCCGTGCACAATAATTGATATAAAATTATGAAAATTGTACCCGAAATAATATGGTTTGTCCACTATTCAATGCAACTGGTATCACTCAATTTGGATTCTTTATGAAGAGGTTATGGCTGTTTTACTCGGAACACTTATTTGAGACTAGTCATTAGGACTAGTCAACTACCCTATATTACACATCGTGTATCTACAAAATTAGGATGACCCAGAAGATGAAATTGTTATCACAGATAACTTGATAATTTATTTGAATATCATCTATATTTTAGGGTCTGAAATGTTACAGAATTTTTTTTATGGCGAAAATTCTGCGATGACTAAATTTAGGATGATTCCAGAATCCTATCTTACAGAAGATATATCTCCGAAATTATAATTCCTCGGGAGCTGAAATTTGAACCCCACATACCTTGATCCGTCTACTAAATATTCTCCAAGGGGTTCCTTCTAAAACTCCGTAGAAAAACCGTTATAGTGAAAATTACAAGGTGTCTCAGATGGAGTAGTGAAACCCCAAGACCTTGAGCTCTGATACCAAATGTTATGTTCCAAAATGATCAAAATAACATAAAATAACAAAAGTATACACCATGTACATAATGGTAACGTGGAGCACAACTCCAATATAGATAATTTACACAATAACTCCTTAAAGAATAGGGGAGCCCCCTCCAATTAACCAAATACCTTTCATACTTCACAATTCACCTCTCAATAATGAATAAATGATCTCTTATATATAGTTATTCACACTTGAACATGAGGCCCCTTTATCACTAGGCCAATCCTATTACATAGGTATGTACACATTACATGTACATTTAGGCCCATATATTCTCCCCCTTGGGGTCATATCATATACATTTAGCCAAATCTATGCCCCCCTTGGTTCATAACAAATAATTTATACTCTCCATCTCCCATTTCCTTTCATAAATTTGGTTAGTAAAGACTCAATCACAACCCTTCATTGATTCTTTGATGCATTGGAGACATCCCTTTGTTATTTTTCTTTTAGCTCA
>JZKD02S1765779.1:23285-37774 GCA_000966675.3 Picea glauca | reverse complement strand
GGTAAAAGGGACCCCGCTACACTTCATCGTTGATAGTGGTATCCAGAAGAACCTCATCTTAGCATATTTTTTCAAGCAGTTGGCCCTGTAGAAAACGTCGCACCCACAACCCTACACCATTGGATGGCTCCACCAAGGAAACGATATTCGTGTCAACCAACAGTGTTGATTGTCATACGACATCAAGCCCTTGAAAGACGAGGTATTGTGTGATGTTGCTCCTCTCAAAGTTTATAATGTTCTTTTGGGCCAACCTAATTTATGGAAATGTCATGTTGTATATGAGTCTAGGCTTCGTAGTGTTATTATTACTTTGAACAGGAAATTGTACAGGATACCCGAGGCAGTCCCACTTAGTGTTATTTCCTTGATCTCTGCCAAGCAATGTAGGAAGGTCATATCTCAGATGGGGAAGTTTATCTTCTTCATGATTCACTCTTAGAATGAGAGAAACATCACAACCACATCCAGGGTATTTGTAGTCGACCTCTCAACACAGTAGAAGTAAGTAGATATATTCTCCTCACCTACTGGGGTACCCCTCCATTGTCAGGTAAAGCATCCCATCGATCTGACCCCTGGCGCATCGCTTCCCAATGGGCGAGTCTATCACTGCTCTATGTTAGAGAATGAGGAGATCAAGAGACAAATCCAAGAACTGCTCCACAAGGGGCACATCTGTCCCATCTCATCACCTTGCGAGAGCCCAATCGTGTTGGTACCTAAGAAATATGGAACCTGGCAACTCTACATTGATTACCAGGCCCTGAATAAAATCATAGTCAGAAACCGGTACCCAATTCCCTGAATTGACGATTTCCTTGATCAATTCATGACGGCCAAATACTTCAATAAGATTGATCTAAAGTCTGGCTACCAAAAGGTCCTGATAGAACAAAAAAATGTATGGAATACTGCCTTCAAGTCAAAGGAAGGCATTTTTGAATGGTTGGTCATGCCCTTTGGTTTGAAAAATTCTCCCGCCACTTTCATGAGGAAGATGGACGATATCTTCTGACCATTCACCAATACTTATTTAGTGGTGTATCTGGATGACATTCTCATTTACAACAAGTCTTGGGAAAAACACTTGCAGCATATTCAGCAGGTTATGTACACCCTGCGGCAGCACAAGCTATACGCCAACTTGGAAAAATGCTCCTTCGACATGGACAGGGTCCATTTCTTGGGCTACATTGTTGATAAGCATGGCATACATGTGGATCCAGCCTAGATCCAAGTCATCCATACTGGCCATCCGCAACCACACTCACTAAGCTTCAGATCTTCTTGGGCCTTGCCAATTTCTACCACAGGTTCATGTTGGGATTATTTCATATTGCATGGGCCCTCAGCCAAATAACCAGGGGTGGTGGTAAGAAAAAATTTGCGTGGGGTCGGCCCCAACAACAAGCGTTCAATTATTTGAAATATTGTTTGTGCTCAGCTCCAGTAATTTCACTACCAGAACTGCAACATTCCTTTGAGATCGAGACAAATGCTTCAAACTATGTTGTGGGCGTCATTCTCACTTAGCACGACCACCCCATGGGCTATCATAGCGAGACACTATCAGATGTTGTCCGTAAGTACCCTACTTACGACAAAGGAATGTACTCCATTGTGCAAGCCTTCCACCAGTGGAGACTCTACATTCATGGGAGAGAGACAGTCATCCACATTGATCATAAGCCACTGCAATTCATGCAAACACAAGGAAAATTATAAAATGAGCACCATCAAAATTGGTCCACATACTTACAACAATTCCACCTCAACATCCAGTATAAAATAAGAAGCACCAACCGCATCGCTGATTGCCTTAGTAGACCGCTAGTTGCGACACTCGCCATGGTGCTAGACTCTTGCAGCCATGAGACCTATGGATGGCCCCAACTCTATGAGACAGACCCGAACTTCGCCACCACCTACCAAATGTTGGGTGCAAACACAGTTGTCGATAATTTCCATCTTCAAGATGGGTTGTTGTGTAGTTTGGGTCATATCTACATTCCATCAAGCGAACGAGTGAAGATGATATGGGAAGCCCACCACAGTCGAGTGGCAGGAAACTTCGACGTCGAAAAGACAGTGGTGATGCTACAAAAATATTTCTGTTGGTCGAAACTTCGACAGGAGGTCAACAAGTATATTAGGTCCTGCACTGCCTGCACTATTATAAAACCGACTAGTAAGAAACATGGCCTCTACACCCCTCTTCCTACTCCTGACAGGCCATGGGAATCCATCTCAATGGACTACATGCCGGGCCTCCTGTCACCCAAGTGAGGAAATGAATTTCTTTTTGTGTTTGTTGATCGCTTTTATAAGATGACGATTTTGGTTGCCTGTAAGAAGAACATTATAGCAGAAGCCACTGCCAAGCTCTTCTTTGAACGAGTCTGGGTACATTTTGGAATCCCACCAACCATTGTCTCAAATCGGGACAATCGATTTCTCAGCACATTTTGGTCGATCCTCTGGTCATTGTTGGACACCAAGATCACCAAATCCATGACCTTCCACCCCTAGACAGATGGAAAAACCAAGGTCGTAAATCGAATGATCGTGCATATCCTACGCATGTATAATTCCAAGAACTCTTGCACATGGAATGAGAGTGCTCCCTATCTCTAGCACAACTACAACTGAGCCTTGCATAGCTCAACTGGCCACAACCCCATTCAGGTGGGGTTGAGATTCCAATCGTTGGGTCCCATAGATGTTTCACTTCCCCTTGTGATCACCTCAGCCGACTCATCTCCTGCTCCAACTGAAGATGACAAATCCACCCGGTTCATTGAGAAGATCCAACACATCCACCAACAGGTTCATGATATCCTACAGAAGTCCAATGACAAGTACAAGCAACACCATGATCAATATTGGGTGCCACATAAGTTTCAGGTGGGTGACAAACTTTGGTTGCACTTGTAGAAATAACGCCTTACAGGACCCCATCGGAAGATTCTCCCACTCCATTATGGGTCATACGCCATCACCCAGGTTGCAGGGGATAATGATTTTGAGCTCAACATTCCTCCTTTGGCTTGCACCCAGTGTTCAACATGGACCTCCTTCGACCTTATTTCCCACCATTATTGGAAACCTCAGACGTAGCAGAACAACTGACACCAAAATAGCTCAACCCCGACTGCATATAATAGGAATCCAATGATCATATTGTGCACACACAGATCAAGGGCACTCAACAACAAAGGATCCATATTTATCGAGTCATCAAAGACGGGCAACTCCTGCACCAAGGCAAGTGGCTCACCCGGGGCCAAATTTAGCAGAAATTTATTCATCTGATGGGGGAACTCAATGAAATGGACACCATTGCTTCCTAAGAAGGGAGGATTGATCTAGGTGGATATCAGTGGCCACCCACCTTTTCTAGCTGGCTCAAAAAAAAATTCTGGCAATTTTCGTAATTTACTATTTTTAGCAGTTTTTCAGGTCCTAAACTTCCAGAGTCATTTTTAGGCCCTAAACGATTTTTTTTTGGGTATGTTACAGTAAAAATATTTGTACATGAAAATTTTCACAACTGTTGTACTCCTCGGATATATCTTTCTAACGGGCTATCGTACGCCTAAAAAGGAGATCATATGCAAAAGTTACGACCCTGGGAAGTTGATGTACTAACTTACCCAAACGGGGCCCGCATGACTTTTGGCTCTTCATCTCCTAGTCTTAGGTTTTTGGATGTCTAGGGTTTTGACACTCCTGTTTATTGTAAAAAGGCCTTCATATCCTCATTGTAATCATCTTCTTGTGAATGAGCGCAGCCGTCACATATCTCCTTAGAGATAAGCCACCACCATTCTGACAAGATTGTTTTCCGCTGCATTTTACAGTTTCAGCTTATTTCCTTATTGAATAGAAAACCAATTTTACTGTATCTCTTTTATTCTGTGTTAATAATCTGTTAATAATATGTATTCATTTCTTTATGCTCATAAAATATGGATCAATGGTATTAGATCGGTCTGTGCCTTATCGTCTTAATGCATGTCCCCAAAGAGGTCAGAGTACAAAGAATTGGGTCTCGAGCTTGTTTCTCTTGTGGAACAAAGCTTTTGCATGCCCAAGTGACATTTCATGGCAGGAGAAAAGAAATATTACAGGACATGAGATCCTTTCAAATTGTTTCTTGAGGAATCCCTCACACAATAGAGGAACGAGATGATGGATAGTTTCGCACAAATCCTTCGACGGCTACCAACAGGCAACACATCTTCTTCGAGTGGAGGCGTCACTCCCTTCAAGGTACAAATAAACTTCGATATTCCTGTATTTCAAGGTTAGATAGATGAAGATGGTGTAGACAAGTGGTTGAATCTACTAGAAGGGTATTTTTTTGTCCATAACTTTTCAAATAGAGAAAAGATTACTTTTGTGCTCCGCATACTCGTTCCCCATGTCAAAGATTGGAGGAAAACTTTATGTGAGCAAAAGGAAATAGAGGAACCCTTTTTATTTACAGTGACGACCACCTGGGAATCCTCCAGGGATTCTATTAAAGAAAAATACTACCGTTTTGGAAGTTATGACGACTTGTATACCAAATGGACCACAATGCAGCAAGAAAGAGACCAAGCAGTGCCAGAGTTCACAAATATATTCCATACCCTTGCGCACCAAGCTGGGTATCAAAGATTCAGATCGACATCTGGTGCTCAAGTATCATGGTGCTCTACATAGTTACATCCATACCAAAATGGAATTTCTGGACATCTCGTCCTTGGGCGCGGCCTATCGATATGCCATCAAAATCGAGCAAAAGCTCAAACAAAAGACCTGACAATTTGGGCCTCGGAACCCCTCACAGTAAAAGATAGGAAAGGGCGGCCCCAACCCACAGAAGAAAAGACAAAGAAAATATGGATAGTATCAATACAACCAGTCCAAGCCGCAAGGAAAGAGGGACAGTGGAAAGACAAAGAAAGATACCGGGAATTGGTGCGACTTCCATAAGATCCCTTGGCAAAACATTGTTGACTGTCACTTAAAGTAGTCACTAGTGGTAGAAGTGAAAGCCTATGAATCAGATGTGAGTTCTGAATTTGAGTTAGAACCAGAAAGTTAAAGATGGATCATTGATGTGGAACCCAGTGCCACCATTTCTACCACCAAGCTCCATCTGAATGAACCAGACGAGCCAGAAGAAGAAGAGCGCATCTTCCATTCATAGATGTGGGTAAAATGCACCCCGCTGCACTTCATCGTTGATAGCGGTAGCCAGAAGAACCTCATATAAATAGAGGTTGTCAAGCGGTTGGCCCTGCCGAGAATGCCGCACCCACAACCCTACACCATTGGAATGCTTCGCTAAGGAAGCGATCTCCGCGTTAGCCAACCGTGTCGACTGTCGTACGACATCAAGCCCTTCAAATATGATGTATTATGTGATGTTGCTCCTCTCGAAGTTTGTAATGTTCTTTTGGGCCAACCTTATTTATGGAAACGTCATGTTGTATATGAGTCTAATCCTTGTAGTGTTATTATTACTTTGAAGAGGCAATTGTACAAGATACCTGAGGTAGTCCCACCTAGTGCTATTTCCTCGATCTCCGCCAAGAAATGCAGGAAGGTCTTCTCTCAGATGGGGAAGTTTTTATTCTTCGTGATTATCTCTCAGAATGAGTGAAAGATCACAACCACATTTAGGGTCTCTGCGGCCGACCTCTCCACATAGCAGAATCAATTAGACCAGGTCGTCAAAGAATAGTCATATATCTTCTCCTCACCTATCGGGGTACCTCTGCTCTATCAGGTCAAGCACTCCATTGATCTGACCAATGACACACTGCTTCCCAATGGAACAGTCTATCGTCGCTCTATGTTAGAGAATGAGGATATCAAACGACAGATCCAAGAACTGCTCCACAAGGGGCACATCCATCCTAGCTCATCACCTTCTGGGAGCCCAATCGTGCTGGTACATAAGAAAGACGGAACCTGACAAATCTGCATTGATTACTGGGCCCTGAATAAAATCATAGTCAGAAACCAGTACCCAATTCCCCGAATCGACGACCTCTTTGATAAACTCACGGGGGATAAATACTTCAGTAAGATTGATCTGAAGTTTGGCTACCACCAGGTCCCGATAGAACAGACAGATGTATGGAAGACCGCCTTCAAGTCAAAGGAAGGCCTTTTTGAATGGTTGGTCATGCCCTTTGGTTTGAAAAATTCTCCCGCCACTTTCATGAGGATGATGGGCGATATGTTGCAACCATTCACCAATACTTTTGTAGTGGTGTATCTGGATGACATTCTCATTTACAACAAGTCTTGGGAAGAAGACTTGCAACATATTTAGTAGGTTTTGCACACCCTGCGACAACACAAGCTATACACCAACTTGAAAAAATGCTCCTTCTGCATGGACAGGGTCCATTACCTAGGATACATTGTTGATCAACATGACATACATGTGAATCCAGCTAAGATCCAAGTCATCCGTGACTGGCCAACCCCAACCACACTCACTGAACTTTGGATCTTCTTAGGCCTTGCCAATTTCTACTGCAAGTTCGTGTTGGGAGTCTCCCATATTGCATGGGCCCTCATCCAAACAACCAAGGGTGGTGGTAAGGCAAAATTTGCATGGGCCCTCAGCCAAACAAAACGCAGTGTTTGTGCTCAGCCCCAGTACTTTCACTACGAGACCTGCAACAACTCTTTGAGATCGAGACAGATGCTTCAGACTATGTTGTGGGCATCGTTCTCACTCAAAATAGCCACCCCGTGGCCTATCATAGTGAGACACTATAAGATGTTATCCATAAGTACCCTACTTACGACAAAGAAATGTACTCCATTGTGCAAGCTTGCCACCATTGGAGACATTACATTCTTAGGAGGGAGACAGTCATCCACACTGATCATAATCCACTGTAGTTCATGCAGACACAAGGAAAATTACAGAATGACCGCCATCAAAATTGGTCCACATACTTACAACAATTCCACCTCAACATCAAGTATAAAATAGGAAGCACCAACCTCGTCGTTGATTGCCTCAGTAGACCGCCAGTCATGACACTCTCCACAGTGATAGAATCTTGCGGCCATGAGACCTTTGGATGGCCCCAACTCTATGAGATAGACCCAGACTTACCCAAACAGGTCCCACATGAATTTTGTCACTTCATCTCCTAGGGTTAGGTTTTTGGATGTCTAGGGTTTTTGACACTAATTTTTATTGTTCAAATGCCTTCAGATCCTCATTGTAATCATCTTATTTCGAATGAGTGCAACCGTCACATATCTCCTCATAGATAAGCCACCACCATTCCAACAAGCTTGTTTTCCGCTGCATTTTACAGTTTCAGCTTATTTCCTTATTGAATAGAAAACCAGTTTTACTGTATCTCTGTTATTCTGTGTTAATCATCTGTTAATAATCTGTAGTCATTTTGTTCTGCTCATAAAATATGGATCAGTTGTATCAGAGCGGTCTGTGCCTTATTGTCTTAATGCATGTCCCCAACGAGCTCAGAGTACAAAGAATTAGGTCTCAAGCTTGTTTCTCTTGAGGACCAAAGCTCTTGCACACCCAAGTGACATCTCATGGCAGGAGAAAATAAATATGATGGGATAGGAGATCCTTTCAAAATGTTTCTTGAGGAATCCCAAATGCAACAGAGGAATGAGATGATGGATAGTTTCGCGCAAATACTTCGGCGACTACCAACATGCGACACATCTTCTTCGAGTGGAGGTGCTACCCCCTTCAAGGTACAATAAACTTTGATATTCATGTATTTGAAGGTTAGATAGACGCAGATGGTGTAAACAAGTGGTTGAATCTACTAGAAGGGTATTTTTCTGTCCATAACTTTTCAAATAGAGAAAAGATTACTTTTGCGCTCCTCAAAGCCGTTCCCCATGTCAAAGGTTGGTGGGAAACGTTCTGTGAGAAAAGGGAAATAGAGGAACCCTTGTTATTTATAGTCACGACCACTTGGGAATACTTCAGGGATGCTATTAAGGAACAATACTATCATGTTGGAAGTTATGACGACTTGTATACCAAATCGACCACACTGCGGCAAGAAAGAGACCAAGCAGTGCTAGAGTTCACAATTATCTTCCATACCTTGCGCACCAAGATGGGTATCAAATATTCAGAGTGATATTTGGTGCTCAAGTATCGTGGTGCTCTACATAGGTACATCCAGACCGAATGGAATTTCTGGACATCTCATCCTTGGGTGCGACCTACCAATATGTCGTCAAAATCAAGCAAAAGCTCAAACAAAAGACGCGACAATTTGGGCCCGGGAACCACTCACAACAAAAGATAGGAAAGGGAGGAACCAACCCACAGAACAAAGGACAGAGAAAATATGGAGAGTATCAATACAACCAGTCCAAGACGCAAGCAAAGAGGGACACCAGAGAGACAAAGAAAGATACCGGGAAGTGGTGCAACTTACATAAGAGCCCTTGGCATAACACTGTTGATTGTCGCTCAAAGCAGTCGTTGGTGGTAGAAGTGAAAGCCTCTGAATCAGATGCAGTTTCTGACTTTGAGTTATAACCAGAAAGGAGAATACAGATCATTGACGTGAAACCTAGTGCCATCGTTGCTACCACCAAGTTCCATCCTGATGAACCAGACTAGCCAGAAGAAGGAGAGCGCCTCTTCCATTCACAAATGTGGGTAAAAGGAACCCCACTACACTTCATCATTGATAGTGGTAACCAGAAGAACCTCATCTCAGCAGAGGTTGTCAAGCGTTTGGCTCTGCCGACAACACCGCACCCACAACCCTACACCATTGGATGGCTCTACCAAGGAAGCGATCTCTACGTCAGCTAACAATGTCGACTGTTGTATGACATCAAGCCCTTCAAAGACAAGGTATTGTGTGATGTTTCTCCTCTCGAAGTTTGTAATTTTCTTTTGGGACAACCTTACTTATGGAAACTTACTTTGAACAGGAAATTGTACATGATACCCGAGGCAGTCCCACCTAGTGTTATTTCCTTGATATCTGCCAAGCAATGTAGGAAGGTCATCTCTCAGATGGGGAAGTTTGTCTTCTTCATGATTCACTCTCGGAATGAGCGAAAGATCATAACCACATCCAGTGTCTTTGCGATCGACCTCTCCACACAGTGGAAGCAAATAGACAAGGTCATCGAAGAATACTCAAATATCTTCTCCTCATCTATTGGGGTACCTCTGCACTATCAGGTCAAGCACCCCATAGATCTGACCCCCGACACACCGCTTCCCAATGGGCCAGTCTATCGTCACTCTATGTTAGAGAATGAGAAGATCAGGTGACATATCCAAGAACTGCTCCACAAGGGGCACATCCATCCCATCTCATCACCTTGAAGGAAGCCCAATCGTGCTGGTACAGAAGAAATATGGAACTTGGTGACTCTGCATTGATTACCGACCCCTAAATAAAATCACAGTGAGAAACCGGTACCCAATTCCTCGAATCGACGACCTCCTTGATCAACTCACTGGGGGGAAATACTTAAGTAAGATTGATATGAAGTCTGGCTACCACCAGGTCCCAAGAGAACAAAGAAATGTATGGAAGACCGCCTTCAAGTCAAAGGAAGGCCTTTTTGAATGGTTGGTCATGCCCTTTGGTTTGAAAAATGCTCTCGCCACTTTCATGAGGATGATGGAAGATATCTTGCGACCATTCACCAATACTTTTGTAGTGGTGTATCTGGATGAAATTCTCATTTACAACAAGTCTTGGGAATAACACTTGCAGCATATTCAGTAGGTTCTGCACACCCTGTGGTAGCAAAAGCTATACACCAACTTGGAAAAATTCTCCTTCGACATGGACAGGGTCTATTACCTGGGATACATTGTTGATCAGCATGGCGTACATGTGGTAAGCCCCAACCACTCACTGAGCTTCAAAGCTTCTTGGGTCTTGCCAATTTCTACCGCAGGTTCGTGTTGGGATTCTCCCATATTGCATGGGCCCTCAGCCAAATAACCAGGGGTGGTGGTAAGGAAAAATTTGCGTGGGGCNAAGTGGTTGAATCTACTAGAAGGGTATTTTTCTGTCCATAACTTTTCAAATAGAGAAAAGATTACTTTTGCGCTCCTCAAAGCCGTTCCCCATGTCAAAGGTTGGTGGGAAACGTTCTGTGAGAAAAGGGAAATAGAGGAACCCTTGTTATTTATAGTCACGACCACTTGGGAATACTTCAGGGATGCTATTAAGGAACAATACTATCATGTTGGAAGTTATGACGACTTGTATACCAAATCGACCACACTGCGGCAAGAAAGAGACCAAGCAGTGCTAGAGTTCACAATTATCTTCCATACCTTGCGCACCAAGATGGGTATCAAATATTCAGAGTGATATTTGGTGCTCAAGTATCGTGGTGCTCTACATAGGTACATCCAGACCGAATGGAATTTCTGGACATCTCATCCTTGGGTGCGACCTACCAATATGTCGTCAAAATCAAGCAAAAGCTCAAACAAAAGACGCGACAATTTGGGCCCGGGAACCACTCACAACAAAAGATAGGAAAGGGAGGAACCAACCCACAGAACAAAGGACAGAGAAAATATGGAGAGTATCAATACAACCAGTCCAAGACGCAAGCAAAGAGGGACACCAGAGAGACAAAGAAAGATACCGGGAAGTGGTGCAACTTACATAAGAGCCCTTGGCATAACACTGTTGATTGTCGCTCAAAGCAGTCGTTGGTGGTAGAAGTGAAAGCCTCTGAATCAGATGCAGTTTCTGACTTTGAGTTATAACCAGAAAGGAGAATACAGATCATTGACGTGAAACCTAGTGCCATCGTTGCTACCACCAAGTTCCATCCTGATGAACCAGACTAGCCAGAAGAAGGAGAGCGCCTCTTCCATTCACAAATGTGGGTAAAAGGAACCCCACTACACTTCATCATTGATAGTGGTAACCAGAAGAACCTCATCTCAGCAGAGGTTGTCAAGCGTTTGGCTCTGCCGACAACACCGCACCCACAACCCTACACCATTGGATGGCTCTACCAAGGAAGCGATCTCTACGTCAGCTAACAATGTCGACTGTTGTATGACATCAAGCCCTTCAAAGACAAGGTATTGTGTGATGTTTCTCCTCTCGAAGTTTGTAATTTTCTTTTGGGACAACCTTACTTATGGAAACTTACTTTGAACAGGAAATTGTACATGATACCCGAGGCAGTCCCACCTAGTGTTATTTCCTTGATATCTGCCAAGCAATGTAGGAAGGTCATCTCTCAGATGGGGAAGTTTGTCTTCTTCATGATTCACTCTCGGAATGAGCGAAAGATCATAACCACATCCAGTGTCTTTGCGATCGACCTCTCCACACAGTGGAAGCAAATAGACAAGGTCATCGAAGAATACTCAAATATCTTCTCCTCATCTATTGGGGTACCTCTACACTATCAGGTCAAGCACCCCATAGATCTGACCCCCGACGCACCGCTTCCCAATGGGCCAGTCTATCGTCACTCTATGTTAGAGAATGAGAAGATCAAGTGACATATCCAAGAACTGCTCCACAAGGGGCACATCCATCCCATCTCATCACCTTGAAGGAAGCCCAATCATGCTGGTACAGAAGAAATATGGAACTTGGTGAATCTGCATTGATTACCAACCCCTAAATAAAATCACAGTGAGAAACCGGTACCCAATTCCTCGAATCGACGACCTCCTTGATCAACTCACTGGGGGAAAATACTTAAGTAAGATTGATATGAATTCTGGCTACCACCAGGTCCCAATAGAACAAAGAAATGTATGGAAGACCGCCTTCAAGTCAAAGGAAGGCCTTTTTGAATGGTTGGTCATGCCCTTTGGTTTGAAAAATGCTCCCGCCACTTTCATGAGGATGATGGAAGATATCTTGCGACCATTCACCAATACTTTTGTAGTGGTGTATCTGGATGAAATTCTCATTTACAACAAGTCTTGGGAAGAACACTTGCAGCATATTCAGTAGGTTCTGCACACCCTGCGGTAGCACAAGCTATACGCCAACTTGGAAAAATTCTCCTTCGATATGGACAGGGTCTATTACCTGGGATACATTGTTGATCAGCATGGCGTACATGTGGATCTAGCAAAGATCCATGTCCTCCGTGACTGGTAAGCCCCAACCACTCACTGAGCTTCGAAGCTTCTTGGGTCTTGCCAATTTCTACCGCAGGTTCGTGTTGGGATTCTCCCATATTGCATGGGCCCTCAGCCAAATAACCAGGGGTGGTGGTAAGGAAAAATTTGCGTGGGGCCGGTCCCACGCAAATTTTTCCTTATCCCAAGAACAAGCCTTTGCTGATTTGAAGCAGCGTTTGTGATCAACCCTAGTACTTTCACTACCATACCTGCAACAACCCTTTGATCGAGACAAATACTTCAGACTATGCTTTGGGCACCGTTCTCACTCAACACAGCCACCCCGTGGCATATCATAGTGAGACACTATCATATTTTTTCTGTAAGTACACTACTTACAACAAAAAAATGTACTCCATTGCACAAGCCTGCCACTAGTGGTGACATTACATTCTTGGGAGGGAGACAATTATCCACACTGATCATAAGCCACTGCAATTCATGTAGACACAAGGAAAATTACAGAATGACCCCCATCAAAAGTGGTCCACATAATTACAACAATTCCACCTCAACATCAAGTATAAAACAGGAAGCACCAACCGCGTCGTTGATTGCCTTAGTAGACCGCTAGTTGTGGAACTCACCACGGTGCTAGACTCTTGTGGCCATGAGACCTATGGATGGCCCCAACTCTATGAGATAAACCTAGACTTTGCCACCACCCACCAAATGTTGGGTGCAAATGCAGTTGTCGATAATTTCCATCTTTAGGATGGGTTGTTGTGTCGTTTGGGCCATATATGTGTTCCATCAAGCGAGCAAGAGAAGATGATCTAGGAAGCCCACTACAGTCCAGTGGCAGGACACTTCGTCATCGAAAATACAGTGGCGATGCTACAAAAACATTTCTAATGGCCAAAACTTCGACAGGAGGTCACAAGTATATCTGGTCCTACACTGCCTACGCTATTGCCAAACCGACCAGTAAGAAACAGGGCCTCTACACCCCTCTTCCTACTCCCGATAAGACATGGGAATCCATCTCAATGGACTACATGTTGGGACTCCTATCCAAAAAGTGGGGAAATGACTATGTTTTTGTGGTTGTTGATCGCTTTTATAAGATGACGATTATGGTTTCATGCAATAAGAAAAACACAGTAGAATCCACTACCAAGCTCTTCTTTGAATGAGTCTGGGTACATTTTGAAATCCCATGAACCATTATCTCATATCGGGATAGTTGATTTATTATCGCATTCTGTTCGAGCCTCTGGTCACTGTTGGACACCAAGCTCACCAAATCCATGGCCTTCCACCCCCAAACAGATGGCCAAACCGAGGTCGTAAATAGAATGATTTTGCATATCTTGTGCATGTATAATTCCAAGCACCATCGCACATGGGATGAGAGTCTTCCCTATGTACATCATAGCTACAACCGATCCCTGCATAGCTCAACCAACCAAATCCCCTTTCAGGTGGGGTTGGGATTCCAACCATTGGGTCCCATAGATTTTGCACTTCCTTGCGGTCACCTCGACTGATTCATCTCCTACTCCAACTGAAGCTGAAAAAGCCACCTGGTTCATTGAGAGGATCCATCACATCCACCAATAGGTTCATGATATCCTACAAAAGTCCAATGACAAGTACAATAAACACCATGATGAAGATTGTGTGCCACATAAGTTTCAGGTGGGCGACAAAGTTTGGTTGCACTTGTAGAAAGAACGCCTTACAAGACCCCATCGGAAGCTTCGTCCACTCCATTATGGGTCGTACACCATCACCAAGGATGTGGGGGATACATATTTTGAGCTCAACATTCCTCCTTTCCTTGGCCTGCATCCAGATTTCAACGTGTACCTTCTTCGGCCTTATTTCCCACCATTATTGGACACCTGAGACGTAGTAGAACAACTGACACCATCAGAGATCAACCCAAACTACATACAATAGGAATTCAGTAATGATATTGTGGACACACAAATCAAAGGCACTCGACAACAAAGGATCCAACTTTACCGAGTCTTCAAAGCAAGGCAACGCTTGCACCAAGGCAAGTGGCTCACCTAGAGCCAAATTCAACAGAAATTTATTCATCTGATGGGGAAACTCAATGCAATGGAGACCATTGATTCTTAAGGATGGAGGATTGATCCAGGTGGATATAGGTGGCCACCCAACTTTTCCAACTGGCTCAAAACAACCTTTTGGAATTTTTCGAAATTTACTATTTTAGCAATTTTTCATGTCCTGAACATCCGGAACCATTTTGAGGCCCTAAACGACGTTTTTTTTGGTATTTTGCAATAAAAAATAGTCGTCATGAAATTTTTGGCAATTGTTATATTCTTCATATAGATCTTTCCAA
>JZKD02S1765779.1:0-12610 GCA_000966675.3 Picea glauca | reverse complement strand
GGTCCCGCCACTTTCATGAGGATGATCGACGATATCTTGCAACCATTCACCAATACTTTTGTAGTGGTGTATCTGGATGACATTCTCATTTACAACAAGTCTTGGGCAGAACACTTGCAACATATTCAACAGGTTCTGCACACGCTGTGATAGCACAAGCTATACACCAACTTGGAAAAATTCTCCTTCAACATGGATAGGGTTGATTACCTAGGCTACATTGTTGATTAGCACGACATACATGTGGATCTAGAAAAGATCCAAGTCATCCGTGAATGGCTATCCCCAACCACACTCACTGAGCTTTGGAGCTTCTTGGGCCTTGCTAATTTCTACTGTAGGTTCGTGTTGGGATTCTCCTATATTGCATGGGCTCTCAGCCAACTAACTAGGGGTGGTGGTAAGGAAAAATTTGCATGGGGCCGGTCCCAACAACAAGCGTTCGATGATTTGAAGCAGTGTTTGTGCTCAGCCCCAGTACTTTCACTACCAGACCTGCAAAAACCCTTTGAGATCGAGACAGATGCTTCAAACTATGCTATGGGCACCATTCTCCCTCAGCATGGCCACCTCGTGGCCTATCATAGTGAGACACTATCAAATGTTGTCCGTTAGTACCCTACTTATGATAAAAACATATACTCCATTGTGAAAGCCTGCCGCCAGTGGAGACATTACATTCTTGGGAGGGAGACAGTCATCCACATTGATCAAAAGCCACTGTAGTTCATGCAGACACAAGGTAAATTACAGAATGTTCGCCATCAAAAGTGGTCCACATACTTACAACAATTCCACCTCAACATCAAGTATAAAACAAGAAGTACCAATCGCATCGATGATTTCGTTAGTAGACCACCAGGCGCGACACTTTTCACTGTGATAACTCTTGCGAGCATGAGACCTCTGGATGGACCCAACTCTATGAGACTAATCCAGACTTCACCAACACCTAACAAATGTTGGGTGCAAACACAGTTGTCGATAATTTCATCTCCAGGATGGGTTGTTGTGTCGTTTGGACCATATCTACATGCCATCAAGCGAGCAAGCGAAGATGATCTGGGAAGCCCACTACAGTCGAGTGGCAGGACACTTCGGCATCCAAAATAGAATGGAGATGTTACAAAAACATTTCTATTGGCCAAAAATTCGACAAGAGGTCAGCAAGTATATCAAGTCCTGCACTACCTACGTTATTTCCAAACCGACCAGTAAGAAACAAAGCCTCTACACCCCTCTTACTACTCCTGACAGGCCATGGGAATCCATCTCAATCGACTACATGTCGGGCCTCCCATCCACCAAGCGGGGAAATGACTGTGTTTTTGTGGCTATTGATCGCTTTTCTAAGATGGCGATTATGGTTGCCTGCAAGAAGAACATCACAACAGAAGCCACTGCCAAGCTCTTCTTTGAACGAGTCTGGGTACATTTTGGAATCCCACAAACCATTATCTCAGATCGGGACAATCGATTTCTCATCACATTCTGGTCAATCCTTTGGTCACTGTTGGACACCAAGCTCACCAAAACCACGACCTTCCACCCCTAGAGAGATGGACAAACTGAGGTCATAAATCGAATGATCATGCATATACTTCACATGTATAATTCCAAGCACCCTCGCACATGGGATGGGAGTCTTCCCTATGTCCAACACAACTACAATCGAGCCCTGCATAACTCAACTGGCCACAACCCCTTTCAGGTGGGGTTGGGATTCCAACCATTGGGTCCCATAGATGTTGCACTTCCCCTTGTGCTCACCTTGGCTGACTCATATCTTACTCCAAATGAAGCTGACAAAGCCACCTGGTTCATTGATCAGATCTAGCGCATTCGCCAACAAGTTCATGATATCCTACAGAAGTCCAATGACAAGTACAAGCAGCGCCATGATCAACATCAGGTGCCACATAAGTTTCAGGTGGGCGACAAAGTTTGGTTTCACTTGTAGAAAGAATGCCTTACAGGAMCCCATCAGAAKCTTCACCCWCTCYGTTATKGGAAGTACACCATCACCAGGGCTATGGGGGATAATGATTTTGAGCTCAACATTCCTCCTTTCCTTGKCCTACACCCAATTTTCAACGTGGACCTCCTTTGGCCTTATTTTCCACCATTATTGGACACCTCAGACGTAGCAGAACAACTGAAACCAATAGAGMTCAACCCTGACTRAATACAACATGCATCCAATGATCATATTGTGGACACATAGATCAAGGGCACTCAACAACAAAGGTTCCTTCTTTATCGAGTCGTCAAGCAGGGAACTCGTGCACCAAGGCAAGTGGTTCACCCGGGGTCAAATTCAACATAAATTTCTTCATTTGATGGGGGAAATAAACACAATGGAGACCATTGCTTCCTAAGGAGGGAGAATTGATCCAGGTGGATATTGGTGACCACCCACCTTTCCCAGATGGATCAAAACAACTTTCTGGCAATTTTCGTAATTTACTATTTTTAGCAGTTTTTTGGGTCCTGAACTTCCGGAGTCGTTTTGAGGCCCTAAACGACGTTTTTTTGGGTATGTTGCAGTCGAAAAGCTTCATTATAAGATTTTCCACACTTGTTGTAGTCCTCGGATAGATATTTCCAACGGGCTATCATACGCCTAAAACGAAGATCGTATGCAAAGGTTACGACCCAGAGAAGTTAATGTACTGACTTACCCAAACGATCCCCACATGATTTTTGGCGCTTCATCTCCTAGGGTTAGGTTTTTGGATGTATAGGGTTTTTGACACTCCTGTTTATTGTAAAAAGGCCTTCAGAGCCTCATTGTAATCATCTTCTTGTGAATGAGCGCAACCATCACATCTCTCGTCAGAGATAAGCCGCCACCATTCCAGCAAGCTTGTTTTCCGTTGCATTTTATAGTTTCATCTTATTTCCTTATTGAATAGAAAACCAGTTTTATTGTATCTTTGTTATTCTCTGTTAAGCATTTGTTAATAATATGTAGTCATTTTGTTCTGCTCATAAAATATGGATCAGTGGTATCAGAGCAGTCTATGCCTTGTCGTCTTAATGCATGTATAATTACAAGCACCCTCACACATGGGATGAGAGTCTTCCCTATGTCCAGCACAACTACAACCGAGCCCTGCATAGATCAATCGACCACATCCCCTTTCAGGTGGGGTTGATATTCCAACCATTGGGTCCTATAGATGTTTCACTTCCCCTTGCAGTCACCTCGGCTGATTCATCTCCTGCTCCAACTGAAGCTGAAAAATCCACCCGGTTCATTGAGTGGATCCAACACATATGCCAACAGGTTCATGATATCCTACAGAAGTCCAATGAAAAATACAATCAATGCCATGATCAACATTATGTTCCACATAAGTTTGAGGTGGGCGACAAAGTTTGGTTTCACTTGCAGAAAGAATGCCTTACAGGACCCCATCGGAAGCTTCACCCACTCTGTTATGGGACATACACCATCACCAAGGTTGTGGGGGATAATGATTTTGAGATCAACATTCCTCCTTTCCTTGGCCTGCACCCAGTGTTCAACGTGGACCTCCTTCGACCTTATTTCCCACCATTATTGGACACCTCAGACGTAGCAGAACAACTAACACCAACAGAGCTCAACCTTGACTACATACAATGGGCATCTAGTGATCAAATTGTGGACACACAGATCAAGGGAAATCAACAACAAATGATCCATCTTTATCAAGTCATCAAAGCAGGGTAGCTCCTGCACCAAGGCAAGTGGCTCACCCGAGGCCAAATTCAACAGAAATTTATTCATCTAATGGATGAAATCAACGCAATGGAGACCATTGCTTCCTAAGGAGGGAGGATTGATCTGGGTGAATATCGGTGGCCACCCACCTTTTCCAGCTGGCTCAAAACAAATTTCTGGAAATTTTCATAGTTTACTATTTTAAGCAGTTTTTCGGGTCCTGAACTTCCGGAGTCATTTTGAGGCCCTAAACGACATTTTTTTGGGTATGTTTCCAATGAGAGAATCATCATGAAATTTTCAGCAATTGTTGTAGTCCTCGAATATATCTTTCCAATGGGTTATCGTATGCCTAAAATGAATATCTTATGCAAAAGTTACGACCCTGGGAAGTTGATGTACTGACTTACCCAAACGGGGCCCACATGACTTTTGGCGCTTCATCTCCTAGGGTTAGGTTTTTGGATGTCTAGTATTTTTGACACTCTTGTTTATTGTATAAAGGCCTTTAGAGCCTCATTGTAATCAACTTCTTGTGAATGAGCGCAACCGTCACATCTCTCCTCAGAGATAAGCCGCCACCATTCCAACAAGCTTGTTTTTCGCTACATTTTACAGTTTCAGCTTATTTCCTTATTGAATAGAAAACCATTTTTATTGTATCTTTGTTATTATGTGTTAATCATATGTTAATAATATGTAGTCATTTTGTTCTGCTCATAAAATTTGGATCAGTGGTATTAGAGCGGTCTACGCCTTGTTGTCTTAATGCATGTCCCCAACGAGGTCAGAGTACAAAGAATTAGGTCTCGAGCTTGTTTCTCTTGAGGACCAAATATCTTGCATGCCCAAGTGACCTCTCATGGCAGGAGAAAATAAATATGGTGGGATGGGAGATCCTTTGAAATTTTTTCTTGAGGAATCCATCATGCAACAGAGGAACGAGATGATGGATAATTTCACACAAATCCTTCGACGACTACCAACAGGCGACGCATCGTCTTCGAGTGGAGGCGCCACACCCTTCAAGGTACAAATAAACTTCAATATTCCTGTATTTGAAGGTTAGATAGACACAGATGATGTAGACAAGTGTTTGAATCTACTAGAAGAGTATTTTTTTGTCCATAACTTTTCGAAAAGATAAAATCTTACTTTTGTTCTCCTCAAAGCCATTCCCCATGTCAAAGATTGGTGGGAAACTTTCTGTGAGCAAAAGGAAACAAAGGAACCCTCGCTATTTACAGTCATGACCACTTGGGAATCATTCAGGGATTCTATTAAGGAACAATAATACCCTGTTGGAAGTTATGATGACTTGTATACCAAATGGACCACACTGCAGCAAGAAAGAGACCAAGAATGTCAGAGTTCACAAATATCTTCCATACCTTGAGCATGAAGCTGGGTATCAAATATTCAGAGCGACATATGGTGCTCAAGTATCGTGGTTCTTTGCATAGATACATCCACATCGAAATGGAATTTTTGGACATCTTATCCTTGGGAACGACCTACCGATATGGCATCAAAATCGAGCAGAAGCTCAAACAAAAGACACGACAATTTGGGCCCGGGAACCCCTCACAAAAAAAGACAGGAAAGGGCAGCCCCAACCCACAGAACAAAGGATAGAGAAAATATGGTCTATGTCAGGACAACCAGTCCAAGCCACAAGCAAAGAGGGACACTGGAAAGACAAAGAAAGATACCAGGAAGTGGTGCAACTTTCATAAGATCCCTTGGCATAACACTGCTGACTATCGCTCAAAGCAGTCACTGGTGGTAGAATTGAAAGCCTCTGAATCAGATGTGGGTTCTGACTCTAAGTCAAAACCAAAAAGGGGAATATAAATCATTGACGTGGAACCCAGTGCCACCGTTGCTACCACCAAGATCCATCTTGATGAACCAGACGAGCCAAAAGAAAGAGAGCGCCTCTTCCATTCACATATGTGGGTAAAAGGGACCCCGCTACACTTCATCGTTGATAGTGGTATCCAGAAGAACCTCATCTTAGCATATTTTTTCAAGCAGTTGGCCCTGTAGAAAACGTCGCACCCACAACCCTACACCATTGGATGGCTCCACCAAGGAAACGATATTCGTGTCAACCAACAGTGTTGATTGTCATACGACATCAAGCCCTTGAAAGACGAGGTATTGTGTGATGTTGCTCCTCTCAAAGTTTATAATGTTCTTTTGGGCCAACCTAATTTATGGAAATGTCATGTTGTATATGAGTCTAGGCTTCGTAGTGTTATTATTACTTTGAACAGGAAATTGTACAGGATACCCGAGGCAGTCCCACTTAGTGTTATTTCCTTGATCTCTGCCAAGCAATGTAGGAAGGTCATATCTCAGATGGGGAAGTTTATCTTCTTCATGATTCACTCTTAGAATGAGAGAAACATCACAACCACATCCAGGGTATTTGTAGTCGACCTCTCAACACAGTAGAAGTAAGTAGATATATTCTCCTCACCTACTGGGGTACCCCTCCATTGTCAGGTAAAGCATCCCATCGATCTGACCCCTGGCGCATCGCTTCCCAATGGGCGAGTCTATCACTGCTCTATGTTAGAGAATGAGGAGATCAAGAGACAAATCCAAGAACTGCTCCACAAGGGGCACATCTGTCCCATCTCATCACCTTGCGAGAGCCCAATCGTGTTGGTACCTAAGAAATATGGAACCTGGCAACTCTACATTGATTACCAGGCCCTGAATAAAATCATAGTCAGAAACCGGTACCCAATTCCCTGAATTGACGATTTCCTTGATCAATTCATGACGGCCAAATACTTCAATAAGATTGATCTAAAGTCTGGCTACCAAAAGGTCCTGATAGAACAAAAAAATGTATGGAATACTGCCTTCAAGTCAAAGGAAGGCATTTTTGAATGGTTGGTCATGCCCTTTGGTTTGAAAAATTCTCCCGCCACTTTCATGAGGAAGATGGACGATATCTTCTGACCATTCACCAATACTTATTTAGTGGTGTATCTGGATGACATTCTCATTTACAACAAGTCTTGGGAAAAACACTTGCAGCATATTCAGCAGGTTATGTACACCCTGCGGCAGCACAAGCTATACGCCAACTTGGAAAAATGCTCCTTCGACATGGACAGGGTCCATTTCTTGGGCTACATTGTTGATAAGCATGGCATACATGTGGATCCAGCCTAGATCCAAGTCATCCATACTGGCCATCCGCAACCACACTCACTAAGCTTCAGATCTTCTTGGGCCTTGCCAATTTCTACCACAGGTTCATGTTGGGATTATTTCATATTGCATGGGCCCTCAGCCAAATAACCAGGGGTGGTGGTAAGAAAAAATTTGCGTGGGGTCGGCCCCAACAACAAGCGTTCAATTATTTGAAATATTGTTTGTGCTCAGCTCCAGTAATTTCACTACCAGAACTGCAACATTCCTTTGAGATCGAGACAAATGCTTCAAACTATGTTGTGGGCGTCATTCTCACTTAGCACGACCACCCCATGGGCTATCATAGCGAGACACTATCAGATGTTGTCCGTAAGTACCCTACTTACGACAAAGGAATGTACTCCATTGTGCAAGCCTTCCACCAGTGGAGACTCTACATTCATGGGAGAGAGACAGTCATCCACATTGATCATAAGCCACTGCAATTCATGCAAACACAAGGAAAATTATAAAATGAGCACCATCAAAATTGGTCCACATACTTACAACAATTCCACCTCAACATCCAGTATAAAATAAGAAGCACCAACCGCATCGCTGATTGCCTTAGTAGACCGCTAGTTGCGACACTCGCCATGGTGCTAGACTCTTGCAGCCATGAGACCTATGGATGGCCCCAACTCTATGAGACAGACCCGAACTTCGCCACCACCTACCAAATGTTGGGTGCAAACACAGTTGTCGATAATTTCCATCTTCAAGATGGGTTGTTGTGTAGTTTGGGTCATATCTACATTCCATCAAGCGAACGAGTGAAGATGATATGGGAAGCCCACCACAGTCGAGTGGCAGGAAACTTCGACGTCGAAAAGACAGTGGTGATGCTACAAAAATATTTCTGTTGGTCGAAACTTCGACAGGAGGTCAACAAGTATATTAGGTCCTGCACTGCCTGCACTATTATAAAACCGACTAGTAAGAAACATGGCCTCTACACCCCTCTTCCTACTCCTGACAGGCCATGGGAATCCATCTCAATGGACTACATGCCGGGCCTCCTGTCACCCAAGTGAGGAAATGAATTTCTTTTTGTGTTTGTTGATCGCTTTTATAAGATGACGATTTTGGTTGCCTGTAAGAAGAACATTATAGCAGAAGCCACTGCCAAGCTCTTCTTTGAACGAGTCTGGGTACATTTTGGAATCCCACCAACCATTGTCTCAAATCGGGACAATCGATTTCTCAGCACATTTTGGTCGATCCTCTGGTCATTGTTGGACACCAAGATCACCAAATCCATGACCTTCCACCCCTAGACAGATGGAAAAACCAAGGTCGTAAATCGAATGATCGTGCATATCCTACGCATGTATAATTCCAAGAACTCTTGCACATGGAATGAGAGTGCTCCCTATCTCTAGCACAACTACAACTGAGCCTTGCATAGCTCAACTGGCCACAACCCCATTCAGGTGGGGTTGAGATTCCAATCGTTGGGTCCCATAGATGTTTCACTTCCCCTTGTGATCACCTCAGCCGACTCATCTCCTGCTCCAACTGAAGATGACAAATCCACCCGGTTCATTGAGAAGATCCAACACATCCACCAACAGGTTCATGATATCCTACAGAAGTCCAATGACAAGTACAAGCAACACCATGATCAATATTGGGTGCCACATAAGTTTCAGGTGGGTGACAAACTTTGGTTGCACTTGTAGAAATAACGCCTTACAGGACCCCATCGGAAGATTCTCCCACTCCATTATGGGTCATACGCCATCACCCAGGTTGCAGGGGATAATGATTTTGAGCTCAACATTCCTCCTTTGGCTTGCACCCAGTGTTCAACATGGACCTCCTTCGACCTTATTTCCCACCATTATTGGAAACCTCAGACGTAGCAGAACAACTGACACCAAAATAGCTCAACCCCGACTGCATATAATAGGAATCCAATGATCATATTGTGCACACACAGATCAAGGGCACTCAACAACAAAGGATCCATATTTATCGAGTCATCAAAGACGGGCAACTCCTGCACCAAGGCAAGTGGCTCACCCGGGGCCAAATTTAGCAGAAATTTATTCATCTGATGGGGGAACTCAATGAAATGGACACCATTGCTTCCTAAGAAGGGAGGATTGATCTAGGTGGATATCAGTGGCCACCCACCTTTTCTAGCTGGCTCAAAAAAAAATTCTGGCAATTTTCGTAATTTACTATTTTTAGCAGTTTTTCAGGTCCTAAACTTCCAGAGTCATTTTTAGGCCCTAAACGATTTTTTTTTGGGTATGTTACAGTAAAAATATTTGTACATGAAAATTTTCACAACTGTTGTACTCCTCGGATATATCTTTCTAACGGGCTATCGTACGCCTAAAAAGGAGATCATATGCAAAAGTTACGACCCTGGGAAGTTGATGTACTAACTTACCCAAACGGGGCCCGCATGACTTTTGGCTCTTCATCTCCTAGTCTTAGGTTTTTGGATGTCTAGGGTTTTGACACTCCTGTTTATTGTAAAAAGGCCTTCATATCCTCATTGTAATCATCTTCTTGTGAATGAGCGCAGCCGTCACATATCTCCTTAGAGATAAGCCACCACCATTCTGACAAGATTGTTTTCCGCTGCATTTTACAGTTTCAGCTTATTTCCTTATTGAATAGAAAACCAATTTTACTGTATCTCTTTTATTCTGTGTTAATAATCTGTTAATAATATGTATTCATTTCTTTATGCTCATAAAATATGGATCAATGGTATTAGATCGGTCTGTGCCTTATCGTCTTAATGCATGTCCCCAAAGAGGTCAGAGTACAAAGAATTGGGTCTCGAGCTTGTTTCTCTTGTGGAACAAAGCTTTTGCATGCCCAAGTGACATTTCATGGCAGGAGAAAAGAAATATTACAGGACATGAGATCCTTTCAAATTGTTTCTTGAGGAATCCCTCACACAATAGAGGAACGAGATGATGGATAGTTTCGCACAAATCCTTCGACGGCTACCAACAGGCAACACATCTTCTTCGAGTGGAGGCGTCACTCCCTTCAAGGTACAAATAAACTTCGATATTCCTGTATTTCAAGGTTAGATAGATGAAGATGGTGTAGACAAGTGGTTGAATCTACTAGAAGGGTATTTTTTTGTCCATAACTTTTCAAATAGAGAAAAGATTACTTTTGTGCTCCGCATACTCGTTCCCCATGTCAAAGATTGGAGGAAAACTTTATGTGAGCAAAAGGAAATAGAGGAACCCTTTTTATTTACAGTGACGACCACCTGGGAATCCTCCAGGGATTCTATTAAAGAAAAATACTACCGTTTTGGAAGTTATGACGACTTGTATACCAAATGGACCACAATGCAGCAAGAAAGAGACCAAGCAGTGCCAGAGTTCACAAATATATTCCATACCCTTGCGCACCAAGCTGGGTATCAAAGATTCAGATCGACATATGGTGCTCAAGTATCATGGTTCTCTACATAGTTACATCCATACCAAAATGGAATTTCTGGACATCTCGTCCTTGGGCGTGGCCTATCGATATGCCATCAAAATCGAGCAAAAGCTCAAACAAAAGACCTGACAATTTGGGCCTGGGAACCCCTCACAGTAAAAGATAGGAAAGGGCGGCCCCAACCCACAGAACAAAGGACAGAGAAAATATGGATAGTATCAAGACAACCAGTCCAAGCCGCAAGGAAAGAGGGACAGTGGAAAGACAAAGAAAGATACCGGGAATTGGTGCGACTTCCATAAGATCCCTTGGAAAAACACTGTTGACTGTCACTTAAAGCAGTCACTAGTGGTAGAAGTGAAAGCCTATGAATCAGATGTGAGTTCTGACTTTGAGTTAGAACCAGAAAGTTAAATATGGATCATTGACGTGGAACCCAGTGCCACCATTTCTACCACCAAGCTCCATCTGAATGAACCAGACGAGCCAGAAGAAGAAGAGCGCCTCTTCCATTCATAGATGTGGGTAAAATGCACCCCGCTGCACTTCATCGTTGATAGCGGTAGCCAGAAGAACCTCATCTAAATAGAGGTTGTCAAGCGGTTGGCCCTGCCAAGAATGCCGCACCCACAACCCTACACCATTGGAATGCTCCGCTAAGGAAGCGATCTCCGCGTTAGCCAACAGTGTCGACTGTCGTACGACATCAAGCCCTTCAAATATGATGTATTATGTGATGTTGCTCCTCTCGAAGTTTTTAATGTTCTTTTGGGCCAACCTTATTTATGGAAACGTCATGTTGTATATGAGTCTAATCCTTGTAGTGTTATTATTACTTTGAAGAGGCAATTGTACAAGATACCTGAGGTAGTCCCACCTAGTGCTATTTCCTTGATCTCCGCCAAGAAATGCAGGAAGGTCTTCTCTCAGATGGGGAAGTTTTTATTCTTCGTGATTATCTCTCAGAATGAGTGAAAGATCACAGCCACATTTAGGGTCTCTGCGGCCGACCTCTCCACATAGCAGAAGCAATTAGACCAGGTCGTCAAAGAATACTCATATATCTTCTCCTCACCTATCAGGGTACCTCTGCTCTATCAGGTCAAGCACTCCATTGATCTGACCAATGACACACCGCTTCCCAATGGAACAGTCTATCGTCGCTCTATGTTATAGAATGAGGATATCAAGCGACAGATCCAAGAACTGCTCCATAAGGGGCACATCCATCCTATCTCATCACCTTCTGGGAGCCCAATCGTGCTGGTACATAAGAAAGACGGAACCTGACGACTCTGCATTGATTACTGGGCCCTGAATAAAATCACAGTCAGAAACCGGTACCCAATTCCCCGAATCGACGACCTCTTTGATAAACTCACGGGGGATAAATACTTCAGTAAGATTGATCTGAAGTTTGGCTACCACCAGGTCCCAATAGAACAGACAGATGTATGGAAGACCGCCTTCAAGTCAAAGGAAGGCCTTTTTGAATGGTTGGTCATGCCCTTTGGTTTGAAAAATTCTCCCGCCACTTTCATGAGGATGATGGGCGATATGTTGCAACCATTCACCAATACTTTTGTAGTGGTGTATCTGGATGACATTCTCATTTACAACAAGTCTTGGGCAGAACACTTGCAACATATTTAGTAGGTTTTGCACACCCTGCGACAACACAAGCTATACACCAACTTGAAAAAATGCTCCTTCGGAATGGACAGGGTACATTACCTAAGATACATTGTTGATCAACATGACATACATGTGAATCCAGCTAAGATCCAAGTCATCCGTGACCGGCCAACCCCAACCACACTCACTGAACTTTGGAGCTTCTTAGGCCTTGCCAATTTCTACTGCAAGTTCGTGTTGGGAGTCTCCCATATTGCATGGGCCCTCATCCAAACAACCAAGGGTGGTGGTAAGGAAAAATTTGCATGGGCCCTCAGCCAAACAAAATGCAGTGTTTGTGCTCAACCCCAGTACTTTCACTACGAGACCTGCAACAACTCTTTGAGATCGAGACATATGCTTCAGACTATGTTGTGGGCATCGTTCTCACTCAAAACAGCCACCCCGTGGCCTATCATAGTGAGACACTATAAGATGTTATCCATAAGTACCCTACTTACGAAAAAGAAATGTACTCCATTGTGAAAGCTTGCCACCAGTGGAGACATTACATTCTTAGGAGGGAGACAGTCATCCACACTGATCATAATCCACTGTAGTTCATGCAGACACAAGGAAAATTACAGA
>JZKD02S1765768.1:58719-70642 GCA_000966675.3 Picea glauca | reverse complement strand
ACATCACAACTTCTCTTTCCTTCCTAGACCTAGACCAATCAATCGGTGATCAAGATAGGGACTCATAGGCCTGGCTACTAAACTTGAAAATTGATCCCTTGAGGCCACCAAGGAATCCTCCCTTGTGGTGGACCCCCTCCATCACTAAAATGAGGGAATATCCTACTAAGCTGACAGTGGTAGTTACTTCCATAGTTACACACGATTTGTGGCTCTCTTGGTGGGATTTACACAAGTACAAATCATGTGATGACAGAGGGAACCGAAGAGGATCGTATATCAAGCATGACTGAGGGCTAAAAGGGTTATTCAAATTTAAAGGGGGGGATTGGTCATCTAGGGATCCTCTCCAAGTACTACCAAGGTGATCTCAAAGCATGGTAATTACAAGAGAGAATAGCCCCCAAACGTCCTGCCTTGATGCAAAAGAACAAAAACTTTAATGGTCAAAGGGATTAAAGCAAGAATTATATACCTTATTTGCCCCTCCAAGTGGATCAATATGCACCTCTTTGGCCTAGTAGTAGCTCTATCCTCCGACAAACTTGAAAAATATTCTATCTAAACCCTTGAAAATACCCTAAAACATCACATAAAAGAGTATAGATGCACAACTGTGTAGGAAAGTTTTATTGTTAATCTCCAATAAACAAAAATGAGAGAGACATTCTCCTTTTATAGCTAAGGAGCCTCCTCAATACAATGAGTAATACAATGTGCTATCTCAAAACCATGAGAAAAACCCATTAGCCCAAGTTAAAACCATGGGAAAAGTACATTAAATGGGGACAAGTAACCCTCAAAATCCTCCAATATATGAGTACCCCCTCAAAAATGGTCCAAAGTGCAACTAATGATCACACATGTGAGTGAAAATGGGGCCAAATCAAATGTGCCCTCCTCAAGAATAGTCAACATCCCTCAAATTGAGTGAAGCAAAGTTCAACTAGGGGCCCAAAGACTAGGGCACTCCTCCAACCAACTCCTAGAAGCAAGGAAGTGGACATATCAACAAGTAACAACCTCCTCATGCATGACAACATCCCATGTGTGTGGGATGTCAAAGTGTAGAATCCAATGAAATGAAGTATGTGTGACATCCTCGATTAGGGTGCTTATCAAGTAAAGCATTATGGTTAATGCCACATCATCCTGTAGTCAATATAACAATTTGTAACCACCTCCTAGGATTCCTCAAAAGCATTAATAAACTCACTTGTGTGGTCTAAGGAGGGAATAATAATGCATGTGTGAGTTAAATGTCCAATTGGGAAAGGAGGCCAACTATGAGTTGTTCATGTGGCAAGTGTGATGACATGTCATCCATGTCATGGCTCAATGCATTGTCACATATCTCAAGGTAGTGACACATATCCCAATGTAGTACATAGATCCCAAGGAAACTGGCATATATCTCAATGTCTATAAATATGACCAAAAATGAGTACATGTATCCTAATGCAACATCGTGGATCCCAATGTAGTTTCATGAATCCCCAAGCAAGGTACCCACTTGGATTTATGGGTCTAACTTCTTGGAAAGCTATTAAGTAATGCACACTTAGTGATTTTTTTTAGCACAACATAGTAATAAGGGTTAGTTTTAATATTTTCCTAAATTATACCAAGGAGTAACAACATTCACCCTCATACATGTGACAAGCCCTAGGATATTGAGTATTCCCTAATTCCCTAGGTGAAAGATCGGTAATGTGCTAAATAATTATGGAAAAGGGAAGGGAAAAAACTTCATGGTGTGACCCTCAAAGTCATTTTATGTGCACGTAGATATTTTCATTTTATTCATCTATCTTTTGTGAGCTAGGATTTCATACAATAGCCTTCAAGAATCCTTAGCATTGAGTTACATGCCCTTGACATTATTTCTTACTACCCTATTTTTTTATTTTTTTATGTGTTAATTTTATTGAACAAGTCCCTTTTTCTTAAAATAATCATAGACAAGCTAGGGACGAGGGGCATTGGCCTCATAGCAAGGTGGCATTTCTCAAGATTTTATATTTTTGGCTTTTGACATTATTGTTCTTCACCTCTAGCCTCTTTGGTTTTATTAACTTAGGTTTTCTTTATTAGACCTCTTTGATGACATTTGAGAAGTTGTGCAAGATCAAGATAGACTTTTATGGATGGAATGAAGTGAAATGGGGAGAGTAGAAAGTGCTTAGTATGGTTAGAATGTGGAAAATGCTACCTTGAATAGTTACCCAATAGTACAAATTAACCTGAGAAATGACAACTCTTCTAAAGGAAAACTATGGTCCCCAAGGTACAACGAGAAAAATAATAAAGCCATCCATGTTATGAAGTGATATCAGATTTAATTCCAATGTTTACCACTTTCGTGACTAACCAAGAATTTATAGCATCACATACAAATAAACCACCAATACATATATCAAAAGTAGATCATAGTGAAACCATAATGTACCATCCATAGTGCATTTGTCATTTGAGGAACAAGGGAGGAGGATCAGATATACCACAGCTAAGCTAGCACAATCATACACCTAATGGAGATGATAAGAAGAATTATTTGATCTGAGTCTGAGTCCATAGATGATGAGAAGAATTATTTGAGTCTGAGTCTAGAGAAGATGAGAAAAATATCTCAAGCAAACAACAACATGACACCCTTGTAAGCATACCTTTGAAGTTGTCACCCCTTGGGGGGTAACAGGTTGTACAGTTGTACCAGGACAACTTGGACCCCATATGCCCCATTCATGGGCTGGTGCATACAACTTTGTGCACAACCATCTATGCGTGTGCTCAAATCACAATACTATTAAAGATAAATTAATGTATAGATTCCATTAATGCAAGGATTACAAATCTATTTGTAAGCATAAAAATATGAAAATAAAATCATAATTAATTATAGGGGACTCAATTTAGCATAGATTATTAGTGCCTAAAGGATTCTAGATATTTCAACTACCAAGTATGTGAATAAAAATGTTGACAAAATATTATATATGTTACTCCATTAAAAAAGTGTTTTGTTCTTCATATGTTTCTCTATATATGTATTTTGTTATTTTTTGAAATGTTAAGTTTTGATTTATTATTAGGTTTCTTTTCAATTTACTAGATAACCATAGCATAGATAGGATCACTCAAAGAAACACAATCACAAGATACACAACATTTATCCTGGGAAACCCTCATGTGGAAGAAAACCCAATAAAAACTTCCTTAATATAGATAGCCAAGACAATAAACCAAAACACTAGAAAATATCCAACACTGAGCAATGTGTCTCTCTCTTCCTTCTTCTCCCAACTGCAGCTACCAAACTTGCGCACTTGATGAGTGAGTGAGATAATGAGGTGTTGGCTTCCTTTATTTATACTGGCTGGTAGGTGNCACATGTGATGAATATCAGTGGTTAATCCAATGACTCACCACCCTCAGACATCAAATTTCACCTCCTTGGAACCTTCGATGATGGACAGATGGGCTTGGTATGAGAAGATTCAGTCATGAGGGCACATAAAAGGGTTAGAAGACCATAGGATGGGCAGAGTACCCTAGAGGTTATTTACCCAATGGATCAGGGACATTGCAGCAGTAGACAGTCAAACACATTGTAGAGATAAGGTGAAACTCCCACCAACCTAGATGTAGCACTCAAATCTTGGATGTTGGCCCTATTTGATGATGATGGCATCTTCTAGGGTTTGATGGAGCTAGAGTTTGGTGGATTCCTGGGGTACTGATGATGGTTGGCATGATTTTGAGTAGGCAGAGACATCATTTTCCCCCACTCCATGATATATTGGTTCCATGTGGTCTCTGAAGCCCCCCCTCCTTGCCTAAGGAGGCTTTACGTCTCACACGTGTGGCTCCTTTATATTTTTTTTCATTTATTTCATTTTATAAAGGGATAATGAGGGGTCAACCCCACTTTAATTGAACAAATTTTATGTTGTGTGGAAACATGTGTAGCGCTAGCCTCATATACAAAGGATAGCACTCACTTTCATTTGATCATCATATTTTCCTCACCATTAAGAGGAGTACTTATGAAATTTTTGGCCCCTTGGGGGTTATTGATCTTTCTCTCTCATGTGCTATGTTTGGAATGGATCTCTTGTGGATGGTTTGTTCATTTTGGATGGATATTTATACAATTAGGGTTAAATGTTCATGGTTTCATGGATGAAGTAAGTAATCTTCTACAATTATTTGACATGTTGTTGATGTAAATGGTGAAATTGCTATTTTGTTGCAAGAAGTATTGTTTTGTTGAAACCCTAAGAGAGGAACATAAGTTTTTCTTCCTCTCACAAATTTTTAATTGTCCAAGATTTGTGAATTGTTCTTTCTAGGGTTAGAACCTTAAATCCCTAAAGTCCTAGGACTTAAAGATTTTCTCCCTAGACAATTGATCTTTAACCTAGTTGAAGCTACAAGAAGGGAGAAACGATATATAGGGCCCAAAAGTGCTTGTACCCTTCCTTCTCCTCAAAGTACAAATATTAAGGCCCGAATGTGGTTGCACCTTAAGGTTTAGAATCTACCTCTTGGTTTCAATGAGATCAAACTTCGATATTGGATGCATTTGAGACTCCATAGTTCTAGCATGATAAAGGCACTAATCTAGAAGCAACTCATGTGGTGAAAGTGATGAATAAAACACTTTTTTCAAATCTCTCAAGTGTTCTACTAACTCCACTAACTCTAACCCTAGCAAACTCACTATATTATTTGATGTTGTTATAAAAATTTGGCACGGCCATCTAAAACTACATTAATTTTTTGCATACACTCATATAAAGGTGGCCTAACTTGTTCAGAAATTTGTTCTAGAAATTGAATAATGTTGTACTTGATGAATGCTTAATTTTCATGTTAAATTGCTATATTTTTGAGCATTAATTTTTTATGTTGTTGCAAATTATTCATTGTTGTTATAAGACTAGTTTATTGCTGCAATTTGCAATAGCCATAGCTACTTAACTTTTCTAGTGTCTAAAATAGGTCATTATTGCATACTTTGGCTTGGAAGTTGTTATATATATGTTGCAAAGTGTTATTGTTATGGGAAGGTACAACAAACTACATCACAACTTATCTTTCCTTCCTAGACCTAGACCAATCAATCGGTGATGAAGATAGGGACTCATAGGCCTGGCTACTAAACTTGAAAATTGATCCCTTGAGGCCACCAAGGAAGCCTCCCTTGTGGTGGACCCCCTCCATCACTAAAATGAGGGAATATCCTACTAAGATGGCAGTGGTAGTTTCTTCCATAGTTACACACGATTTGTGTATCTCTTGGTGGGATTTACACAAGTACAAATCATGTGATAACAGAGGGCACCTAAGAGGATTGTCTATCAAGCATTACTTAGGGCTAATAGGGTTCTTCAAATTTAAATGGGGGGATTGGTCATCTAGGGAGCCTCTCCAAGTACTACCAAGGTGATCTCAAAGCATGGTCATTACAAGAGAGAATAGCCCCCAAACGTCCTACCTTGATGCAAAAGAACAAAAACTTCAATGGTCAAAGGGATTAAAGCAAGAATTATATACCTTATTTGCCCCTCCAAGTGGATCAAGATGCACCTCTTTGGCCTAGTAGTAGCTCTATCCTCCGACAAACTTGAAAAATATTCTATCTAAACCCTTGAAAATACCCTAAAACATCACATAAAAGAGTATAGATGCACAACTTTGTAGGAAAGTTTTATTGTTAATCTCCAATAAACAAAAATGAGAGAGACATTCTCCTTTTATAGCTAAGGAGCCTCCTCAATACAATGAGTAATACAATGTGCTATCTCAAAACCATGAGAAAAACCCATTAGCCCAAGTTAAAACCATGGGAAAAGTACATTAAATGGGGACAAGTAACCCTCAAAATCCTCCAATATATGAGTACCCCCTCAAAAATGGTCCAAAGTGCAACTAATGATCACACATGTGAGTGAAAATGGGGCCAAATCAAATGTGCCCTCCTCAAGAATAGTCAACATCCCTCAAATTGAGTGAAGCAAAGTTCAACTAGGGGCCCAAAGACTAGGGCACTCCTCCAACCAACTCCTAGAAGCAAGGAAGTGGACATATCAACAAGTAACAACCTCCTCATGCATGACAACATCCCATGTGTGTGGGATGTCAAAGTGTAGAATCCAATGAAATGAAGTATGTGTGACATCCTCGATTAGGGTGCTTATCAAGTAAAGCATTATGGTTAATGCCACATCATCCTGTAGTCAATATAACAATTTGTAACCACCTCCTAGGATTCCTCAAAAGCATTAATAAACTCACTTGTGTGGTCTAAGGAGGGAATAATAATGCATGTGTGAGTTAAATGTCCAATTGGGAAAGGAGGCCAACTATGAGTTGTTCATGTGGCAAGTGTGATGACATGTCATCCATGTCATGGCTCAATGCATTGTCACATATCTCAAGGTAGTGACACATATCCCAATGTAGTACATAGATCCCAAGGAAACTGGCATATATCTCAATGTCTATAAATATGACCAAAAATGAGTACATGTATCCTAATGCAACATCGTGGATCCCAATGTAGTTTCATGAATCCCCAAGCAAGGTACCCACTTGGATTTATGGGTCTAACTTCTTGGAAAGCTATTAAGTAATGCACACTTAGTGATTTTTTTTAGCACAACATAGTAATAAGGGTTAGTTTTAATATTTTCCTAAATTATACCAAGGAGTAACAACATTCACCCTCATACATGTGACAAGCCCTAGGATATTGAGTATTCCCTAATTCCCTAGGTGAAAGATCGGTAATGTGCTAAATAATTATGGAAAAGGGAAGGGAAAAAACTTCATGGTGTGACCCTCAAAGTCATTTTATGTGCACGTAGATATTTTCATTTTATTCATCTATCTTTTGTGAGCTAGGATTTCATACAATAGCCTTCAAGAATCCTTAGCATTGAGTTACATGCCCTTGACATTATTTCTTACTACCCTATTTTTTTATTTTTTTATGTGTTAATTTTATTGAACAAGTCCCTTTTTCTTAAAATAATCATAGACAAGCTAGGGACGAGGGGCATTGGCCTCATAGCAAGGTGGCATTTCTCAAGATTTTATATTTTTGGCTTTTGACATTATTGTTCTTCACCTCTAGCCTCTTTGGTTTTATTAACTTAGGTTTTCTTTATTAGACCTCTTTGATGACATTTGAGAAGTTGTGCAAGATCAAGATAGACTTTTATGGATGGAATGAAGTGAAATGGGGAGAGTAGAAAGTGCTTAGTATGGTTAGAATGTGGAAAATGCTACCTTGAATAGTTACCCAATAGTACAAATTAACCTGAGAAATGACAACTCTTCTAAAGGAAAACTATGGTCCCCAAGGTACAACGAGAAAAATAATAAAGCCATCCATGTTATGAAGTGATATCAGATTTAATTCCAATGTTTACCACTTTCGTGACTAACCAAGAATTTATAGCATCACATACAAATAAACCACCAATACATATATCAAAAGTAGATCATAGTGAAACCATAATGTACCATCCATAGTGCATTTGTCATTTGAGGAACAAGGGAGGAGGATCAGATATACCACAGCTAAGCTAGCACAATCATACACCTAATGGAGATGATAAGAAGAATTATTTGATCTGAGTCTGAGTCCATAGATGATGAGAAGAATTATTTGAGTCTGAGTCTAGAGAAGATGAGAAAAATATCTCAAGCAAACAACAACATGACACCCTTGTAAGCATACCTTTGAAGTTGTCACCCCTTGGGGGGTAACAGGTTGTACAGTTGTACCAGGACAACTTGGACCCCATATGCCCCATTCATGGGCTGGTGCATACAACTTTGTGCACAACCATCTATGCGTGTGCTCAAATCACAATACTATTAAAGATAAATTAATGTATAGATTCCATTAATGCAAGGATTACAAATCTATTTGTAAGCATAAAAATATGAAAATAAAATCATAATTAATTATAGGGGACTCAATTTAGCATAGATTATTAGTGCCTAAAGGATTCTAGATATTTCAACTACCAAGTATGTGAATAAAAATGTTGACAAAATATTATATATGTTACTCCATTAAAAAAGTGTTTTGTTCTTCATATGTTTCTCTATATATGTATTTTGTTATTTTTTGAAATGTTAAGTTTTGATTTATTATTAGGTTTCTTTTCAATTTACTAGATAACCATAGCATAGATAGGATCACTCAAAGAAACACAATCACAAGATACACAACATTTATCCTGGGAAACCCTCATGTGGAAGAAAACCCAATAAAAACTTCCTTAATATAGATAGCCAAGACAATAAACCAAAACACTAGAAAATATCCAACACTGAGCAATGTGTCTCTCTCTTCCTTCTTCTCCCAACTGCAGCTACCAAACTTGCGCACTTGATGAGTGAGTGAGATAATGAGGTGTTGGCTTCCTTTATTTATACTGGCTGGTAGGTGTTGGAAAGGTGTCACACACACCCACTACGACAACCTAGATTTTTTCGTCTTTTTCTTCGAGGGACAGAATCCCCAAATTTATATGGGGCCTAGCGCAGACCATCCCTTTCCTTATCCTCCTCCAAGCGACCACAACTTGGCCTTAGCACAAGCACCTTTAGCAACTCACGAGTTGGGATTCAAGGCTCTCGACTCCTCTTTCTCCAAACATTGATACCCGAGACGTGATACAGGTATGGCTCCCTCCTCACTAGCACCTGCTACATGTAACCATAGGCTAGGCTAAACACTAGCACTACTCACAACTCGTGACTTCACTAGTTGGAGTGTTGAGCCCTTTTTCTCCTCCTTTGCGAATCCCTGAGACACGAGAGGTCAACGTTACATGGAATCTACCAAGCGACGCGTACACGCCACTTGTATTCTCCACTATACTCTTCTTACGAGTTGTGTCACTGCCACCCGTCGCACGACACCTTGGATCTCAGGGTTTCGCGACCTTAGCGATCAAGGTGCAACTTCTTTATCCTACAAAACCTCAAACCATGACAAGTCAACAATGGGTTGACTCTTTCCCAAGTGACATGTGTCCACCACCTGTCACTCGCTCCCACCTTTCTCTGGGTGCTTATTGTTACGCCACCTGTAAACCACACGGTCCCCACCTAATGGATGTGCCACCTGTTCACATGATCCCTCGGTGCTCGGCACTTCATGACTTCTACAGTCGAAAGGAAGTTCTTTCAACCTTTGAACCCTCGATACGCGATACCACACGAAGGTTATGATCCAACGGTTTTCCCGTGGCTTGGATCCAACGACCACGATCACATCGTGATTTTTCGAATCATGAGTTCGTGCAGTCCTACCCTTGACCACTCCAAGTTGCGAGTCAGCGAAATGTTACTCTCTTTCCTGTGCAAAGGCTAAGATCGATGGTAAATAGAGCTCCATCATATCCTTGGATCTACGGTCCTGGATCCCATCGCTACTTGCGAAGGCTGAAAGGGTCAAGGTGTTAACACCTACTCCTTCTCTAGATCCATCGGTCTTGATAGATCTGGGATATTTCCTAAAGGATTTCGATCGTTCGTCTACCAAACGATAGGGTATTCTCTTTCTATAATTGGACTCGCTATCCCTTCTGAGCTTGAATCATGAAATTCAACCTCTCAGAGCTTCAAACTCCCACGACTCCGAGACCTTAGAGAGATACTATTTCTTGCATAAGGTTTCCAGACCCAAATCGCATGAACCTTTAGACGGTTCTTGGGCAATTGTCCCTGATCTTAGTCAAGTCTCTGGGTAAAGGTTCGGTACAGTTCCAAGGTTTATGGGGTAATTCCTGGGGAAGAGTACTCTCAAGGAGCCTTCCCAGAATATTACGAGAATCAAGCAAACAAGATGATTCTCGGTGGAGAAAACTCATGCCCCAGACTTAATCATTTGTACAAAAACAAACTATGGCATGTAAGCATACACATGCATCCATTATTTCCAGTCTAAAACACCAAGCAATCATTCCACACAGGAATTATTAGGGGCATATAAACATAAGCATGTATTCATGATATTCAATTCGAAATACAAGGCATAAAACACTTATCAGATCCACTAGGCATGATGCAACTACTGAGAGGGGTGATTGTTTCCACCCAACCGTAGGCTCAGTGACTCCAAACAGATTTACCACTAGCCACCCCCGAGTTAGACCATGATGCTTTGAGATTCAGTCTCCTACTTCCAGCTCAACAAAAGTCAAGGACGAAGGTTACTCTCCTTCTCCTTATACAGAAAAATAATCCAGGATGAAGGTTACTCTCCTTCTCCTATGTTCAAAACTCCCTGTGTTTTCCAGATTTTCTCCAATTCTCTTCTGCAATCCACCGTCACGTACGCTCTCTCCTCTACCCTTTACCACACTTCCTCTCTTGCCTTTTCTCTGCATTATTGTGTGTGGCGTGAATTTCCCTGTCTGTGGTCAGGTCTGAGAGATTTTACAGAAGGGCAGTTCACCCCCATCCCCTCATTAACTCTTGAGGAGCCTCCCCACCTACCAATCTAACAGGAAATCCATTCCAGGGACAGAGAGTTGTTTTGGTCTTTGAGCAAGTAAAAACCAGTATAGTATTGGCTCGGTGGAAGTTAATGCAACCATTCTAGGTCCCTTCCACCATCTCTCATTAGCCATCATGGTCTCTTTTAGCACATCCCCCCCCAGTAGTCATGCAACACATATTCATAACATAATTTACATTCATCTACCTTTTATACAAAGGTCCTTCAAATCAAACATTCACACCTTTGAGTTTGCCATAGTTCTTGGCCAATATAGTTATTTTTACAGACTGGGGGAAACAGGGTGTTACAAAAGGTGTCTCTTCACTAGGCAAGGTTGACTTGTCTTCTTAGTGGTTAAAACCACTTAAATTAGGCATGGGGGATGACTTCTTAATTTTCATAATAAAATTAGGGTTTGACCAATCCACAAAAGGGGATTTGGTCAATTACAATGCCCGACATGATTAATCCACAAAATGGGATTGATCCACTACTACATATGGGCATAAATTTCCATGAAACGTTTCCACGTTTCTTACATTCGTCAAAAAATATGTAGTAAGTTACGCATTTTTTTCATTTTTTTATTAAATTGGTCATGATTATTGTCACTATTGCAACGAAATTTCTTCGCTATAGTGAGGAGAAAGGTGGATGCAGAAGAATGTGATGTGGAGAAAGGATTATGGAAGAATGTGAAAAAATATAAGTTATAAATGATGAGAGTGACCAAAATTCTAAGCATATAAAACCCCTTTTTGAACTCGGCCACAAACTCCTTTTCCATGGGTCCTTGGACAAAATTAGGGATATGTTGGGCATAAGACCTCTAATTTTAATTCCATGTAATTATGGATATAGAATACATGGCATGCAATTTCCAAAGACAATTTGCACAATAGCTTTTGATGCATTTCTCATGTACTTTATAAAGTAGAATGAGAAACTTGGCATCCTAGTGGGAGTTTTTTTAATGTTGTGTTTTCATACTTCTTCAACTATTAATCAGATCATGTTAGTCCCAATATGACTAGTGACCTTGAAAAACCCATCTCAACCACTTTCTACACTTGAATTAATCATTTGTCTTGAAAACAAAATTCCACCTCATGTGGTTGGCGTCATGGGACAAAACAACTTTTCATACTTTTGAAATTTTGAATTGGGTTCTTTTAGCTCCAACATGATCAATGACCCCAATAAAAATGTGTGATTCACTTCCTACATTCAAATATATTATTTAGTTGATTTGCAAAATTTGGCCCGAGGTGGAACCCATAGGTAAAAGGGGAAATTTTGGGTAGTGAGCCTTTTTAGGTGACAACAACATCTCTTTTTGTGTGTCATTTGTGAATTGGTAGTGGTTAATTTCCTTCACCCCTTTCACTATAT
>JZKD02S1765768.1:10613-23634 GCA_000966675.3 Picea glauca | reverse complement strand
TGGGGTTTGATTGTTTTACTGTGATATTAGTGCATCTGATTAGATGATATGATATGGATATGTTCTAACATGATTTGTTGATGATGCAGGCTGATGATAGCTTGTCAACCAGACTCACATTTGGAGTAAAGGGGTCACGCACGACTACCAGAGATGTTGAGGGAGAGGTGTGGACAGCAGCCCTACCACATCCTACTAGCACTCTCGTTGTGGCTTGAACTATAGGTTAACGTTTACCTAGTTCGAGAGGACCCACGATGTCGTGAGGGCAGACTGTGACAGGCGCTCATGATGATTCTAAGGAGTGCGCAATAAGGTGGGGGCCTTATTCCTTAGAGGACCTTAGTCTCCCACAAGTTAACTTAGCGGAGTATTGACTCCAAGGGTTATTGATGTCTACAAAGTCAGTCAAGAGGCGAGTGGCACCCTTGGAGCATGTGGTGTATCCTAAAGGGCGCGTCGCACAAGGAAACAGATGAGGCGAGTGGCACCCTTGGAGAACCTAGTGCTTCCTGAAGGGCACGTCGCATTATTTTTGATAAATGAATGAACCTAGACAACCTTAGGATGAGCATTGTGTTAATAATTAAAAAAAATAAAAAAACATTGTCCCTGATAAAATGTCGTCCATCAAGAAAATTAAGGTCTAGGTCTAAATTATGCTAGTGGTAAAATTTTACCCTTTAAAAAAAAAAAAAAAACTGTTGGAATAAAATTTAAAAGAAAAAGGGGAATTAATTATTTTATTATTTGATAATTTAAAATATACTAATTAAATGAGAAAAGGGAAAAATGGTTAATTTCCACACCTTCCTTTTTGAGTTCTAATTAAAAAGGGGAAAGAGGGAAAATCTAAGAATTTAGGAAACTAGGAAAAGAGGTAAACATAAAAAGGGAAAAGGGAGAACATAAGGGGAAAAGTGGAAAGTCAAACTTAGAAAAGTATCTACCATTTAAGAGCTTTCTAATTTAAACTAGTCTAGCAATTTAATAATAGGGAAAGCCATTAAAACCTGTAAGAGAATTCGGGGACACCTAGGAGTGATTCTAGGAGTAACTCTAGGTGGGTGAGGGAAATAAAGATAGTTAATTAATTTAAGAAATTAACTTATGGAGGAATGTAGGGGATGGGGTACACTTGTACGGAGTGGAATTTTTAGGAATTTATTTTTAAAACTTTAATTAAATGAGATTTTGGAAAAGAAAGGGAGTTCGAAACTCTATATAATGAAGGAAGGAGAAGGATGAAGGATCTTCTTCTGTTGTGTAATGTTACGCTGCAAAAATATCCACTTGACTGACTTAACTTGTGGGAGTTGGGATACCCAGTTTGGTGAGGAGTGGTAGCTCGGCCTTGAGAGGCGAGCTGCGAGCTAGTCGAAATCTATGGATAGTGAGTGTGGCACCTTTGCGACTTGTGGGTCTAAGGGGGAAGAAGAGTACCCCTGGCATTGGCTAGGAGGTGCCAGTGAAGTCTCAATAGTCGACGATCGGGAGTTGCACAGAGCGCGCGGGACGTCATTCAGAGTGGGCAATCATCCAACGGTACGTCATCTTCATTTTTGCATGGTAGAATGTATTAGGACTTATGCTTGGATCTGCTTACTTAATGAAGTAAACTAATTTTTTTTTAAATGGATGACTGAAAATTTCCTTAGCCTAGATCGATGGTTGTTGACTCCCATAGCCTTCGTTTTCCCACATGTCTTGACCACCTTGTTGTGTTGATTGTGACCATTGTGGTTGTTTTTCCTTTCGTACCTAGCTCATCAATCCTCGCCTGAGAAGTTGGCTAGGAGATTGATTTATGGTTGTCGCTTCGGCATTAATAGACCTATGGATCTCAACACCCTGCTTTTTTGTGTGAGGATGATGAGCAAATGATGAACCTATCAGTCGTCTACCTCCGTTGTTGTCCTTGGCTGGTTGGATCCTTTCGGTTCTCTTATTCTTGTCTACATTTTGTATTTCCATGCTGGCAATGAAAAAAAAAATGAATTGACTCATGTCTACACTTGTATTGGTATCCTGGAAGGGGAAAAGTGTTGTTATTCCTATATGCATTATCATGATATCTTGGATACGGAAAACAAATTAATTTCTTAGTCTGTGTTTTATATCTGTTACCCTGGAAGGGGAAAAACGTTGTTATTCCTATCTGCATTGTCATGATATCCTGGAAACGGAAAACCAATTAATTTCTTAGTCTGCATTTCATATTTGTTAACCTGGAAGGGGAAAAACGTTTTTGTTATACTTGTCTACGTCCTTTCTTGGGTACCCCAGTCGATTGAAAAAAAAAGAGAAATTAGTTATGATCCCTGTCTATGTTTGATTGGGTAGCCCAGGCGAATGAAAAATGATTTCTATATTTTTAGTCTGTGTTTTGTTGGGTATGTCAGGGAAATCATAATTGTTCACTACATTGCAACGTTAATCAAACAGTGAATGTAATGGAAATCTTTACACTCTGTGAGTTTCCCATTCTGTTTTTAACTATGTTGGCCACATTCTGATTGCCCCATTCTGATTTGCCACATGGTGAATTGTCCATTCTATTTTTAACTATGTTGGCTGCATTCTGATTGCCCCATTCTGATTTTCCACAAGGCGAATTGCCCATTCCATTTTTAACTATGTTGGCCACATTCTGATTGCCCCACTACAATTTTCCATAGTGCAAATTGCCCATTCCATTTTTAACTATGTTGGCCGCATTCTGATTGCCCCATTTCGATTTGCCATGGTGCGAATTGCCCATTCTGTTTTTAACTATGTTGGCCGCATTCTGATTTCACCATTTCGATTTTCCACAGTGCGAATTGCCCATTCCGTTTTTTAATTATGTTTGCCCCATTCCGATTTGCCACTTTGTGATTTGTCCATTCTGTTTTAATTGACATCTAGTGCACAAATTGATTTAAAATGCTATATATATTCGAGTGGTATTACATTTTGATTGACAGGTGACTTGTCTTTCCACATCCTATTTTAATTGAAAGCTAGTGCACAAATTGATTAAAAACATATATGTATTGAGTTGTATTTCATTTAGATTGCCAGGCAACTTTTCAACTATACGCCTTTCATTTTTAATTTGACAGCCCGAGTATAATTACACAGTAGTTTATAGAGTTGGTAATTTTGATTTACTTTACACGACATCTTCTTACCATTTTAGACAGCCACCTCTTCTATTATAAGAATGTCAACAGTTGACCAAAGGATTTATCAAGGAATTAATCTGGACACCAATTATAACTCATTTATAAGGTTTCGATTAATAGTTTTATTTATCGCCTTCTCATTATGTTAAACTAGTTAAATTTCAACTGGTTATTTTGAAGTCAATGTCATTTTTGGGGCAGCATGAATCACCTTTAAAAACATTAAGAGTTCACTTTTTAATGAACAATGTATTTGCTGACAAGTGTTGATTTGGTTAAATGCCTATTTTGGTTCACCTTTACGATAGCTTGATGACAATAGTAATGATAAAGGTCCACTCCTTCACCCCTAGACTTCTTGCTTGACATATATCAGGATGCGTTAGACATCATGATTTTGGGTGTACTAGTCCTTTAGCTTGCGCAAGCTTAATGGATGAGAGTTTAGTAGATGCTCAGTTAAAACCTCACTAGCCCTTAGATTTGGCAGTTTTGTGCCTCGTGCCTTAGGTTGAGCTGGAAGGGGTGATGGGTCTGTCCTTACACCATAGGTTGTCCTGTAGGAAACAAGATTCCTCCGGTCCTTCATGCAATTAAATTCGAAGGTTATCTTGCATCTTGTCTACCCGTTGATTGGGGGCGTAGGCGTAGTCTTCATGTCAGTTATTTCGGTTCCTAGCTCATCGGAGGTTTCTTGAGTCTTGGTCCCTTTTTTTTTGCCAAGGTTATTGATGCATCTATCACCAGGGGAATGACATAATTCCTGATGAGGGGATCATGGTGCGCCCTGGGGGATAGCGGCGAACGAAATCTTGGCCGGAGTAGGTTCTTTTGTGTGAGTGTTGATGAGCTTGCAAGTTTCTCTTGGCACAAGGGTCGAACGCCTTCAGGCGTTAGGTCCACGCGCCTTGAGGTTCTAGTAATTGTTCGTCTAGTCCATGATGTTGGGATGGGGGTGTTTTCCCTTAGCTTGTAGGCATGGTCGTCGGAAGGGTAGTCGTCCACCTTGTTTTTTTGCGCTTGTTTGCCAATTGTCTTGAGCCAGTGTGTGGTGTCTGAGTAAATTGTTGCCTAGACTGCGTGCTAGCATTCGTCATCAATGGTTGATTAAACTGTTGTCATCATCGCCTTCTTGCCTCTTAACTCCTGAAAAAAAATGAAAAGGAAAAAAAAAAAAAACTACTTCGCTTGTTGTCGTAACGATGGGTTCGTTACATATGGTATCAGAGTGGGGTTCAACCCTGCGACTGTGGATCACCAGGATTTCCACTATAGTAAACCTGTGAGTATTAACCCTTGTGTTAATTAAAAAAACCTTAATGTGTCCTCGTGGTGATTTCATTTAGAGGGCACCTCTAAGGTTCACAACGTGGTGTCGCAGAAGGAGGTGTGATGCCTCCAGAAGTTCATGCACCCTCAGAATCAAACCCCCAAAGGGGGAAGAGAAAGTCCTTGGGTTGGATTCACTTGTAGTAAGGGATGAAAATGGTCTGACAAGGCCGTCCCAAGTAATGTCCAGGGCCTTGATTCACCATCGGTACTGAGATGAGGTCGGGGCACCTGTACCCATGAGGGTCCATAGCGCGCCCTAGCTAGTACCATTAGCATCCACCAAGAACTCGAGAGAGTTGAGTTCTAGAGTCCACGAGTGTCGCAGATCAATATGTCATCGGGGCACAATTGTATAGAAGGGCGTTGTGCTTCACACACTGCATTTACGACCTCCAGCATGAAGGTCCACTTAGTGGTATTCAACTAAAGAGGAGCACTCTTCTATGGTGGAAGATGCTCCTTCCACTTTTGAACATGGCCATCGACGATGTGTCATGGGAACTGATCATTGACTGGTTCCAGGAGAGGTATCTTCTGAAGAATTCATTGAGTGTCAGCTCCACGATTTTGATGCCTTGCGACAAGGCAACCGTATGGGGCCCGAGTACGAGGCCCGTTTTGGAGCTGCTTTGATATGCTCCGCACCCAAATTACCGAGAAACTTACGGTCAACAAGTTTGTGTTGGCCTTAGTGTTAGAATTCAACTTCTACTTTGGTTACCAGGATTATTGGACCGAAGAAAGTATGTTGGAATGTGGGGAGCCACATTTCTAGTGCGACGACCTGTGGAGAGGACTAGAGCATTCTGATTAGTTGGACCCACTACCAAGGGAGATTTGGGAAAGGTCCATCGGTTTCATGTAGCAGTGAATAACCGCCAGGAAGATCACCAGTCAACTGCACTCGAGACGTCAGGTATCGTCGTTAACCAGACCCTTAGTAATTGATAGATCTCGTTGCTACCGAGAGTTTCATTTCTGGTGCAACGCTAAAAAGGATTAAGTTAAAGGCAGTCGAACAAGATGATTTTAGCTTCGTAGAGATGGCTTCAGGAGCCAAACAGAAGGATGGAGGAAAGGTTGCAGGTTGTATCCTTAACCTGAGAGAGTTCGTCACAAGGGCCAACATGTATGTCACGATCTTAGAATCTTATGATGTCGTAATTGGTATGTAAGACGAAACGGTTGAGCTTGGTCGATGACGAGGGATGGAGACTTGTGATTGTAGGATGGAACTGGGGAGTTTCCCAGAGGTTCATCTCTTCCTTATAGCTATGGAAGAGCATGCGCAAGGGGTGCAAGATTTATGCGATCCTTGCGTTAAATGAAAAGGGATTAACGGAAGGTTTAGAACACCTTCTGGTGGTGAGTGAGTTTCCAGACGTCTTCTTGGAGGAGTTACCTAGGATGCCGCCAGAGAGGGAATTGGAGTTTACTATAGACCTAAAACCAGGAACTCAACTGATAGTGAGAATTCCTTATCGTATGTCAACCCCAGAGTTACGGGAGTTGAGAATGCAACTGAAGGAGTTGTTGAACATGGGACGTATACATCCAAGTGTGTCACCATGGGGTGCACCTGTTATTTTCATACGAAAGAAGGATGGGTCATGGAGTCTTTGCATTTACTACCATCAATTGAACAAGGCCACGATCAAGAATCAAGATCCGTGGTCGAGGATTGATGATCTGTTCGATCAGATGAAGGGTGTGACGATGTTATCAAAGATCATTTTGCGATTAAGGTATCACTAGTTACAGATCAAGGAGGATGATGTCCCTAATATTGCCTTTAAGATGACGTTGGGACATTACGAGTTTACTATTTTACCGTTTGGATTGACAAACACCCCAGGGGTATTTATGAGTTTGATGAATGGGGTGTTCCGCGCCTACTTGGACAAGTTTGTCCAAGTATTCATTGACAATATTTTGATTTAATCTTGGACGATGGAGGAGCATGACAAGCACTTACGCTTGGTACTACAGTGTTTGCAAGAGCACCAATTGTATGGGAAGTTGTCCAAATGCTCATTTTATCAATTGAAAATTCACTACTTAGGGCATGTCATCTCCAACAAAGGTATCACCGTGGATCTAGCCAAGGTTGAGGCTATTATGGAATGTCCTGCGTCGATGAATGTCTCGGAAGTGTGTAGCTTCATGGGTTTAGCAGGATACTATCGACGGTTCATCGTGGGATTTTCAAAGATAGAAAATCCGACCATGGAATTGCAGAAGAAAAACAAGAATTTTTTTGGATCGAGAAATGCACGGAATCATTTCGGATGCTCAAGGAGTTGTGGACAACAGCACCAATACTAAAGGTCCCTGACATGGACGCGGACTTCTTGGTATGCACTGACACATCCAAGGAAGGCTTGGTCAGAGTCTTGATGCAAGATGGACGAGTGATCACTTACATCTCGAGGAAACTGAGAAGGCATGAGGAGAACTACGCGACACATGATTTGGAGTTGTTATCCATCGTTTATGCCTTGAAGGTTTGGAGACACTACCTTGTTGGATGAAAATTTGAGCTAAAGACTGACCATTGTGGACTACAACACATATTTATGCAAAGCGACCTGAATGTGTGACAATGGCGTTGGTCATAATTGCTTAGCGAGTACGACTTCAAGATTACTTACATAAAAGGGACAGTGAACTGAGTGGCATATGCATTGAGTCAGAGACCACGCATATTTTCGGTGTTGCCTCTTCAGACGAATCTACATGAAAAGATTCTAAGTTTACAATGTGATGATCACTAGTATGAAGAGGTCAAGGATTTTATCAGACAAAACACAATGAGGTTACCAAGATTTTAAGGATTTACGTTAGACGGCGATGGATTATTGAGGTTTAAAAAAAAATCAGATTTATGTACCACCAAATGACAAGTTGAGGAGCTTGATCCTAAATGAGTCTCATAGAGAAGTATACATGGCTCACCCAGAAGTCACGAAGAAGAGGGCGGACCTTAAACCCTTATTCTTATGGAAAGGAATGAAGGCAGGCATAGTCAACTATGTGGCCAGATGTCTAGAATGTCAGCAGGTAAAGGCTGGACATAGACATCCAACGGAATTCTACCACCGCACGCTATTCCGGAATCGAAATGGGAGGTTATCTCGATGGATTTTATCATTGGATTGTCACTAACGGCGAGGAGACATGACTCGATTTTCGTAGTAGTAGACACTCTGATGAAGAGTGCTCACTTTATTCCTATGCATACGATGTATCAGCCACCTGACATAGCTAGAGTTTTCACCAGTGAGATTGTGAGGCTGCATGGTGTGCCTAAGATGATTATATCCGATCGAGGATCGGTGTTTACTGGATGATTTTGGACGAGTTTCCAAGAGGCCTTAGGAATCAAACTTAACTTTAGTACTGCGTATCACCCGGATACTAACGGGCAGACCGAACGAATGAACCAGACCTTGGAGGACATGTTGCACATGTATGTGATGGACCAACAAAGGCATTGGGAAGAATTCTTGCCACTAGTGAAGTTCACTTACAACAACAATTACCAGAGCATCATTAAGATGGCGCCTTTCGAGTTTCTTTACAGGCGATCATGTCAGATGCCTTTGAGTTGGGATCGGCTTGAGGATAGGGTTCTAGTGGGACCAGAAACGATCCAAGAAATGGAAGAGAAAATGCAAACATTAAGACAAAGGATTAAACAAGTGCAATATCAACAAAAGAGTTATGCCGATGCGCACCATGTCGATCGTAGTTACGAGGTCGGCGGTCAAGTCTTCTTGCAGGTTAAACCACATAAAAGTTCGATCAAGTTTGAAAAAGGAGCTAAACTCTCTCCTAGGTTCATGGGACCTTTCGAGATTGTGGAGAGAAAGGGGCCCGTGGCCTATCGACTAGCCTTGCCTAATTCTTTGAGGCGCATGCACGATGTTTTTCATGTATCTGTTTTGAGACATTATATTAGTGATCCTACACATGTTATTGACATGAGTTCCTTGCAGGTGACGGATGAGGGGGCACTCATGGTTGAGCCGATCCGCATCTTGGATCATCGTGTTTGACAGCTACGGCATCGAACAATAAAGCAGGTCAAGGTCCAATGGGACAAATATAGTCCACACTCGGTGACCTGGGAGGACACATATGATATGCGCCAGCAGTTTCCATTTTTGTTTGATAGATAGACATATGATACTGTGATACACTTTATTTTGGCGTTTATACTGTGAAACTTTGGGATGAAGTTTAGACCAATAAGGGGTGTATGTAACATCCCTCTCTGTCTCACTAAGAGAACTTATTCCTTGAGGACACTTGCTCGCAAGTGATCCAGATTATTATGCTATTAAAACTTTTGATTTTGATTATGAGGCATTATGGGTTGATGACATGTTTTTTTATTGCATTGACATAGACAGGTGTTATTGACTCAGTTTACAGAGTGTGTAGGAATTTGGACCTCAAGGATGCAGAGGCATCGATGGAACCCCTTGGACTCTGAATCGATTTAGGGAGTGTACCATTTGGGTTTGATTTTTTTACTGTGACATTAGTGCGTCTCATTAGATGATATGATATGGATATGTTCTGACATGATTTGTTGATGATGTAGGATGACGATAGCTTGTCAACCAGACTCACATGTGGAGTAAAGGGGTCACACACGACTACCAGAGATGTTGAGGAAGAGGTGTGGACAACAACCCTCTGAAAGTCTACTAGCACTCATGTCATGGCTCAAACTGTAGGTTAATGTTTACCTAGTTCGAGAGGACCCACGATGCCATGAGGGAAAACTACGATAGTCGCTCACAATGATTCTAAGGGGCGCGCAATAAGGCAGGGGCCTTATTTCCTAGAGGCCCTTAGTCTCCTACAAGTTCACCTAGTGGAGTATTGACTCCAGGGGTTATTGATGTCTACCAAGTTAGTCAAGAGGTCAGTGGAACCCTTGGAGTACGTGGTGTATCCTGAAGGGCAAGTCATGCAAGAAAACATATGAGGCGAGTGGCACCCTTGGAGCACCTAATGCATCCTGAAGGGCACGTCGCATTATTTTTGATAAATGAATGAACCTAGACGGCCTTAGGATGAGCATTGTGTTAAGAATTTAAAAATAAAATAAAACATTGTCCCTAATAAAATGTCGCCCATCACGAAAATTAAGGTCTAGGTCTAAATTATGCTAGTGGTAAAATTTTATCCTTTTAAAAAAAAAAAAATATGTTGGAATAAAATTTAAAGAAAAAGGGGAATCAATTGTTTTAGTATTTGATAATTTAAAATATACTAATTAAATGAGAAAATGGAAAAATGGTTAATTTCCACACCTGCCTTTTTGAGTTCTAATTAAAAAGGGGAAAGAGGGAAAATCTAAGAATTTAGGAAACTAGGAAAAGAGGTAAACATAAAAAGGGGAACATAAGGGAAAAAGCGGAAAGTCAAACTTAGAAAAGTATCTACCATTTAAGAGATTTCTAATTTAAACTAAACTAGCAATTTAATAATAGGGAAAACCATTAAAACCTGTAAGAGAATTTGGGGACACCTAGGAGTGATTCTAGGAGTAACTCTAGGTGGGTGAGGGAAATAAAGATAGTTAATTAATTAAAGAAATTAATTTATGGAGGAATGTAGGGGATGGGGTACACTTGTACGGAGTGGAATTTTTAGGAATTTATTTTTAAAACTTTAATTAAATGAGATTTTGGGAAAGAAAGGGAGTTCGAAACTCTATATAATGAAGGAAGGATAAGGATGAAGGATCTTCTTTTGTTGTGTAACGTTGCGTTGCAGAAATGTCCACTTGACTGACTTAACTTGTCAGAGTTGGGATACCCATCTCGGTGATGAGTGGTAGCTCGACCTTGCGAGGCGAACTGGGAGCTATTTGAAATCTCTGGATAGTGAGTGTGTGGCCCATTTGTGGCTCGGGGGGCTAAGGGGGAAGAAGAGTACCCCTAGCATTGGCTGGGAGGTACCGATGAAGTCTCGACGATCGGGGAGCGGGAGTTGCACGGAGCGCGCGGGATGTCATTCAGAGCGGGTGATCAGGAAACGGTACGTCCTCTTCATTTTTGCATGGTAGAATGTATTAGGACTTGTGCTTGGATCTTCTTATTTAATGGAGAAGTAAACTGATTTTTTTTAAATGGATGACTGAAACTTTCCTTAGCCTAGCTCGATGGTTGTTGACTCCCATAGCCTTCATTTTCCCGCATGTCTTGACCACCTTGCTATGTTGATTGTGACCATTGTGGTTGGTTTTCTTTCATACCTAGCTCATCAGTCCTCACCTGAGCAGTCGGCCAGGAGCCTGATCTACGATCGTCACTTTGGCGTTAATAGACCTATGGATCTCAACGCCATGCTTTTATGTGCGAGGATGATGAGAGAAGGAAGAACCTATCAGTCGTCTACCTCCATTATTGTCCTTGGTTGGCTGGATCCTTTTGGTTCTCTTACTGTTGTTTGCATTTTGTATTTCCATGCTGGCAATGAAAAAAAAAAAAAAAACAAATTGACTCATGTCTGCATTTGTATTGGTACCCTAGAAGGGGAAAAACATTGTTATTCATGTCTGCATTGTCATGATATACTGGATATGGAAAACAAATTAATTTCTTAGTCTATGTTTTATATTTGTTACCTTAGAAGGGGAAAAACATTGTTATTCCTGTTTGCATAGTCATGATATCCTGGAAATGGAAAACCAATTAATTTCTTAGTCTACGTTTTATATTTGTTAACCTGGAAGGGGGAAAACATTTTTGTTATACTTGTCTGCGTCTTTTCTTGGGTACCCCAATCGATTGAAAAAAAAGATGAATTAGTTATGATCCCTGTCTGCATTTGATTGGGTAGCCCAGGCGAATGAAAAACGATTTCTATATTCTCAGTTTGCGTTTTGTTGGGTATGTCGGCGAAATCATAATTGTTCACTACATTGCAACGTTAATCAAGCAGTGAATGTAATGGAAATCTTTACACTCTGCGAGTTGCCCATTCTGTTTTTAACTATGTTGGCCACATTCTGATTGCCCCATTCCTATTTTCCACAGGGTGAATTGCCCATTCCATTTTTAACTATGTTGGCCGCATTTTGATTGCCCCATTCCAATTTGTCATAGGGCGAATTTCCCATTCCATTTTTAACTATGTTGGCCGCATTCTGATTGCCCCATTCCGATTTTCCACGGTGCGAATTTCCCATTCCATTTTTAACTATGTTGGTCGCATTCTGATTGCCCCATTCCGATTTTCCATGGTGCTAATTGCCCATTCTGTTTTTAACTATGTTGGCTGCATTCTGATTTCACCATTTCGATTTTCCACAGTGCGAATTGCCCATTCCGTTTTTTAATTATGTTTGCCCCATTCTAATTTTCCACTTTGTGATTTGCCCATTCCATTTTAATTGATAGCTAGTGCACAAATTGAATTAAAACGCTATATATATTCGAGTGGTATTACATTTTGATTGCCAGGTGACTTGTCTTTCCGCATCTTGTTTTAATTGACAGCCAGTGCACAAATTGATTAAAAACGTATATGTATTGAGTTGTATTCCATTTAGATTGTAAGGCGACTTTTCAACTATACGCCTTCCGTTTTTAATTTGACAGCCCGAGTATAATTACACAGTAGTTTACAAAGTTGGTAATTCTGATTTACTTTACACAACATCTTCTTACCATTTTAGACAGCCACCTCTTGTGTTATAAGAATGTCAACAGTTGACCAAAGGATTTATCAAGGACTTAATCTGGACACCAATTATAACTCGTTTATAAGGTTTTGATTAATATTTTTATTTATCGCCTTCTCATTATGTTAAACTGGTTAAATTTCGACTGGTTATTTTGAAGTCAATGTCATTTTTGGGGCAGCATAGATCACCTTTAAAAACGTTAAGAGTTCACTTTTTAATGAACAGTGTATTTGTTGACAAGTGTTGATTTGGTTAAATGCCTATTTTGGTTCACCTTTACGATAGCTTGATGACAATAGTAATGATAAAGGTCCACTCCTTCGCCCCTAGACTTCTTGCTTGATGGATATCAGGATGCGTTAGACATCATGATTTTGGGTGTACTAGTCCTTTAGCTTGCGCAAGCTTAATGGACGAGAGTTTAGTAGATGCTCAGCTAAAACCTTACTAGCCCTTAGATTTGGCAGTTTTGCGCCTCACGGCTTAGGTTGAGCTGGAAGGGGTGATGGTTCTTTCCTTACACCACAAGTTGTCTTGTAGGAAACAATATTCCTCCGGTCCTTCGCACAATTAAATTCGAAGGTTATCTTGCATCTTGTCTACCCGTTGATTGGGGGCGTAGGCATAGTCTTCATGTCAGTTATTTTGGTTCCTAGTGTTGATACTGAGAGGGGGGTGAATCAGTATCAAGTATAATTTAAAAACATTTTTCAACTTATACTTAAACCATTCAATTATATCCAATGAGCAATGAACAATAGCATAAGAGTTACACCAATACACCACAATACACCATGCACAATATATGAGAAAT
>JZKD02S1765757.1:82478-102606 GCA_000966675.3 Picea glauca | reverse complement strand
ATTCATATCCATTGCAACATTATTAATATCATAATCACGAGGTGACATTTCCTTTTCAAGTTTGTCCACCTTGGATCTAAAAACAACCATCTAAAAGAGTCCTTTTTCATAATCAATCGAGGAAAACAACCTGGGGGGTGCAAACCCTTCATGCCTTAATTTCTGAGAATATATCATAACTTTCTCCTTAAGGGAACTCATCTCTTGACATTTCTTTCTCTAATAAGAATTTCCCAACATCTTTAAAATTTGAGTCACCCGAGGATGTAAATTGTGTCACTGGGAAAATAGATATCTGAAAAGAAGGTCCATGTTATTCTTCAATTGGATATAATTCTTCTTCTTTCCATGATTCCAATTTTACCCTTTTGGCGGGAGGTCCTACTTCCATCAAATTCCATTCGGTCACTTGCTTGTTTTTCCTGTTTTTCTTCTTTGTTTGGAGTTTCTATAAATGTATCAGCTTCGTTGACTCTATCATGTTCAATATTTATCACCAAATAATCTACCAAAATTTCCTTCATGATATTCCTTGGAGAACTCTCTTTCTTTGGCATATCCAAAATATGGTGTTGGAGCAACTGTTGGACTTCAGTCCATGATTTTTTGTTTGTTAATCTTTCTCTGGCTGCATCTAAGTGATGGAAAAAATATTGAATACCAACTTCATGGTTCATGTTAGAATTCACATGGAAAGGGTCATATTTCCAAGGATCATCCATTTCAAAACTAAATTTCTTTATCATGATTTCTACAATTTCTAAAGTTGATTTATCATTCACCAAGCAACAAAAATTATCTACTATAAGTTGAAGAAGAGTCTTTTTAGATTTTGAAGCAAACTGAAGGTAGTCAGATCTTAATATTTTCCTTGTTAATTCCAATGAAACAATTGCATGGGTTCAAAAAATAGGTAACATATATGGCTAGGACTCGAACCCATAAATTCTTATGACTGTATAATCCTTAAAAATATACCAGTCCCCAAATTTGATTTGGTGTCCTAGTTGTAGGGAATTTCTACAGTTAGGAAAAATTCTTGGAGGAGGATGATCATGAATCAGAATATACATAATAGCCATAACATGATCAATGAATAATTTATAACCTCCCTTCTGTCCTTGGTTCTTCAAAGCATTAGTCCATTCAATAACAAGAATACTGTTTCCATGTTGATCTATTCTATTTAGTTTTAAAGAATCAAAACATGAAGGTCGTTGATGTATCAGTAAATAAATTAAGTATCACTGGTATCTACAAATTTTCCAATCTTCAAAATAAGTTAATTCTTCATGAATGTTCCTCTTAGAAATGGAATATTGACTGAATCTTTAAACGATAATGAGCTCAGAGGAAGATTTGGTTCAACCCCATCTGGTGTAATTACCCAATTTGTCATAGAAACCAATATTTTTGTTATTTATAGCGAACTAAATGTGAGGGATAAATCATCTTCATCTATTTTATCCCCATTTTCAGAGAATGCTAACATTTCTGATAGAGCTTTCTTTGAAATTGAGAATACTACTTTATTATTTTTGTCCCTAATTACCCTTGAAGTTGAATCATAATTTTGAGCACACACAATTATTGATTCTGGAAAATTATATGAGGGGAAAAATTGTTATGGTTAAACTAGAGCTCCATGCAGGAAAATGTTCGCCACCATTATTGAAGTTGGAGAAAGTTGTGCTTTTAAGGTATTGGACAACTTTCGTTGTTATTTTTGGTTCAAAAACATCGAAATTGTTGTTGAGAAGCATCAGTTTTCTTCCTAGGAGCCATTCAAGATTCGAACTATGATTGCTGAAAAAATATATATATTGAATTCCCTTTAAAGGGAGGATTTTCCAAGTTAATAGGAATTTGGGTTGTATTTGTTACTTGTGCATATTGGTTGAAATTTTCTTGGCTATTTCTCTTTTTAATTTGCATAATGGTGGAAAATCCTTTTAGAAAACCAAAGTGCCTGCATTCGGTCATCCAAATAGAAGTTAGTAATAACGTGGGGTGGCATCTATTTCTAATTTAGTTACGGATTTTAATAAATGTTGAGTGATGTGTCAAATCATAATAATATCTTGGTGATCGTGTATCATACATGTTTTAAATGAGTTTATCTACCAACATGTATGAAAACACTTTGTGTGATACCGAGTGGTTTCAGACTTGTTTTGGGTGATTTCGAGAACTTTGAAAAATCCCCGATACAATTTTTGTTTAGCCATGTGTGTGGAAAGTGGTTTAGCGGGTTCATGACACCTAGTATATCGAAGATTCGATTGTTTTTTTACCCCGAAATCATCAGTACCGTTGATCTTATTAATCAGTGACCATTGGATTAAAGCGTTGGGCTATTTTAATTTCTTTATATTAAATTCATAAGCACCTAATATATAATATACTTAACTATTATTATTATATTTGCATTAAACAAATCCTAAATCTTTTCTAAAGTTTAAAATGAAAAAAAAAGATAAATAAAGCTACTTATGATTTGAAAACAAAAATTTTATTAGCCATATTTAGTTACAACAACACCCATTAGTAATAGTTCTTCTCAACAACTTATAAATAGTTCCAATATGAAATCCCCTCAACAACACTATCTCTCCTTGAACCACCATGCATATATCCTTTCAAATATAGCATGCACACATGCATTACTCATCTTAGTTGCATATATCAAGTTTTTTACCAAACTTGTAATATGAAAAACACAATAAATGGTTTTAACCCTTCCATGTTTAAGTAACAACTACTCATCCATGTCTTATGTTTTTTTATCAAGTCATAGACATCACCTCCATCATACTTTTCATATTCACAAAACAACTCCCTATGAGGAGTTGTGTGCAAAGATGCATCTAAGTCGACCATCCATACATCACGATCTTATTGTGTACTTATATATGTCAAGTACACTTCCTTCCCTTATATGGAAGGAGGATCATTAGATCCCTTTCTTTTATCAATTTTTTTTATCTACAATCTTTCTTATGATGCCCAACTTTTTGGCATTTCTAACATTTCCTTATATATTGTCTTTGATATTTATATTAACTCTATATTTATTTATTTTTTACCAAAAAGGGGGAAATTTTAATTAAATAAGTCTACTCTAAAGTAGGAGGAGTACATATATGTGTCTAGCCTTAAATGTGTAGTTATCTTGCAAGAAGAGAGCATTACATTTTGTTTCAGAATGTTGGGATTTCCCCTTTTCCTGTCCACTATCCAACTATTGGATCTGTAAGGAAACCATTTGTAGAAAATGCATTTGATCACTATATAGAAACACATCATATCAAATCAGATGAGTTAGTCTCCCTGGGGATTTTCTTCATCGTCATCTTTAATAGGAATTTTCGGTTCCAATCCTTGGAGAATTGAATTGAATTTTTTGGTTTCTATTAATGTTGACGAGTCTTGAGTAATTGTGGGACTGATCCTTCCAATACTTGTGTTGAGTGGGCATGGTCGAACGATCCTGTGCAGAGAATTCAAAAGTGTTCCATCTCCAAAATTAATTTCCAAGGACATCAACTTCCTTATTGTCAAGAGGGTTCCACATGCAACAACACCTGTGTTCATATTGTTTCGAGAGACTTATCTCTATGGAATATCGAGCATCATGGGAAAATCCTTATACCACTTCATGGAACTGCCTGGAAGGAGGTGGTATCGTTAATTATAAAACTCCCCAATTTTTGGAGATAGCCCAGTTTGCTTGATGATCAACATTTTTATCGTTGTGTCTCAAAATGTGGAACATATAGACTGATTGAAAATTCTTTCTCCCACCTTTCCATATTATTCCAAATGAGAATTATCCCATGTGTGAGTGTCCAACAAAAGGTGTTATGAGGCGCTAGAGTATTTTGGCTCCAAGAGATAGATTAGATAGAGATGGATATTTGATTCCAAGTTGCCATGCCCTTTGGGGTGTAAACTATGTTCCATTGAACCAGATGATACCTTTTGGAATTGGATTTACCGCCTCGATACAGAAACTTCCTGAATGTTTGAGCGATAGAGGACTTGATATGGGAAGGGGAAAGCAATGAAGAAAATTGAAATATAGGGAGGGTTGAGAGAACGGACTTAATTAAGATCAATCACCTAGTTGGGTTGATCCATTGCGATACCCAACTAGAAAATTTGATGTTTATTTTTTCCATCAGAGGAGGCCCAGAAGAAGTCGGGGTAGCTCATGTGATGATAGGAATTCCAAGGTATTTAAAGAATGACCATTTTCCTTCAAGCGAGTATTGAAGGATATTGGCTATGAGAGACGTTTTTCAGTATTTTATGTTCCAAATGTAAATTTGTATTTTCCCCTTATTGATAAGACCCCTTGAGGCTAAGGTATAATCCTCCATTACTTGTTTGAAGTGTGAGGCAATGATCATGGAAGCTCCTCCAATTAGAAAAGTGTCATCTGCGAACTGAGAATTATTCATCCTTCTAGTGCCTTAAGTAATTTTGAGTCATGTAATGTGTTTGTTGAGTTGTTCCCTTTCAATATTTCCAATCAGGGATTCATCCATTAGGATTTATAGAATAGGGGAAAGAGGGAATCATTGGCAAAGGCCTCCATAGATCTAGAAAAAAGGGGCAGGCCTTCCATTGACTAGGGGTGACATCCAAGGGTTGTGAATGCATGAGGCAATCCATGCAATAACATTCTCATCAAATCCAAATATGATCATGACAGCTAACAAGAAACTATGGTGGACTTTGTTGAAGGCACTTGACATATCTAATTTGATTACCCTGACTTTTTCTTTGCAAGATATTATTGAATCGATGGCTTCTTTCACCAGAATTATGGTGTCTATAATTTGCCTTTTTTTGACAAATCCACCTTGATTGGGGGAAATGAGAAAGGGGAGGAGGGGCTTAAGATGGTTGGTGATCACCTTAGAGATGATTTTGTAGGAGACATTTCAAAGGGAAATGGGGTGGAATATAGAAAAGGAGGAGGGGTTGGAGTCTTTAGGGATTAGGGATAAGAAGGTGGATTTTATGCTTCCAGAGATTTGGGTGCTCTTTCTTACATGGTTTACCATCCTTTTCAATTCTATTTTAATNTTGTTGAAGGCACTTGACATATCTAATTTGATTACCCTGACTTTTTCTTTGCAAGATATTATTGAATCGATGGCTTCTTTCACCAGAATTATGGTGTCTATAATTTGCCTTTTTTCGACAAATCCACCTTGATTGGGGGAAATGAGAAAGGGGAGGAGGGCTTTAAGATGGTTGGTGATCACCTTAGAGATTATTTTGTAGGAGACATTGCAAAGGGAAATGGGGTGGAATATAGAAAAGGAGGAGGGGTTAGAGTCTTTAGGGATTAGAGATAAGAAGGTGGATTTTATGCTTCCAAATATTTGGGTGCTCTTTCTTACATAGTTTACCATCCTTTTCAATTCTATTTTAATCAAGTTCCAGCATCGCTGATAGAAGTGAGTAGAGAATCCATCTAGGCCAAGGGATTTTTCTGGGTTCATGCTACTCACTACCTCCCAAATTTTAGTTTTAGAGACTTCCTTCATGAGATTTAAATTATCCTCCTAAGAAATGAGACTTGGAATGTTTTGCAACATTTTTTCCACTGACTCAAGGTTGGCCTTGCCTTATTCAAAATAAAGGTCTTCATAATGTTATTTGGTTGTCTCTTTTATCTGACTAAACCTTGTTATAAAATTTTTGTCTCTATCTTTTATTTCCTTGATGTGGTTTTTCCAGATCCTAGCCTTATATTAGTTGTGATTTTTTTTTGTGTTTCTATCTTCTTCCTTCAACCAAATGATTTTGGATTTTAACCTCCATTGTTATTCCTCCAATCTCTTGAGCTTATAGAATTTTTTAAAGGATTCATTTTCAAATATCAATAGATCTTTGGAAACTTGGCTTTTCTCTATCTGAGTCTAGAGGGACGACAGATTTTTGGATGCCTCTTATATTTTCCTTTCTAAATCTAGGGGATTATTTTTTATCCAATATTTTAGGATGCATTTGATTTTATTTTTATTTTTTGGTCTCGGATGGAAGAGGCATTTCCATTGATCCATCATTTCCAGGCTTTAGAGATAATTGTTAGGCAGTCAGGGTTGTGGAGCCAGAGTGAGTTAAAGAAGAATGGGATGGGGCCAAGATATTTAGAAAGGAATAAATCGATGGATATTGGACGGTGGTCAAAGACAAACCATGGAATAATATGGGAGGATGGGGATACAGGAAAATCCAAAAAGGAGTTCCCGATTAAGAAGCTATCTAGTCTGGCTGTAATATGATTTGGGCCAAGCCTCTTGTTTTTCCAAGTGAATTTTCCTATGTTGTTTTTAATATCAATTAGGTCATGAACTACAATCATATCTTCCATGAATTACCTTCCTGGATCGCAGACTCGCAAGCCTCCTTTCCTCTTTTTTTGGGATAAAGTTGTGTTAAAATCGCCAACGAAAATGAGATGAGGAGAACCCCCATTTGGAAGGATTATTTAGAAGGGACCTCTAGCATTCCATTTTTTATATATAAACTACTAGCATATATATATTGCAGAGGGAAATAGATGTACTTGAAGGGATATGAGTAAAATGAGACTTTATCTAGTGCTAAGTAGAGTGTGAATTTTCTAATTTGAATATTGTAGGATTCAAAAGAGTGTATATGCCTCTTGAGGCTCCTCTGGAGATGACTATTAATCCTTTAAAGTGTTTTCATATATTTTCCAAATATTGAAGTACCTCAACGTCCTTCAGTTTTGTTTCTTGGAGCATGGGGAGATGGGGATTTTCTAAGTTTATTAGGTATTTAATAAATGTGAGCTTGTGTTTTCTCCCTAATCTCCTACAGTTCCAAGAAACAATTTTCATTATTTACTGTGGGTTTTGAATACCCCTCCCTTGGGGGGGTTTTCACCACTCTAATGTATTCCTATTATGGGTTCCTTTTTTAGGTGAGGATATAAAAGTGTTTTCTTACCAATCTCCTTGTCCCAATTTGTTGTTGTTTCTCTTTTCATTTTGTTGGATTTCCTCCCCACTTTTTTGGTGGGTGGATTATGGGATGATTCTTGGTCAGAGACATATTCTGAAGATTTTTATGGGTGTTCTTCTTCCTGCTGAGTAGGGGCTTACTTTGAGGGAGGGGGGAGGGGGTTTGGGGAGTGAGGATACGAGGGTTCATTCTATGTGATTGCCTCTCCTTCTAAAGTAACTATCTCTATGGGGACGTGGGTATGCGTTTCCTGATTTTCTTCTTCAGAGTTTGCAAGAACCTTGTACTGGTTACTTTGTGGCCCTTTTCCTTTGTTGTTGTTTCTCGATGAAGGTTTTGCTGGGTTTTTTGGATTAGATGAGGTTCATGTTTGCAGGTGGGTCTTTTCCTGAGTGGTTGTGCCTCCCAAATTGTTTTTTTTTTTCCTTCTTCTTGGCTACTACAATTGCTCATTTTTCTCTTACGGTGTTTACTCAAGGATTGCCTTTGTATAAGATTTGGAAAAATTTCCATATTCATGGCATGCTTTACATTTAAAGGGAAATTGTTCATAGTTGACCTCCTATATGTAGGACCGATTGTCTAGGGTTAGGTTTATTTCTTCTGGAAGTCCCTTTTCTAGATCAACCTCTACACAGATCCAAGCATAGGATTGAAGACTTTCTTTGGGATCATCCATGTCAATGTATTTTCCCAAGGAATTTACTATTCTTCTCACAATTTCATTATTCAATCAATAGAGGGGAAGGAAAGGAAGCCTGAACTAAACCAGTACCACAGATGGAATTCCATTTTCTAGACTAAAATCGGGGGTCCATTTGTTGAGGTAAATTCTTCTGCCTCCCATGAAATATGGGCCACTTTGAAATATTAGGTCTCTAATTTCTTTTTCTTCAAAGAGGAAGACATAGAAACCCCTACCAAAAAAATCATGAGAGACGTGGTCTTTGATCTATGGCTTACATATTTTCTCAACCCATAACAACATGCTACATAGGGATGGCCATAAGCTAGTGAACTGGTTGATCAGACCCTTTTCAACAAATTTCAGAGCCAAACTTCTAGAGTCTTGTTGCACCACCACCTTATGGATCTCATATAGTTTCTTTACGAACCATGTGGGAGGAGGATTTGGGTTCATAAGGAGAGAATAAACTAGAGAGGAAAAGGCCTTGATGTCAAGGGAAGGGGGTTTGGGTTTGCACGTAGAAGGGTTTCATCTTTTTATTTATATCTAACCCTTAAAGGCTTCTTTTTATTTCTATCTATAAGGTGACCTCTCACAAAAAAAGAATCCTTGGTCTGACTATCCATTCTTTTCTATCTCATTTCTTCTAATAATATAGATACAATCATGTAACCAAGATTTATTGTGGTTGCATTACTCCCAATAACTACAACTAGAATATCCCATGAATATGGCAAGGAACACAATTGAATAATGCACTTATCTTCGTTGGAAAATTTAATATCAATAGACAACCACTAGCTTACCACTCCCAATAACTACTTTTTGTATGTGTCTCTAGGCTAGTGCTCCTTCCTCAAATGCACCATAACAAAATCTCCAATTGAAAATCATTTATACCTTCATTGAGCATATTTGTACTCGTTGTACTCTATAATTTTCTCCTTTGATATATCTTGGATTTGCTTTGTCTACTCTACAAATGCCTCCATGTAATTGTTCGTATTCATATCTTTCAACATATCAATCTAACTCTAATGTTAATCCCATATATGATTCTAAATGGTGAGAATATTGTAGACTTAATTCCATAGTCATTATATGAACTCAATATGTGCCAAAACCAAAAGATTTAATTATTCCAACTTGTGTCCAGCTAAGCACCTTAAGGGATTTCCAAGAATTCGATTCATGACCTTTATTTATCCATTTTCCTAGTGTGATATGATTAACTATATTCCATATTCATCCCCATATTTCACAACACCCTCTAAAAATTAATTAAAAATATTGTATCCCTTTCTAATGTGATCATATTCTACAATCCATGAAGTCACACTATCTTCTTGAAAAAAAAAATCACATAATAGCTCATATCAATGGTCTTTATAAAAGGCTAAAAATGTGTCATTTTCGAAAATATTCAACCACAACATTGTGTCAAATATATATTGTGTTTTTAATAGTCCAAGCACAAATTCCATTGTTGTGTCTTCCCAAGGAATCTTCAGAATAAACAACGATGTGTACAATCCTTTTTTTTGACTTACTCATTTAGTTTTCTATAAATGCACTTACTAACTTGATGAGAAATGTGACCTCAAAGCGAGAACTCTAGCCCTAAAAACCCATATTTTGGGGAAAAACACTAAAATCAACCAAAAAATCAAAAGGTGGTGCTACTTGTAGAACCTTTTTTTCATGGTTAAAATTACAATTTTGCAACCATGGCCTTAAAAACCCATATTGTTGTTAACAAAAACTTTAAAATCAACCCTTGAATGGAAAAGTGGTGCTACCAATAGCTTTTTTTTCCATTTTTGTTTTTTTGGCAGGGGGGTGGTGGTGTTAAAATTACAACTTGCTTGAAACCATGGCCTCAACAACCAATACCATTGCAACCAAAACATTAAAATCAATCCTTGGATCAAAAAATAGTGTTAGGCCATTGGCACCTCCTTTTGAGGGGCTTAAAATTGAAACATCTTTTAAACCATTTCCTTAATAACTAGTACCATTGAAACAAAAATGGTATTCAACCCCAAATAAAAAAGAAAAATTACTAGTCGCACCCCTTCTTGGGCTTAAAATTACAATATTTTTTAAACCATGACCTAAAAAATGGTATTGTTGCAAACAAAACCATAATATAATATTGATTTTCTTAGCTTTGGACATGTATTCTCATGTGCCCTAGGTGTTGGGCATGTGAGAATCATCATGGGAATCACATTACACTCTTCGTTTGGAGAAAATTTCCATTGGAATGAAGTTGGGGCTTCATGGGTTTGGTGGTGGGTTTATGGGTTTGTGCTGGGGCTTCACACCCACAAGACTTTAGAGGGGCCTCTATGTTTACCCCTAAGACTTGTATATAAAGGAGAGAGGTCATTGTGACATTTTGTATTGTGTAGAGTGAGTGGAATAATGGAGCTAGCATAAGTGAGTATGTACTTTTGCTAGGTGGCTTGGTGTTTTCAACAAAGGGAACTTTGCATGGTAGCAAATATGGCCTAGAGAAAGAGAAGTCACAGGGAGTGAATTGTATGGAGATTTCTATACAAGGGTTTTATGTACTTGTACACGAGTTGCAAGAAGGAAAAGCACGTATGTATGTAGGTTGCAGGAGGGAAAATCGTGTATGTATGCATGTTGTAGTGGGAACAATCAGATATACGCAGGTTGCAGTGGAACAAAGCACGTATGTACGCAAGTTGAAGTAAGGATAATCATGTACATATTTTTTTGGGCAGGAGCAGGTTTGTATAGGCTGACATGTGATGTCAAAAGGTCGTATAGGTGGTCTGCAGTAGATTTGTGGGTGGAGGAAGTTTCCAACAAATTGTTGAGGTTTGATTTTCTGATTTGTATGGTTATTGGAGGAAAAGGTTGTCCTCAAATTTTGGTGATATTTGTATTGGATGAGAGGACAAGGTTGTCCTTAGATTTTGTGATATTGTACTGGTTGGGAGGGTTGTTTTTTCCCACAAAATTTTATGAAGTTAACAAGGTTACAAAATTGAGATTTGTGTCTCATGTGTATTGATGATTCATCTTTGATCTTGTTGTTTCTGTTGCATATAATTTCAGTCAATAATTTTGAGTGTAAAATTGTTTAGTGATAATAGCTAGGGTTTTACTGTTAGTTCACTAGGAAACAATTTTAAGAGTTGAAAATTAGTCACATACAGTTGTATGTGAAAATTGACATATAAACCTCAAAATATCCACTCATTTGGGGTTAATTTAAAAGAAGGAAACAAAATATAGCATAAACACCCTATTTTCCTTCGATCTTCTCTCACCTCAATTGAAAAAACAAAAACAAAAAAAAATTAGAAAATTGAAAACAAAAAAAAAAAACACTTTTAAAATTAAATCAAAACCAAAAAAACTCAAAAAACATAAGAAAAACCAAAAAAAAAAAATTAAGAAAAAAAAGGAAAAATAAAAAATACAAATTAAAAAGAAAAGGAGAACAAAACAAAACAAAAAGGAAAAAAATGATAGTAAGTGTTGATGCATCATACATGTATTTCCGAGCAAGTCTATGTGTCTAGACATGTGGAAATCATCTAAAGCCTTATATCCTTGAATTTACTTTAATTAAAGGAATTACTAAAGCAAGTTGATTTTATTAATTAATTTTGTAATTAATTATATAATTGATTTTATAATTAATTATGTAATTAGTTAATTGATTTATTTAAGGAAAGTGATTAAAGTAATTAGCATGCTTCTAAATCTCAAGTGAGTGTGAGAAGTAATCTCAACATGAAATCACTTTGGAGATATAAGTCACGATTATAAAATCAAGTCTAGGGTGAAGGAGGAAGACACTTGAAAGTTGATAGTTGTTGAAGGAATCGACACAAAGTATTGGATCATGAAGGACTATGATTCAATATATTGGATAGGTGGAGAAGAACTTACATCTAGAGATTGGGTCAAGGAGAAGAGAGAAAAGAAGCAACGCAGGTGGGTTTCAGTCAAAGGAAGCCACAAGAAAGTGTCACGTCGTACGAAGCTTGTCGTACAGGTTTTACATACATGTACGTGGGTTGCAGTGGATAAAGTCGTGTAAATATATGGGTTTGTTGAAGCAAAGTCACGTAAACCTTCAAAAGCATGCAATTTTTATTTGTACAACAGGTCATACTTTTCCATGTTTGTTTGCAATTGTATTTCTCTCAGTGGTCCATTATCCTTGTTACAGGAACCCTGATTTTAGCATAATAAAATCATTCTCGCCACTGGTTTTCCCTCTAGTGTTTTTCTAGGGGTATCTACCCAAAAAATATTGGTGTTTATGTGTGCTTTATTTGGTTTCCATATTTATGCTTTCACTGCATGTTTAGTTGATTACTCAACTATTCTTTAATTCAATAAGTGATTTATTTGGAATTAATAGTTGGATGTTGAGTAGGAGAAATATCAACATGGTATCAGAGCATACCAAGGGTTGAAGAGGTAAAATCAACATGTTATCAGAGTAGGTGATCTGAGGAGAAGTTGGATCTTGGATCCATAATAGATCCATAAGTAGTGGTAAAAAATTGAAGGATAGATTTCTGGGAAACATCCATACAGAGGTAAAACTTGTTTTTGCAGATGTACATAAGTGTACGCGGGTCACATAAAACACAATCACGTACATACACATGACGATTTAAGAACAATCATGTATACATGGGTTTCAATGGTCACATTCACATACATATGAAAGTTTCAGTGATCACAATTGCATACATACGTAGGATCTAGTGGTGATAGTTGTGTACAAGTCTGTACAAGTTAGTACATGGGAAGTTTCAATATCCATGGCAGATCAACAGGTCCAAGCAATAAGAAGTAGAAAATGTTTGTTGGGTGGCTTGTTGAGAAATGACAGGAGGCCAGGCTACTAGTAAGGATATGTTATATAGGTGGAGAAGGAATTCCATCTAGAGATATAAGCCACATAAGAGAACATAGGAGTAGAGAAGAATATTTTTCTCATGTGCCTGAGTCATCCACCTACGAGAAAAGAAGTACTTTTTCTCAAGTGCCTGAGCGATGAAGGATAGTGACTCAAGGGGATATGAGATGAGTGAAGATATTTCATCCAGATGTTAGGGGATGGCATATCTATTGGAGTTAGTGACTCATATATAGAGAAAAGAAGGACTTTTTCTCACATAAATCTTATCACAGGATGAAGACGGAACTTAACCTAGAGATCTAATCAATCCAAAGGAGGAGGCAACAATATAATATATAGAACAAGGATATATATGGGTAGTAAAGTAGCAACAGGAAGGTCCAATAGATTAGAGTAGAGTTCCAAAGCTGTATGTGGGTTTCAGTGGCCCAAGGCACATCCATATGTGGGTTTCAAAAGGAATAGTCACAAACATACACGAGTTATAGTAGCCAAGTTTTTGTACATATATGGGCTGCAGAAAGAAAAGACATGTACATACACGGGTTGTAGAAGGAACATGCACGTATAGCTTGTGAAAATTTACAGGTACAGGGTCGTATAACAATAGAAGAGGTTCTAGGTTCTAGGAGTTGGTTGTTTCTTAGTGGACAAAAAATACATAGAGAGTGAGATAGGAGATCTCATAGATTGGGTGGAGAAGAAATTTCATCCAAGTGAGTAGGGCAGGGTTTGAGGAAAGGATTAAAGGGGAAACAAGGGAGATAACAACCAACAATATAGAAGGAATGATCTTGAGGTAGTTTATTTGTTGCATTTTTGTATTCCTCAAGTGGACCATTATCCCATGAAGGGAGCCCAGGATTTTACATTAATAAATTCAACTAGAGCTAGAAGCACGGTAGCTATTCAGCAGTCTAAAGGAGGACTTGGGAACCCATGTGGAGCTTGGTGATGATTCCAAGTATGCAATGAAGAGGAAGGGAACTATCATTTTCTAAATTGAGTTAGGAGCTTCATTAGAGGCCCAACATGTTCTTTATGCACTAGAACTAAAGAATAAATTTCACTCACTTTCATTTTTGGAGGATGTTGGTTTTTCCCTCTCTCTTTAACCATTTACCATCACAGATTGACCCCGATTCATAACCAAGAAGCTTCCCAAAAAAATCCATTAATACTATTGGCCCCTCTGGTTACCCAGAAGGAAACACAATACACAAAGTGCACTGCGCAATATCACCTGAGATAGCTCTTATGGGTGGCTTCAATACTCAAGTGTTTACAACCTAGGACTGAGTGAGATCTATACTTGTATGTACCAACCTTTATTTAGTCTATTTAACATTCTTCTATAACATTTTGATTCATTCAATCATTCATCAATTATTCAGACAAAAAGATACATTCATTCAATCACATAACACATATGTTGTCGTGGTTCACCCCCTCCTAGGCTATGTCCACAAAGATCCAGCTCTCAAGATCCTTTATTATGGAAGTTTCAAAACTACAACACTGTGCACTTTAAATTCTTGGTTATCACTCCCCTCAGAAGGCTCCTTGATCCCTGCGAGGATGAATAGATCACACTGGGATCCTCATCCTACTATCTAACCCTCGGGATCGAGTCACTCATTCACTCCTTAGCTCATGAGTTTAATGATTCGTGTAGTTCTTACAGTACCCTTCCTCTCTCTTTCTCCTATGTCTCTCCCTCTTAGTCTTTGTACATATCTACTATCCTCTTCCGTCTCTCCTAAGTACTACTTATTTATATTTTTTGGCTCACCATGCATTAAAATGTATTACAAAAACCCTAACCCTAGCATCTCTAGGTATTCTATGCATGGGCACATGCTACTTTTCCTTCCAGCTGTCACTTTCCTCTTCCATGCCTTTCTCCCCAAAATAACCTTTCTTCCTGATTTGGCATGCTTCCAACAGGCCCCCAACACTGACATGTGGCTCGTCCCAAGCCACCTAACCCTGGTGTGCTTCGTCGATCTCTCTTGTGATCACTTTGAAATTCTCTGTGAGCTCTGTTGCTTGTGTTTCGGCCTGTGTGGTCTTCTATGTTCTCCAACACCTCATTTGTGAAAGGTGTAGGGAACGTGTCATGTAGGCACACATCATTCAACTTCCTCAAGTTGACGCATATTCTTATCCCGCCTTTTTTTTTTCTCCTAAAGTACCATCGGGCTTATCCATTATGATTCTTCCACAGGTTCTATTATTCTAGCCTCCAGCATCTTAATGATCTCAACTTTGAATTTTTTCTTATATATAGGATTTAGTTTGTATGGTCATTTTTTGATCGGTCTTTCCTCAGCTTTGAGTGGTATCTTCATTTCACCTAGCTCTCCTGCTATGCCCTTCATTTCTATTAACATTATGGGGAACAAGTCGTTGTACTCACACAGTAACTTTGCTATGCTTTCCACTATTTTCTCATCCCGGTAGTATCCAATGCTAGCCATTTTGGGATTCTCAACTATCCCAATGTTGAGTTTCTTCACCTTGATTGGTGTAGAAATTACTTATGATTCTATAGGTGGGCCTTCCACTTCTCTTTCACCTTCAAATTGCTCAGTCTGAATATCATGCAGATCGTCTTCATCTGGTCCTTCTTCCTGCACATGGTAGCATGCCAATAGTTATTTCATTGTTTGTCTATTATGTTGTTGTTCTTTTGTTATGAGTTCAACTCCTAGTTCCTTAATGAATATCACCCCTCTTATTTGTTTAAGTGTTTCATCTATGTTGGGGTTCTCATGCTCAAAAGAGAAAGTGACTGTAAACTTCTTTTGTAGTATTGTCCAACTTGTAGTTCCTCTACACAGTTCCTGGTCTGTATACTAGTTTGTTGGGATTCCCTCTAATGTGTGTACAAAATGATGAGGCCATTCCTCTGAGGGTGTCATTTTCCATAGCGCTCTTCACTTCTCCAAGTGTTCTGCTGGTGCCCCCTATCCATCATATTTCTATTGTTGATCGCTTTTTTTTTTTCTGTGCGAAACCTAATGCACAATAACTTATTACATTGGTACCAGTCCTTGATTGTTTCTTTGTGTGCACCCCACCATCTTGCAGATGTGGCCTTGAGTGTTATATCTAGTGCTAAGAGTCTCTAATTTTCTAACACTTCATCTTTGTAATGTGTCAAGAATACTTCTAGATCATTTACCCCATGGAAGATGGGTGGTTCCCTTATCTCCATACCTACCCATCTTACTACATGATCTATTCTTGCACATCTTCTTGTGGAAACTTTGTGTAGCCTCTGTTTCTAGTTCTCTAAACCCATATCTGAGTCTAACACATGTGAGGTGATTCTCTTCCAACTGAGTTCCCCATCAGCAGTTGGGTTTATGTAATCCTCATCTTGCGTAGTTTTTCTGTACAATTAGATAATTTCATCCAAGTCCAAGCAAGTAGGCTCTATGAACCTTTCCCCTTTCGATGGGTCCAATGGCACAATGACCCTGTATTCTCCCATCCTGAAGGTAATTTTTCGTGTCTTTAAGTTGATTATGGCCTGGTTGTCAAACGCCCAATCCAAGACGAGCAATGTTGGGTAAGGTGTTGTGTCATCCACTATCTCTATTAATTTGAATTAAGATTTAGTGTGATCTCCATCCAGGTCTACTGTTACTCCTTTTAGTCTCCCAATTGGTAGAACTCTGTGTCAATTTGCCAGTTTCAGTTGAACGGGTGAATATCCTAATGTGGGATCTCCCATACATTGCCATGTATTCTTGGGTAATACATTGACTTTGGATCCTAGATCCAATATGATATCTCCCATGTTGAAATCTCCAATGTTGGCATTCAGCCTGAACTCCTTACTTGTTCTTCTCCTTGTATGTAGGTGATTGACTGTTTTCTTTTCTAGCTTTCCTTATGTCTCTACGCTACATATTTCTAGCATGTTTTGTAATACTTTGAAAGAAGATGGATCATTTAGTAATTTTACGCATGATTTCAAAAATCCTTTGATTGTACTTACTTGTCCTAGGGGCTACATTTCTTTGGTATGATCCAACGATGGAGGCATCTCATACTCTGGTACTTCCTTACTATGTTGCGCGGTTAAGGTCGATTCAATGTCAGGTTTCATAAATTCTTGCTTGTCTTGCTTAAATATCTCCTTCTCGTTCTATGCGTCAAACTACTTCCTTGGTTCAATGTTCTTCTTCACCCATTGGTGTTGTACTAGCTCTTGTCGTACTATGTCGTTCCCTATTTTATCTCCTCTATTTGTAACTATGTTGATGTTTCTTCCTTCGTCCCTCACTTCTGCTAAAATCCATTAAACATTCTAATTTTTCTAATTCCCCTTTTCCTAGATCTTCCCTAATAATGTAGGACATTATTCTGTATCATGATCCGATGTGCAACAATACATACAAGTCCCTGTTGGAAGTGGACATTATCTTGCATAGTGTCCTGGTTGTTGATAGTTGTGACATACCACTGGTCCTCTACCTCTTCCAATGCCTCCTCTTTCTCTTCCTATGCCTCTGTATCCAACTCAATCCCCTCGCAGCATGTTATATTGAGGCACCTGGTTATACTGTATGGTATTGTAGTGGGGTTGCGTTGTGTTATATGGTTATTGTGCAGTATTTTACTGCTACTTCGCAGTGTTGTATGGGGATGGTACTTGGTTAAAATGAGGTGTGACTTTCCCAATCATCATTTCTGCCTGCACCCTATATGCATATGATGTCCTCTCTCTCATTAACTCCATGGTTCTACAGTCTTTGTCATCATGGCCTACTGACTTGCAAAATTTGCAATATGAACTCTTTGGGACTGTTTGGTACTTCTGCATCATTGGGAAGTGATATGGATCATGGCCCTGTTTCTTACAGATTTCACACCATACTCCTCTCATTGGTAATGAATTTGGCATTCCTGCTTCCATGTACTGCACGAATGTTGGACATTCATTCTTATGGTGTTCTTCTGTCCTTCATGTGGTACACCAAACGACTTCTCTTTTGTCCTTACCTTTGTTCTGGTTTAGATGGAATGTTAAGTTCTTTAGATCCTCCTTCAGCTCCTCAATGGATAGATATGTCTTTTGATATTGGTTTCTTCTAGTTGTAGGGCTGCCTGTAGAGCCTCTGCCTACGTCTGAAACTTCTGTTGTCGCAGTGGATATTTCAAGTGTGGTAATAGTGAGTTGACAAACATGTGCTTGTGCTACATATCTGTCATGAGATATTTCAGTTTTCCTTTCAGTCGCTTGAATCTCTGGTCAATCTCCCATATGAATTCTCCTAGTTTCTATCTAATTTCTATCATCTTGTTCATGTATTGGTTCTCTGAAATTGGATTTTGAAACTCATTTATCAAGAACTTCTTGATATCCCTAATCGTTCTGGTTGTCCCTAGCGGATTGTTTGTGGCTAAACTTGTATACCAATCTAGTGCATGATCCCTTGGTGTGATAGATAACTGTGTCAGTTTAATGTCCTCATTTGTGATCTATTTTTCTTCCTAGATCTTTTCACAGATAAACAGGTGCTTCTCAGGGTCCTCCGATGCTTCTCCTTTAAATTCCGGTAACATGATGGTGGGATCGTGTCCTACCATCCTGAATGTTGAACTATTACCTCCGTGCAGTGTAGATACTTGAATAATGATTCTTGAACTGGCTCCCCCAGTTGTTTTTCCTTGTGTAGATGTACTTCATGTTTTATTCCTTCTCCCAAAATTTGGTTGTCTAAATGGTGGTGTTATTTTTGGTGTGTTATTCGCACTTGGGTTTATGGGTTTCACACTGACATTAATATGGATAGGATTTTTTCCTTCTATTCCCTCTCTTGGAACTCTCGTATTTCTCTCATATGATGCATGCATGATTTCCTCAATCTTCTCCACATCCCGGAGATCCTCTACCTCCTCTTCATCACTTTCCAAGTCTTCCCTCACGGCTATGAATCTATTCTTGGTGTTCACCTTATATTGGTAGGGTACTCCACTGTGCGTCTTTCTAGATGTCACCATGATCCACTTGATCTAGTCGTTGTCCATCATGATTGGGTCCAAGGCTTACTCCTTCTTTCCTTTATCCACTTCTCCTTCCATTTCTCCTTTTTCTGTCAATGTTTCCCCCCTTCTTCCATGCACGAAGGGAAGTTTAGTTGTCTGACACCATTGTCATTACACATTTGTTATATAACAGTATCTTAATGGAAGTATACAACGATCTAATGTACCTTCCTAGAGGTCCATGAAAAAACTCTTGCTCTACTGCATTGTACGACTTTGCGGTATCTACTGCAAATTCTGTTATAAATCCTGCTACAATACTATCGAGCCAAAAATCTACTACGCGGGTGAATTTGTTATTCACTTGTTGTAACTGTGCGATCTGAACTGAGTTCCACTCTAACTGTCTGATCCAATTAGTCATATGGTTGTATTTCAATCTTTTGATCCACTCCTGCAATATGTGTGGGAAATCACAGAAAAAATACTTCATGCAAGTCGGTGAATACGTACTTGTCTAGATACTTGCCCAGTGTTAACTTGGGGTTTCTATTATCTTTCTACGTGAACTCTAGCTCCTTTTCATTCATCCATATTTTGATCTCTGCTTTTGTGGGATTCCATAGTCTCAACATACCCTTATAGTTATGCATTCTCTCACCTTTTTGTCGTCTGATCCGGTATTCTTTTGATACGCCTTCCGCAGATCTCATGTGCTCAATCCCATTGCCTTCCAATGTCCTGACAATGAAATCATTTGTTGGTTTTTCCCTCTCTCTTTAACCATTTACCATCACAGATTGACCCTGGTTCATAACCAATAATCTTTCCAACAAAATCCCTTAATACTATCGTCCCCTCTGGTTACCCAAAAGGAAACACAGTACACAGAGTGCACTGCACAGTCTCACTCAAGATATCTCTTATGGGTGGTTGCAATACTCAAGTGTTTACAACATGGGACTAAGCGATATCTGTACTTGTATGTCACAACCTTTGTTTATTCTATTTAACGTTCTGATATAACATTTATTCTACATATGCATGTAAAATACCAAATCTACTTAATCAATTAATTCATTCAATCATTTATCAATTAGTCAGACACAAAGACACATTCATTCAATCACATAACATATGTGTTATCGTGGTTCACCCTCTCCTGGGATATGTCCACAAAGATCCGACTCTCAAGCTCCTTTATTATGGAAGTTTCAAAACTACAGTGTCACGTGCTTTAGATTCTTGGTTCTCACTCCCCTCAGCAGGCTCCTCGATCCCTGTGAGGATGACTAGATCACACTAGGCTCCTCATCCCACGATCTAACCCTCAGTATTAAGTCACTCATTCCCTCCTTAGCTCACCAGATTAATGATTCATGTAGTTCTTACAGTACCCTTCCTCTCTCTTTCCCCTTTGTCTCTCCCTCTTAGTCTCTATCTGTCTCTATTATCCTCTTCTGTCTCTCCTAAGTACTACTTATTTATATTTTTGGCTCACCAACCAT
>JZKD02S1765757.1:6152-23042 GCA_000966675.3 Picea glauca | reverse complement strand
AAACCGATATGTACAATGGTGATTTAGAAACACATTACTGTATGAAGTGCTTAAGATGTCACCCATTTACAGGGGCATTAAGAATGTTTCCATCCAATTTTTCTAGTAACCAAGCATTTTTTCCTTCCAAGGCCGAAATTTTGTATGGACCAGACCAGATTGGATCGAATTTGCCATGTTTTTTGGTGTCTTCTTTTCTAGCTTCCCATTTTAAGACCAAGTCCCCAAGGAGAAATCCTCTATCTTTTTCTTTTTGATCGAATAAGGCTTTCATTTTATCCTGATACCTTTGCAACCTTTTGTAACACCCTATTTCCCCCAGTCTGTAAAAATAACTATACTGGCCAAGAACCATGGCAGACTCAAAGATGTGAATGTGTGATTTTGAATAGAACTTAGTATAAAAGGTCGATGAATGTAAATAATGTTATGAATATATGTTGCAAGACTGCTGGGAGGGGGATGTGCTGAAAAGAGACCACGGTGACTGATGAAAGGTGGTGGAAGGCACCTAGAATGGTGGCATTAACTTCCACCGAAACCAATACCATATTTGGTCTTCACTGGCCCGAAGATCAAGAGTGGCTCACTGGCCCCTAAATGAATTACTCGCTAGGTTGGTAGGTGAAGAGGCTCCTCATGAGTTAATGAGGGATGGGGGTGAACCGATCATCCGTGGAAGCCTCAGACCTGACCACTGCGGGGAAATTTGTGCCACACACAACCTCGCCAGAAAATAAAATGCAGGAAAGAGGTGTGGAAGGGGGCAGTCACGACAAAGATAGCAAGAGTGGAGAAATCAAAAGGACTCTGGAAAAATATACAGGGTGATTGATAAGAAGAGAAGGAGAGTAACTTTTATTCTCGACTTCTGACGAATAGAGACTCAGTCTCATAGCATCGTGGTCTAAGATCAGGGTTGGCTATATTCTTATATTGGAAAGACCATCTATGGTTAGGTCCATTTTGGGTTTCATCCCTTCGAAAGTTAAGAGAGCAAGAGGTCGCTTGCCTCACGACTCTCTGTATTGCAATAGCATAAGTGCCTTCTCGGTAAGGACTATGGGCATAACCACGGTCATATGAGGGACTTTAAAGGGAAAGGAGGGTATGCTCTAGGCTCCTTAGAATCTCGAGGAGTGTTGTCCCTCGAGAATAAGGAAAGAAAGCCAAAAAAAATCTAGCCCCATGGTGGGTGTGTTACAAATTGGTATCAGAGCATGGTTACAACACTTGGCCTGCTTGGGTTCATGAACAAGTTGCGCAGAGAATCCATTCGGAGTACTGTTAAAAGGAGTAACTCTTTATTTTGACCCCCTCAATTAAAAAGTCGAAGTTAAGAATGAAAACTCCTATTTTGTGTGTGTGTGTGAAAAATATGAATTATGTACTGGTTATAAATGAATATAAACATTGACTAACAACCAATGTTTTTTCTTTTGCACACAAGTGGAAGATCAACCGCGGGGAAATTGTAGACGTATAGAATGGTGACTCACCATGAAGTGGGGGAGGGCTCCCACAATAGAGACGAAGAGTCTGACGAAAGGAGGGAGGTAGGGACCCCTCCATATCTAACCGAGACTGTGAGGAGCCTCATGGTTGAATTACAAAGCTGCAAGGCTGACAATGAGAGGATGACGAAAGCACAAAAGAAGCAAACAGAAATTAACACAGTTTTACTGCAGAGCTTATCCGACCTACAAAGACAAATGCAACATGAACCTGAGGTATAGAAACATGGTCATATTAGTGGCCAAACTAAGAGGAGCACCTCGAAAAAGGTCCATACCAGAGGTAAAGGACAAGCGGCGAGCGATTCCTCTAGGAAGGAAGCTGGCGGTTCAGAGGGATTTTCTAGCAGCAGAACTAGTTCTTATTCTTGAAGAAGATAGAAGAAGTGAAAGCTTTCCAAGGGTCATAAATTCAAAGAATTCAGGAAGGCCAAACCACCCTCCTTCGACGGTGAAATAAAGAAGGGAGAGGAAGCAGAGGCATGGCTACTTGGACTAAAGAAGTATTTCAGAGTCCATGACTTCTTAGAAAATTTGAAGGCTCGAGTGGCCACCTTCAACTTGAATGGAAAGGCTTCCATTTGGTGGGAAGACCTTAAGAATGTGAAAGGGGTTCGCGAAGAGGACTTGTCTTGGGAACGGTTTGAGAAATACTTCTGGAAGAAGTATCTGTTGGAAAAATATTTCGATGAAAAAACTAAAGAATTCTATGAACTCAAACTGGGGCAACTCACTATAGAGGAATATGTCAGTAGATTCCTTGAGTTGTTGAGGTATGTACCTTATATAAAAGCAGAAAAGGAAAAGGTGAAACGTTTCATCAGTGGACTACCTAAGGACTATCGGAACATAATTGAATTTGATGAGCCAAAGACCCTAGAAGGCACTATCCGAAAGGGAAGATATTGTCATGAACAATTTGGACATTGGACAGAACCTCGCAAAGGCTAGAAACCAAAGAGCAGTTCATTATTTCAGAGAAAGGGGATTAAATCCCCAAGATTTAAGAACTATAAGAAGAACTCAAGGATGAGCTTCTGTTAGCGATATTTCTTGTAAGGGGGTTAGAATGTAAAATAATGGGTTAAAACCCACTTGTCCTAAGTTTTGGGTGCAAATGCATCTGTGTTAAACGAAAATCAATTATGGACGGCTGGGATTTGCGCGCCCGGATCAACGACACACAGCGAATTCCGGACCCCCCCTCCTTTCTACCTTTAAGGGGGGGGGGGGCCGAAATCCGTAATAAACAACAAGCGGATCTGGACGACAGGCATCCGCGCCCTCAGATCAACGATGCATTTTGGATTCCGGCCCCCCCCCGCCTTTCTACCTTTAAGCAGAGGGGGGGGGGTCCGGAATCGTGGGCTCAGCTCTCCGACGACCACGATTGAGGAGCCCGGATCAATGGCTCATGGATGGCCTCATCCCTCTCAGCTACCCTGCCTATTAACTTGCGTGGGCCCTCCTCCTGTCATGTCAACTTCCTTTCCACCTTTCTCCTGCTGTCACGTGTCATCCATCCACCTCCCCTCTTTGGTCCGCATGGTCCTCCCTCCTTCTCGTCATCCACTCATTGCTGGCCACATGCCCCGCTCTTTTCCACGTCAGCCCCTCACCCAAAAGGAGAGTTCATTATCTCTCGTCTTCCCTCCTTCCTCCCGAGTTCTTTCATCATGAACCATCCTCTGTCATCCGCCACACACTTTGCCACTTCCTCCACGCCCTCACAGTTTCGGCCCCATCACTCCATTCCCGTGCCCCACCTTCCGTGCTAGCCTCCACACATATCCTTTGATCCAGTCAGTTATTCCAGGTGGCGGCAGGTGAGGTCCTCCACGTCCTGAAGCACAGAGTCGGCCAGATCATCCTCAATCCCAAGAAATCAATTATTGAAGCGGTTGGTGGTGGTTAGAAATCGCCTCCGCCATAATGGGAAAGCACGACCATGAATTAAAGGCACGTTGATTCACCGTTGGAACTGTCAAAGAATTAGATTTCGTCTGACTTAAGTTGCACAACCCTTCAGAGGATGACTATCGAAGCCATGCAGACGCAAAGCTTTCAATGCATTGTCTTGGTTCCGCTTCTGTTGATTGTTCTGAGTATATGTAGGCGTTTGCGCCATTTTTGTATCCATCGATGGTAGAGCTAAGCTGTCGACTGTAAAGTTTCAGCAAATATTCTGGTTTCCTGGTTATGCCTCTGTGTTTGAGATTTCTTGGTTTATGACAAACAGTTTTCTTCTCCATCTATATTTCATCTCATGCCAGTCCATAGTCGAAGGATTCGCGTGGATTGGACAATCTTGTTATGATAAAGGATTTGTTGTGACATTGTTGTGCCCTCTGGTTTTCTGTGTTTGGATGTAAAAGGATTTTGCATTTGAATGCTTTCTTCTCCAGTCTATTACAAACTGGATGTTTGTGGTAGACCTTTGCACTCTTCTAATGCAAGTCTTCCCCCTACTCACCCTTTACTACGACTCACTGTTTGAAGTTTATCAAGACCTCATTCGTCCATGCATGCCTGGTCTAGCTTCTGAGCTGAGACAATATCATTCTGAGTTTTCCTCCATTTGATCACCCCTTTTAAAAAAACCGTGACATTAAACTGATGGGCGTCGGGCTCTGCTCCTGCCAACAATCCAAGAGTGACTTCCATCGCCAACATTTCTAGCGTCGTTGTCGGGGACGAAGTTGAATATTTTCCCCAGATTTGAACGACAAAGATCAACTGATTCTGAAGGTGCATCAGATATCAGAACTTGAAGATTGCTATTGTGCACCTGGTGACTCCATTGTGATGACTCCGCTGGGAAGAACCTGCTCTATCAACTGTGTCTTCGAGGGGCAGACACATGAGGTCTAATCCACACTTGCCTCTAGAGACACCTGAAGCTGACTCATAAGCAGCGCGCAGAAAGGGAAAGAGCTCTGTGAAAGAATTTTCCATCACCGAAATAGGTATTTCCCCACCTCTTTCTGTAAAGACTCCACTTTCTTCCTCTCAGCTTCCTAGTCACCCTCCCTCTGAGGTTTCTCGTTTTCTGAATTTCGGGAGTGTTCCTGCTGAGTTTTCTCCTTCTGGTCTAGTGTCAGAGGGAGATATCCTTGTCACTCCCTCTTCCCCAGAAGCTGTGTCTCCACACCAACACTTCTCAGAGGGTTTCACTACCCCTCTGTTTATTACTACTGTTGCACAGAGAGAAGCAGCTGCGCATTCTGGTCCATTAGACTTCTCTCTGTTCTCCCCCTCATCTCACGTTCATACTCCTTCTCCTCCTAGTTCTCCTCCACTTAATATCCCTATGGCTAGTGTTAATCCCCCTCTGACCAGAATGGATGCCATAGTCGCTGCTAGATATGCTCCCTTAATCTTACCTCATCCTATGAATCCTCTCCCTGCTGGAGACTACTTGAAGTACATGCCCAAGTTCACCGGGGAAGGAGACATAACTGTAGAAGAGAACCTGGCTACTTTCTATAGTTATGCAGACAATTTGAACATTGAAAATGAAGATGTCTGGATGAGAGTCTTTGTTCAGAGCTTGGATGGTGAAGTTAGAAAATGGTTTAGGGGACTGGCCCCTGGATCTATTGCTGGGATCGAAGCCCTGGACACTGTTTTCCTGAGGAAGTGGGGAGATAGAAAATATTACATATATTACATGACTGAGTTTGGGTATCTAAAGAAGAAGGAAGGAGAGTCGGTCTCTGACTTCTCCAAAAGATTCAATAAGATGTATAACAAGATTCCTGTAGAGGTAAATCCCTCTGAAGCATCTGCTCAGATTTCCTATGCTGGTGCATTTGACCCTGATTTCTGTCTCTTATTAAGAGAAAGAAGAGCCACATATTTAGCTCATATGCAAGATGCAGCTATAGAAGTGGAATCCAACATACTAGAAGTTGATAGACTAAGGAACCAGGTCGACGCAGACAGAAGAAAGGGAAAATCAGAAGCCTCAACTTCTGGCCCATCACTACCCCACCCTCAAGCGGATGAGCTGACCCAGGTGGTGAACTTTCTGAAGGAAGAGATTGAGAGATTAAAGGTGGAAAGGAAACAAATGAACAAGGGCCCTCAAACCACCGAGAACAAAGGAGGTTTCAGAAGGCCAACTAATTTTACTCCTCCAACTATGCACAGAGAGAAGGAGAGAGACAGAGACGACCAAAGAATTCAAGCTCCCTTCTAGAACAACTTTGTGGTCGATGAACAAGAAAGAGAAGTAGACGAGCTTGAACCAAAAATCCACTCTGTAGAAGTCACTCCTCCTTTCCCTCATCTGACTCAATCGGCATACGAGGAGTCTCTCCTAAACAGACAACTAAATGAATTGATCAAAGAAGACAAAGCTAGTGGTGGCCGAGGCAGATATAACATGAGGTTCGACAAAAGAGCAACACCTGATGTTCCCGAGCCATCCACTAGAACAGAGAAACCTGCCAATGAGTTAGCAGACAGTCACAGAGGTAAGAAAGCTCAACCTCTTTCTCCCATTGTCCATAATCATGTTCCTGAAATTAGATAAATCCCAAAGCCCATGTCTTCTTTCAATTTCGAACATGAGATTCAAAAGATCAGGATCCCCGTGCCCCTCACTGAACTTATCAAACATGAGGAATTCAAAAATCGTTTCTCTGACCTTTTGAAATCTGAAGCCTTAGGCCCTGCTATAGACTTCATAAACCTCCAAGAGGAAAGGCCTGCAGTTGTCCTTGGTCCTATGGCAGAAGATAGAGATGATTCATCCCCTCCCTTCTACACATCCTTGAACATACATGACAAAGTGCTGCATAATTGCCTTATGGATTCAGGGGCCTCCCACAACCTCATGCCCAAAACTGTCATGGAGGAATTAGGACTAGAATTCCCCCGAGCCTATCGTGACCTCTATTCTTTTGACTCTAGGAGGGTGAAATGTTTGGGAGTCATTAAGGACCTAGTGGTTTCGTTGTTTCAGCTGTCCATGAAGAGTATGGTCATGGATATTGTGGTAGCTAATGTTCCCCCCAAATTTGGCATGTTGTTGTCAAGATCTTGGATTAAAAGGTTGGGGGGAACCCTGCAGATGGATCTCACATATGCCACCATTCCAATCTTTGGAGGGGAACATAGGAGACTGTATAGAGAAGCCCAACTGGCCTACATAATCAGTGATGAAGCCAACCCTACCAACCATCCCATATATGCTTTGGACACTGATTTAGGCTCCAGTTTACTACAGCTTACTAACACCCCTGAGGCTCCTCTGTAGATTAGAAAGAAGCTCAGTCTTAATCAGGAGAACACCCCTCCTACCACCTCTGTTTGGAAGATGTTCTTTGATGGAGCTTCTTCGAGTATAGGTGCAGGTGCCGGAGTGGTATTCAAATCCCCTTCTCAAGAGACCATATCTCTGTCATACAAGATGGAATTTGACGTCACCAACAATGTAGCAGAATATGAAGCCCTAGTTCTGGGATTAAGAGCTGCAAAGGAGATGAGAATAAGGGATATGGTTGTGTTTGGAGATGCAGAACTGATTGTCCAGAAGGTCAAAAACATTTATCAGACCAAGCACCCCCGTCTCAAGAATTACAGGAATGAGGTATGGGATCTGATTGATAGTTTCTTCTTGGCTTTCAACATCTCTTTCATTCCAAGGGAAGAAAATGCTCCAGCTGATTTCCTAGCTTTCTCAGCTAGTTTGCTCGAAGTTCCTGCGTTGCCCACTGTCGGGTCCGATACAGAAATAAGATATAGACCCTCTGTACCAGACAATGTCAAACATTGGAAGGTATTTGAAGATGATCCGAAGATCGATAAATTCCTCCAATCCATTGATGACTTTTCTGCGTCACACATAGATGAGGATCCTGACGAGGAAGGTGACCACCACCCTGAGGAGTTTCTGAATAAAATGGCTAACCACCGGATTATTCAACTACCAAGCAATCACATACCAAGAGGTCTGATCCCATTAGAAAGATTGTTCGATGGAAATGATGTGGCAGTAAGGGGAAGAATATCAGGTGATGATGTTGATACAACTGAGTGCAACATAGGCACACCCGAGGAGCCCAAATTGGTCAAGATGTCAAGAAGTTTGACTGAGGAGAAGAGGTCCGAATATACTAAGTTGCTGAGGGAGTTTGTTGATGTGTTTGCATGGACCTACGAAGACCTCAAGACATGTGACACATCATTCATTGAGCACACGATCCCACTGAAAGAAGAGTCCAAGCCATTCAAGCAGAAGCTGAGACAGATAAATCCTATGATGCTACCTGTCATGGAGAGGGAAGTAAAAAAGCTGTTGGATGCCCAGATCATAGTCCCCTTGAGATATTCTGACTAGGTGGCCAATTTAGTCCCAGTAAGAAATAAAAGTGGCGAAATCAGACTCTGTGTTGACTTCAAAAACCTGAACAGGAGCTCAAGGAAGGATAATTACCCCCTGCCCAACATGGAGCACATGTTACAGAAGGTCACCGGGGCTTCCCGAATACCCATGATTGATGGTTTATCTGGCTACAATAAGATATCAGTCATGCCTGAGGATAGGAAAAAAACAACCTTCACCACCCCTTGGGGCACATTCATGTATGCCAAAATGCCTTTCAGGCTGATGAATGCAGGAGCAACGTTTCAGTGAGCCATGGACATAGCCTTCATCGGAGAAAAATATAAGTTCATGGTGATTTATCTGGATGACATCACAGTCTTCTCCAAGACTGATAAAGAGCACCGTTGCCACTTAAAAAGATTTTTCCTGAAGTGTCGGAGGTATGACCTATCTTTAAACCCCAAATATCACTGTTTTCTATGCAGGAGGGTAAACTATTAGGCCATATAGTATCAACAGAGGGGGTGAGAATTGATCCTGACAGGGTAGAAGCAATTCAGGCCCTGTCACTTCCCAGATCTAAGAAAGAGGTTCAGGCATTTTTGGGGAGGATTAATTTCCTGAGGAGGTTCGTTTCAAATTTTGCTGAGTTGGTGAAACATATTACGACCATGCTCAGGAAGGGCCATGAAATAAAATGGACTTCTGAACCCATAGAGTCTTTTGTCCAAATAAAGAAGGCGTTGACTGAAGCACCTGTGCTAGTCAGTCCCGATTATTCCAAAGTCTTTCTGATATTTTCTTTTTCTTCCTGTGATATAGTAGCGATAGTTTTGTTGCAGAAAAATGATGAAGGGCAAGAACAACCTATTGCTTTCTTTAGCAAGGCGCTGAGAGATGCAGAACTGCGATACGAGATCATGGAGAATCAGGCCTATGCCTTGGTGAAAGATCTCAAAGCTTTCAGAGTCTACGTCTTGCATTCAAAGATCACTGCATATGTCCCTTCAACCTCTGTGAAGGACATTCTTATACAGCCTGACATAGACAGAAGAAGGGGTAAATGGATTGCCAAGATCCTGGAATTTGACCTGGAGATTAAGCCCACCAAGTTGATAAAGGGGCAAGGTTTAGCCAAGTTGCTGGTTGAATCTAATTGTAAGACTTTGGAGATTAACTTCATGAATGAGTGAGCTGAGTCATCTGACAAGGATTCTCAGACCATCACACCATTAACAGCATGCTCCTAGTACAAGGACATCTTGTACTTTCTGAAAGAATTGAAGCCCCCTGATGAATTGGGAAAAAGTAAGGCCAGGGCTCTAAAACTCAAGGTAGTTAGATATTGCCTTATTGACCAAGCCTTGTATTGGAAAGACCCTCTGGGAATATTACTAAGGTGTCTGGACCCGCAAAAAGCCCAGAAGGTCATGACCGATTTCCATAGTGGTCTATGCGGTGGCCATTATTTATGGAAGACCACAGCTCACAAGATCCTCCGAGCTGGGTATTACTGGCCCACTTTATTTCCTGATGTCTGCAGGAAAGTCAGGGCTTGCATCAAATGCCAGAGGTTCTCAGGTAAGCAACAACTCACATCTTTGCCACTAAATCCTGTAGTAGTTTTGGCACCCTTTCAGCAGTGGGGATTGGATTTCATTGGAGAGATTCATCCTCCCTCAAGTGGCCAGCACAGATGGATCCTCACTGCAACCGATTATTTCACCAAGTGGATAGAGGTTGTCCCTACCAAGAGTATGTCTCACAAAGTGATCATCAGCCTCTTGGAGGACATCATAGTCAGATTTGGCTGCCCAAGCAGGATTGTGACTGACAATGCCTCCCCCTTCAGGTCTGAGCCTCTGGTCAAATTATGTGAACAGTTCCAGATTGTACTAATTCACTCCACTCCCTACTATCCTCAAGGAAATGGACTGGCAGAGTCCTCCAATAAAAGCCTAATCAATCTTATCAAAAAGCTATTGGAGGACAATAAAAGGGCCTGGGACTCAAAGCTCAAATTTTCTCTTTGGGATGATCGGGTAACAACAAAGAAATCACTGGGCATCTCACCTTTCCAACTGGTTTATGGAATAGAGGTTGTTTTCCCTACTCAGCTCGCCTTACCTGTGGAAAATATCCTCCAGGACTTTGAGGGGGAACCTAACCATGTGCTCAGGGGAATTCACTAGATGGTGGAAGTTCAGCAGATGAGAGAGCAGGTCTTGGATAGAGCCTACCATCATCAGCAGAAGATCAAGAAGGCCTTTGACAGGAAGAGTAAAAAGAAAGGATTCAAGCAGGGTGACCTGGTACTCAAGTGGGACGCACCCAGGAAGGACAAGGGCAAACACAGTAAATTTGATTCCCTCTGGTTCGGGCCTTTCAAGATCCTTGAAGTATTCTCAAATAACACTTACAGGTTGTAGGATCTGGAAGGCAATGAAGTTTTCAGTGGCCCAGTCAATGGGCATTTCTTAAAAAAGTGTTTTCTGTGAGCCACAGTTGGCTCTTTTTTGTTTTGTTTTGTAAATATTGTTTCTATTTTGTTTTTCGGACTAATAAATGACTCCATAGCCCAAAAGGAAAGGCACTGAATCTGCAAAAGAGTTCTTAGAGCATCACAGGGATGACTCTATCCCCCATGGAGCCAAATGTTAGCGATATTTCTTGTAAGGGGGTTAGAATGTAAAATAATGGGTTAAAACCCACTTGTCCTAAGTTTTGGGCGCGAATGCGTCTGTGTTAAACGGAAATCTATTCTGGATGGCTGGGATTTACACGCCCGGATCAACGGCGCACAGCGAATTCCGGACCCCCCCCTCCTTTCTACCTTTAAGCGGGGGGGGGTCCGGAATCCATAATAAACAACAAGCGGATCTGGACGGCAGACATCCGCGCACTCAGATCAATGGTGCATATTGGATTCTGGACCCCCCCCTCCTTTCTACCTTTAAGCAGAGCAGGGGGGTCCGGAATCATGGGCGTAGCTCTCCGACGACCATGATCGAGGAGCCGGGATCAACGGCTCATGGACAAACTCATCCCTCTCAGCTACCCTTCCTATTAACCTACGTGGGCCCTCCTCCCGTCATGGCATCTTCCTTTCCACCTTTCTCCTGCTGCTGCATGTCATCCATCTGCCTCCCCGCTTTGGTCTGCATGGTCCTCCCTCCTTCTCGTCATCCACTCATTGCTGGCCACATGCCTCGCTCTTTTCCACGTCGGCCCCTCACCCAAAAGGAGAGTTCGTTATCTCCCGTCTTCCCTCCTTCCTCCCGAGGTCTTTCGCCATGAACCATCCTCTGTCATCCGCCACACACTTTTCCACTTCCTCCACGCCCTCACAGTTTCGGCCCCATCACTCCATTCCTGTGCCCCACCTTCTGTGCTAGCCTCCACATATATCCTTTGAGCCAGTCATTTATTCCAGGTGGCGGCGGGTGAGGTCCTCCACATCCTGAAGCGCTGAGTCGGTCAGATCATCCTCAATCCCAAGAAATAAGTTATTGAAGCAGTTGGTGGTGGTTAGACATCGCCTCCGCCATAATGGGAAAGCACGGCCATGAATTAAAGGCACGTCGATTCGCCATTGGAACTGTCAAAGAATTAGATTGCGTCTGACTTAAGTTGCACGACCCTTCAGAGGCTGACTGTCAGAAGCCATGCAGACACAAAGCTTTCAATGCATTGTCTTGGTTCCACTGCTGTTGATTGTTCTGAGTATTTGTAAGCGTTTGCACCATTTTTGTATCCATCGATGGTAGAGCTAAGCTCCTGAATGTAAAATTTCAACAAATATTCTGGTTTCCTAGTTATGCCTCTGTGTTTGAGATTTCTTGGTTTATGACAAACAATTTTCTTCTCCATCTATATTTCATCTCATGCCAGAGAGTCCACAGTCGAAGGATTCACATGGATTGAACAATCTTGTTATGATAAAGGATTTGTTGTGACATTGTTGTGCCCTCTGGTTTTCTATGTTTGAATGTAAAAGGATTTTGCGTTTCAATGATTTCTTCTCCAGTCTGTTACAAACCGGATGTTTGTGGTAGACCTTCGTACTCTTCTAATGCAAGTCTTTCCCCTACTCACCCTTTACTACGACTCATTGTTTGAATTTTATCAAGACCTCATTCGTCCATGCATGCCTGGTCTAGCTTCTGAGCTGAGACAATATCGTTCTGAGTTTTCCTCCATTTTATCACCCCTTTTAAACAAACTGTGACATTAAACTGATGGGCGTCGGGCTCTGCTCCTGCCAGCAATCCAGGAGTGACTTCCGTTGCCAACAACTTCCCAACTTAGAGTGTACACCAGCAGAACTTTCCCTCCTTGGGTGGAAATAAAACTTCTGGATCTGTACCAGTGAAGGCTGATAACCCAATGAGAGAACCTTTGAAATGTTGGGGTTGCGGAGAATAAAAAATACTGAGAGACTGTCCACACCGACAACAGAATAGTCAGATAATTTATAGCATCTAGGAATCTACCACTGTCAATGATGTGTCCAGGAGTGTGCCACAAATTTATGCAGCCTTGGATAATAACCAAGCCGACCACCAAGCTTCAATGGTGGAAATAGAAGGTATGATTTCCAACCATCTAGTGTCTATTCTGATTGACCCTAGTTCAAATTTAAGTTATATAGCCCCTAAGACTGTTGACAAGTGTAAAATATAGCCACATAAACCTACCAAGCCATGGTTGGTACAGTTAGCCACTGGCACCAAAAGAAGGGTAGTAGAGGTCATACCAGCCTGCCAATTAATGTTGGGTAAATTCCCCACCCAAGCAACCCTTAACATATTACCCCTAGGATCGTATGATCTATTGATTGGTATGGACTAGCTAGCCACCCATAAAGCTAGATTCGACTGTTACCATAAAACCTTGGAATGTGTAAGTAAAGAAGGAAAAATCATAACCCTTCAAGGGATCTGAAAACATGTCTCAATGAGACAAATATCAACTCTACAAATGGGAAGGTATTTCCGAAAAGGATGTCCCCTATATGCAATATAGGTGTTGAAAACAATTGAAGGCGACAAACCAAGCCTCGAAGACCACCCCACCCTGAGGGAATACAAATATGTATTTTTGGAAGAGGTACCGGGTCTACCTCTGAGAAGGGACATTGAATTCTAGATAGAACTTGCATCGGGAGCGGTGTCGGTGTCTAGGACACCCTACCGGATGAGCACACCTGAACTAGTTGAACTCAAATTGCAATTGAGAGAAATGATGGATAAGGGCTATATCTAGCCCAACGTGTCTCCATGGGGAGCACCATTCCTATTTGTGAAAAAGAAGGATGGTACCCTTAGACTATGTATAGATTATAGACAACTCAATAAGATAACCATAAAGAAAAAGTACCCCTTGCCCATGATCGATGACCTGTTCGATCAACTTGGAGGTGCATCTATTTTCTCAAAGATTGACTTGAGGTCGGGATACCATCAAGTCTGAATCAAGGGTGAAGACATCCATAAAAATGCCTTCCGGATGAGCTATGGTCACTATGAGTTTGTGGTAGTGCCATTTGGGTTAGCCAATTCCGCTGCCACTTTCATGTGCTTGATGAACAATGTACTCAACAAATTGCTAGACAAATTTGTGTTGGTTTTTATTGACGATATATTAATTTACTCTAAGAATGGAGAAGATAATGAAGAGAATCTTAGACTTGTGCTGCAAGTACTAAGAGAACATCATCTCTATGCCAAATTCAACAAATGTGAATTCTTCCAGAAGAAACTACATTAGTTAGGCCATGTCCTATCTGAAGAAGGAGTAGCAATAGACCCTGACAAAATCAGGTCTATCATGGAATGGCCTACCCCAAAGGACATTTCAGATCTCAGATCCTTTATGGGATTAGCAGGATACTAAAGAAGATTTATAAAAGGATTCTCCAAGATTGGTTGTCCAATCACTGCCCTCTGAAAAAAGGGGACAAAATTTACATGGACACAAAAATGTGAAGAAAGATTTCAAACCATGAAACATATACTGACCCACGCACCCATGCTAAAGATCATCGACCCCTAAGCTGAATTCCTCGTGTGCACAGATTCCTGTAAGGAATGGCTCAGAGGAGTCCTTATGTAGGGAGGAAGTGTGGTCTGCTATGAGTCCCAAAAATTGAACGAGCACAAAGTCAACTATGTGATCCATGATCTGGAGTTGGCCGCTATAGTGCACACCTTAAAAATGTGGAGGCATTACCTCCTAGGAAGGAAATTTGTACTTATGACAGATCACTGTGGATTGCGATATCTGTTTGACCAACCAAAGCTCAATGCCAGACAAGCTAGGTGGATGGCCCTCCTCAGCGAGTTTGATTTTGAAATCAAACATATTAAGGGAAAGGAAAATAGGGTGGTTGATGCCCTTAGAAGAAGCATGAAAATAATTCACCTGGCCACGGTGAGCACCTGCGAGATGAATGTCAAGGAAAGAGTTAGAAATTCACAAGAGACAGACACATTCTTCTAGATCATGACCTCATACTTGCAGCAAGAACCCATAGGGATAAATTATGGATGCTACCAGATGATGGAAGGAGGTCTTCTCACTTACCAAAGAAGATTGTATATCCCAGATTGTGACAACTTTAAGAGGTTCATATTGGATGAACTACATAAAAGACCCTATTCTGGTCATCCAGGATACCAAAAAATGATCACGGTCACTAAGAAACAATTCTACTGGCCTGGGTTGAAGAAAGACATAGCCGAGTACCTAGCCAAATGCATAGAATTCCAACAGGTAAAAGAAGAACACTGACACCCAACAGGATTATTACAACCTTTACCAATCCTTGAATGGAAATGGGAAACCATCTCCATGGATTTCATCATCGGATTACCAACCTCGACCAAACAGAATGACACCATCATGGTAGTGGTGGATAAATTGAGCAAGCCCTCTCACTTTATCCCCGTCAAGTCAACTTGTAAGGCAATATACATTGCCAACATATTCATGAAGGAGATATTTAAACTGCATGGTATGCCAAAAAATATCATGTCTGACAAAGACACGAAATTTACTTCCAACTTTTGGAAATCACTGATGGCAGGTTTAGAGACCAAGTTGTTGTTTAGCACCACCTATCACCCTCAAACTGATGGACAGATGGAAAGAGTGAACCGAGTGCTAGAATACATACTAAGAATGCATGTAATGCATCAACCTAAGAAGTGGGAAGACTACCTGCCACTGGTGGAATTCACCTACAACAACGGCTACCAAGAATCCTTAAAGATGAGTCCCTTCGAAGTCCTCTATGGTAGGCCGTGCAACACCCCTGTCAGTTAGAGTAATCCTGTAAATAGAATTTATTTTGGACCCAATATGTTGAAATAAATGGAACAACAAGTGACTCAGATAAAAGAAAACCTGAAGGTCGCTCAGAATCGACATAAAATTTATGCCGACCAAAAGAGAACTCCAAGAGAGTTCAAGACGGGAGACCATGTATATCTCAGAGTTAGGCCCATGAAGAGTTCCCTAAAAATGGGAACTTGTGCCAAGTTGGCACCTCGGTATTGTGGACCCTTTGAGGTTCTAGATAGAGTGGGACCTGTAGCCCATAGGCTAGCACTTCCTCCCACAGTAAAAGCACATAATGTTTTCCATGTTTCATTATTGAAGAAATATGTACATGATTCTAATCATATAATTGACTGGTCTGTGATCCAGGTGGAACCAGAGGGAGAATTCCTACCAAAACCTCAATGCATACTGGACAGAAAGGAAACCCCACTCCAAAACTGAACCATTGCACAGGTCAAGGTGCATTGGAGACATTTTGGCCCATATGAGGCTACATGGGAAATGGAGGATTCCATGAAATAGGCATATCCAATTTTGTTTACCTCTGTACATACATGCCATATTGATAGATAGAACATCGAGGACGATGTTCCTTTAAGGGGGAGGGAATTGTAACACCCTATTTCCCCCAATCTGTAAAAATAACTATACTGGCCATGAACCATGGCAGACTCAAAGATGTGAATGTGTGATTTTGAATAAACCTTAGTATAAAAGGTCGACGAATGTAAATAATGTTATGAATATATGTTGCAGGACTTCTAGGAGGGGGATGTGCTAAAATGAGACCACGGTGGTTGATGAAAGGTGGTGGAAGGCACCTAGAATGGTGGCATTAACTTCCACCGAAACAAATATCGTATTTGGTCTTCACTGGCCTGAAGATCAAGAGCGGCTTGTTGGCCCCGAAATGAATTACTCGTCAGTTTGGTAGGTGAAGAGGCTCCTCATGTGTTAATGAGGGATGGGGGTGAACCGCTCATCTGTGGAAGCCTCAGACCTGACCACCGTAGGGAAATTCGTGCCACATGAAACCTCGCCAGAAAAGAAAAGGCAGGAAAGAGGTGTGGAAGGGGGCAGTCACGACAGAGATCGCAAGAGGGGAGAAATCGAAAGGACTCTGGAAAAATATATAGAGTGATTGATAAGTAGAGAAGGAGAGTAACCTTCGTTCTTGACTTCTGACGAATAGAGACTCAGTCTCACAGCATCGTGGTCTAAGCTCGAGGGTGGCTAGTGGTAAATTCATTCGGAATCACTGAGCCTACGGTTGGGTGGAAACGAGCACCCCTCTCAGCAGTTGCATCAAACCTAGTGTTTTTCTGATAAGTGTTATATCTCGTATCTTGAAATTAATATTCTGATATGTATGTTCATGGTTTGTGCAATTATGAATGGTTTTAGTATAAGACTGTATGTTTGGTGTTTTGATCAAAAAGGGTGGTTGTATGCTTATATTGGAAGGACCACCTATGGCATATATATTGAACGGATTTAGTTTTTAAGTCTGTTCTTGGGAAATTTATTCCCTTATTTGTCTCAAGTAATGCTCTGGATAGATCTCCCCATAGGGACACCCTTTTGAAAGTTTATCCAAGGATCTACTGGAGGATTTTATGGCGTAAGTCTTAAAAACCCTGTACGAGAGAGAATGTGTGTATATATATATATATATATATATATATATATATATATATA
>JZKD02S1765746.1:56475-68917 GCA_000966675.3 Picea glauca | reverse complement strand
ATGAAGAGCATCTTAGACTTGTGCTACAAGTGCTAAGAGAGCATCAACTCTATGCTAAATTCAGCAAGTGTGACTTCTTCCAGAAGCAAATACACTACTTGGGACATGTTCTGTCTAAGGAAGGGGTAGTAGTAGATCCTGACAAGATTAGGTCTATCATGGAATGGCCTACCCCAAAGGATGTCTCAAACATTAGATCCTTTATGGGATTGGCGGGATACTATAGAAGATTTATAAAAGATTTTCCCAAGATTGGTTGTCCAATCATTGCCCTCCAGAAGAAGGGAACAAAATTTCTGTGGACACAACAATGCGAAGAAAGATTTCAAACCTTGAAACACCTACTAAACCATGCACCCGTGCTGAAAATAGCTGACCCAGAAACTGACTTCGTTGTGTGCATAGATGCCTGTAAGGAAGGGCTCGGAGGAGTCCTTATGCAGGAAGGAAAGGTGATCTGCTATGAATGCCAAAAATTGAATGAGCATGAAGTCAACTATGTGACTCATGATCTAGAACTGGCTGCCATAGTGAATGCCTTGAAAATGTGGAGGCATTACCTCCTGGGAAGGAAGTTTGTGCTTATGACATATCACTGTGGATTACAGTATTTGTTTGATCAACCCAAGCTCAATGCTAGAGAAGCTAGATGGATGGCCCTCCTTAGCGAATTTGATTTTGAAATCAAACAAATCAAAGGGAAGGAGAATAGGGTGGCCGATGCCCTTAGCAGAAGCATGAGAACAATTCACCTAGCAGCGGTGAGTACCTGCGAGACATATGTCAAGAACATAGTCAAAGAGGCACAAGAAACAGATCCATTCGTCCGAAATGTGACCCTGTACCTACAACAAGAACCCACTGGAGAAAAATATGAAGGCTATCAGATGATCGAAGGAGATCTGCTCACCTACAAAGATAGACTGTACATTCCCAATTGTGACGACTTGAAGAGGTTCATCATGGACGAATTACACAAAAGACCCTACACTGGTCACCCAGGATACCAGAAAATGATTACTACCACCCGAAAACTATTTTATTGGTCGGGATTGAAGAAGGACGTAGCCAAATATTTGGCCCAATGCATAGAATTCCAACAGGTTAAAGCAGAACATCGACACCCAACATGACTATTACACCCTTTACCCATCCCATAATGGAAATGGGAAACCATCTCCATGGATTTTATCACTGGATTACCAACTTCGACCAAACAGAGTGACGCCATAATGGTGGTGGTGGATAAACTGAGCAAGTCTGCTCATTTCATCCCCGTCAAATCGACCTGCAAGGCGATAGATATCGCACAGGTGTTTATGACAGAGGTATTCAGACTGCACGGTATGCCAAAAGAGATAATATCTGACAGAGACACAAAATTCACTTGCAAATTCTGGAAATCACTGATGGGGGGTTTGGAGACCAAGTTGTTGTTTAGCACCGCCTATCACCCTCAAACCGATGGACATACAGAAAGAGTAAATCAGATATTAGAAGATATGTTAAGGATGCATGTGATGCATCAACCTAGGAAATGGGAAGACTACTTGCCATTGGTAGATTTTGCCTACAACAACGGCTATCAAGCATCCTTAAAGATGAGTCCATTTGAGTTCCTCTATGGTAGACAGTGTAATACTCCAGTCAGCTGGAGTAATCCTGTAAATAGGATTTCTTTTGGACTTGATATGTTGAAAGAAATGGAACAACAAGTAGCTCAGATAAAACAAAATCTGAAGATCGCTTAGAACCGACGGAAAAGTTATGTTGATCAAAAGAGAACTCCAAGAGAGTTCAACATAGGAGACCATGTATATCTCAGAATTAAACCCAGAAGGAGTTCCCTGAAAATGGGAGCTTGTGCCAAGTTGGCACCCTGGTATTGTGGACCCTTTGAGGTTCTAGACAGAGTGGGACCTGTAGCCTATCGGCTAGCACTTCCTCCCACAGTAAAAGCACATAATGTTTTCCATGTTTCATTATTAAAGAAATATGTACATGACGCTAATCATATAATTGACTGGTCTATGATCCTGGTGGAACCAGAGGGAGAATTTCTACCAGAACCCCAATGCATATTGGACAGAAAGGAAACCTAGCTCCGGAACAGGACCATTGCACAGGTCAAGGTGCAGTGGAAACATTTTGGCCCAGATGAGGCCACATGGGAAATGGAGGATGCCATGAGACAGGCATATCCGATTTTGTTTACTTCTGTACATGCAATTCATGTTAGTAGCTAAGAACATCGAGGACGATGTTCCTTTTAAGGGGGAGGGAATTGTAACACCATGTTTCCCCCCAGTTTGTAAATATAACTAGACTGGACGAGGACTATGGAAAACTCATAAGTATGAACATGTGATGTAAATGGACCTACAGAAAGAGGTCAATGAATGTGAATAACATTCTAAATTTATTGCAGGACTGCTGAAGAGGGGATGTGCAGAAAAGAGACCACTATGGCGGTGGAAGGCACCTGAAAAGGTGGTGTTAACTTCCACCGAGAATTAAATACCGTATTTGGACTCCTCTGGCCCGGAGAACCAAAAGCGGCTCGCTGGCCCTGAAATTCAATACCTCACAGGCTGGTAGGCGGATGGCTTGATTAGGGATGGGATGGTGAACCGCCCATCTGTAGAGCCGTCATGCCTGATCAACGCGAGGGTAATCGTGCCACACACAACCTCGCGAGAGGATAAGGTGTATGGTAGAGACGATTGAAGGGGCAGACGCGAGGGGAACTTTGGAAGTTTTACGCAGAGTGAGTGATAGCAGAGAGGAAGGATTGCAACCTTCGCTCCTGGTCACTGGTAGACAGAGAGATGCAGTCTCAGAGCATCGTGGTCTCAGCTCGGGGGTGGCTAGTGGTAAATCCCTTGGGAGTTGCTGAGCCTACGGTTGGGTGGAAACGAGCACCCCTCTCAGTAGTTGCACCCACTCCTGGTGTTATTTCTGATAAGTATTTTATGTATTGCATCTTGAAATTCATACACTGATATATATATATATATATATATATATACTCACAACACTGTGAGATTGTGAACGATTTTAGTGTAAGAATGTCTGTGAATGTTGTGATAATAATTAATGGACATATGCTTGTAATAGAGGAATCCATGCACGACTTACGTCGCTAAAAATGAATCTAATCATGCCCAGGTTGAACTAAGTCAGGTATCCAGTCTGTTCTCGGGAATTTGTTTTCCCTTATCTGTATCCAGGAATGCCCCGGAATAGACCTCTTCACAGAGATTCCCTCCTTAGAAAGGTTTACCAAGAACCTGGAAAAAGGGCGTGAATGTACAAGTCTTAACAACCTTGTGTGAAGAGGAATGACTCTCTTGAAATCCCGAAGTAGCAGACTAAGGATAAGTATTGATCAATGGATGAGATCCCGTCGGGAAATCTGCGGTCATTCACGACCGTTAGATCGAAGGAATGAATGAGGGCGTAAATTGCCTTAACCCTTTTTTCTCTATCTTCGTGAGTAGCGAGGAAATCTGAATCGTAGATCTCCAGGCCCCATGGGAACATCTAGACCGTTGGTTTTCCACGTCCAAAGAGTATTAGGAAAGGGCGCGACATCGAGGCCGATCTGAACCGTCAGATCTTAGCTAGGAAACCTGACAGCCGTTAGATCTATCGGGAGATAGACGAGGGCTAAGTCTCGTGAGCTCGGAGGCTCGCAGGGTAGAATTCCAAAAGTTGGACGCTCTAAGTCACGAGTGGCGAAGCCACGAGAGGATATGAACCGTCCATCTGAGGAGGACAGGTGGCATAGATCTAGGGATCTCGTGAGCTCGGGGCTCGCAGGGTAGAAGTACAAGAGTTGGACGCTCCAAGTCGCGAGTGGCAAAGCCACGAGAGGATGTGAACCATCCATCTGGGGAGGACAGGTGGCAGAGATCGAGAAGATCTCGCGAACTCGGGAGCTCGCAGGGTGAACGCCCAAGTATTGGGTGTTAAAAGTCGTGAGATGCGAGGTCGTAAAGCAACGAAGTGGCGAGAGGCTGTGAGCCATCCATCTGGGGAGGACAGGTGGCAGAGATCGGGAAGATCTCGTGAACTCGGGAGCTCACAGGGTGAGAGCCCAAGTATTGGGTATTCAAAGTCACGAGGACGCGAGAAGTGAGAAGGTAATAACTGTTGGATCTGGATCGCGAGAAGACCGTTGGATCCGCACGTGGGATCATGTATCGGAGCCTTGCGAGAAAAGGCCCGGGAATTTGGCCACGAGAATCACGAGGTTGCGAGTAGCGAAATTCCTCGGGGAAAAGTCAGCGAGTTGATTGACCATCGGGTCTCAGGGATCCGAGAACCCAGTGTTCAACCTTTGAACTCGCAAAGTCACGAGTTCCGATTCCCCGATAAATCAAGGAAGGGGGATCGCGCGAGAGAAATGTGGGAGTAGATGTCCCAATAGGGAAATAGAAGAACCTTGGAGTTCTTCGGACAGAGAAGAAGAAGATCCTGTGAGTGGACATGCCCGTGGTTGGTGCGCCTGCATCAGGTGGGACATAAGACCACGGTTATGTACAAAGAATCGGGTAGGTAAATAGAAGACCGGTGATTCGGGGATTGGCATTTTGCTGCTACAAGCTCCGGGTATTATCATTACTGAGGAAACAATGAAAATTTTTGATTGATGGTAGTGGGTGTGTTACAACTCTATAGTACAAATCTAACCATGTGAATACATGTGTCGAAGTCGAACATGGTAGAAACCACTTGATTACCAGTCATTCGTGTTTTTCGTTAACAAGCGTGAGGGAAATCACCATTAATGTCAATGACTCCCAAGGTACACTAGTACAATCCAACGAATGTGAATTAATGAGGTGAAGTCGAACACTCGGCGGAATCTCCCGATCAGGGATCAATAATGAAAATCCACTGTCGAAAGAGAGGAAACGTGCCATTGAGGCATGGAAGTTCCAATGTACCAATTGGTTTCTAAGTCTAATTCTTGGATAATGAGTTGAATTCGACAGGAAAAGACTCGTCACAAGAGGGCCTTAATGTATCCCACATCAATGACACGAAACAAGTAACAAGATTTGATGTAGATAAGAGTAACAAGTGATTCAGGATTGACTCAGGGATGGCCGACGCAATAGAAGGTCTTAAGGACTACAGAAATGGCCTACGCAATAGAAGGCTTTTCGGGTTGGACATCTCTTTGAACATATTGACGAAACGACAACTGTCTTGGAAATACGGACTCAACAAAATGGATCATAGACCAACAAGTAAACTTATTAGGAGTATGATCAAAAGATGAGTGGATTTTCCAACCTAGACATAAGCTGAGTGAAAGGGTGTCATGTTCAAAAGCGACTCTTCCATGGAATACAGGTTTAGACACATTTGTTTCCCAAATTCCCCCCCACCATCTCTAGCGAGTACCTCTTTATTTTTACACAAGCTTGAGGATGATAACATATGCTTGTTGATGTAAGCTCATTCTTCGGACGAGTCCCTCAGAGTATGTTTAACGAATCCTAGGAAGGAGTGGTTCGGTCCCACATGGGCCTTTCAATGTTTGTTTTATGAGTCCAAAGAAAGAAAACTCAGGGGTTTTTCATGTTTATAGAGTCTAAAAAACACTTAAAGAGAACTCTCTTAGTTCCTTTTTCATAAAGTAGTCTGATGAGACCGAAAAAGAGATAACCTATCACTCAACATACGTTTTCTTCAAATACTTTAACGAGTGTGAAAAGAACAAGATCGCTCGACAATATTTTCATGTTTAGAGAGTCTAAAAAGAGCTTAAAGGGAACTCCAGTGGGTTCCTTTTTCATATAACCTTTACGAGTTTGAAAAAGTGATAAAAGTATACTCGGTTACATTCTCATTGATTTACGAGCACGAGAAAGAACAAATACTAAGCTCGGTAACTTATTCTCATGTATTTACGAGCATGAGAAAGAACAAAGACTAAGCTCAAGATTGTTTTCATTTTTACGCAAGCTTTAAAACAAAACAAAACTATGCTTGGACCTGGTTTCATTTTTACACAAGATTGAACCCGAGGAAACTATGCTTGAGGTAAGTGGTTTCATTTTTACACAAGCTTGAACCATAGAAAACTATGCTTGGATTGCCCAACGCATAACACATGGATGTTTGGTACTTAGCCCCCAGCTTAAGAAGCTAGTGGCTCAACTTCAGCATGAAGTCCAAGGGCTGAGGCAAATGCCCCCCAAGATTTGTTTCATCCAACGAAAAAGGAGAATGAAATGAAGCTTCAAATACTAGACGAAGGACTTGACTCAAATAGAGAGGGGGAAAACTATTTCATTTTTTAACGAGCTTGACACAGAAACAAGAACTATGCCTGTAACCTCTGTTTCATTTTTTAACGAGGTTGCCACAGAGACGAAAAAACTATCCTCGTAAGTGGTTTCATTTTTTAATGAGATTGGAAGCAGAAAACTATGCTCAAAGACGTTTGTTTCATTTTTTAACGAGGTTGCCTCAGAGATGCAAAAACTATCCTCAGTTCTCTTATTGATCATGGCTTCCAAGAAAATAAGGCTCTGGAAGAACACCATGTCAAGGGACAAAACTTGGTCATGGATTCCAAGAGATCTTCACTGGATGGAAGAAAATCACTCTGGAAGGAACACATGTCGAGGGACGCAACAGGGGTAAGGAGATCAGACTCCAATAGCCCTACCGAATAAATCATGATGTCAACTACCGGATCCAAGTCATCAGAAGTTGAATTCATGGGAGACAACGCCACATAATTGACCTGTGGCAGGGGTGATACTGTCTGCATATAAGAACCATTCAGAGAGGCAATCCAGGTGGAGTCAATGAATGAAAGTTCATCATCAGTCACAACTCGTCCATTGTGAGGGAAAGATATCACATGAAAAAGAGTAGACACAATAGCTTTCATGGCATAAACATAATCCCTCCCAAGGAGTAAAGAGAAATCCAAGGGGTCTTGGACTACCATGACATCAATAAAGATAGCTTTCCCTCCCAAAGTTACAGGAAACTGAGGAAGGGTCCCTAAATGTTGATTGGTTCTTCTGTTAAAATCTAACAGATTCTGTGTAATCGACGCAAGTGGAGGAAAACCCAGAGCTTGCCAAGCAAAAGAGGACAAAATACTAACGGATGCATCTTCATCTATCAGTGTCTGAGGAATGTCTCAACCACAAACCTGTACTGTAATCTGGAAAGGAATGTGAGAGGGAAGACGAGGTCCAATTAGCACACCTCAATCAAAATGGATGGCCTCATAACTTGGAGGGGGTTCCATGGGAGAAGGAGGAATAGCTCCCGGCATAGTAGGTTCTGTATCAACAAGAAAAACATGGGCAGTATTAGGTTTACTCTCTAGAGGGAGAGTAGGATCAACTGATGGAGAGATCAGATCGACCACTTGGGTTTCATTCTCCAAGGGGAGAATGGCGTTGACAGGTGGAAATGGATCGACCGCTTGGGTTTCACTCTCTAACGAGAGAGTGGGATCGACCGAGGATGGCATCGAATCAACCATTTTGTTAACACTCTCTAAAGGGAGAGTGGGATCGACCGATGATGGGATCGGATCGACCACTTTGTCAACTGGTTCAACCAAAGACATGACCAGATTGACCACTTGATCAATCAGACTGACCGACGGGGGAACCGGATTGATCATTCCATCAACTACATGTGGGTTGAGAGAAAGATTGCGATAAGCAGCTGGAAGTTGAGGCTGTGAAACAGTCATGTCTTCCAGGAATTTCAAGGCTTCTTCCATATGAGGGAAAATATGAGTTAGATGACGCCCTTTGCATAACATACACGAGAACTTAGCTCTATTTTTCTTCTTTCCAACTATATCATGACTAGTCGACGGGAAGTCATCAACATGTTGTTCAGAGGCTAACAACATGGGTTGGCGAGGATATGTAGACCATGCTTCTATAACCTTGGATAGACCAAGGCAATCCTTAAGAAGATGGCTACCCTTACAAAGCTTGTAAGGGTACTTGGGCTTACGGGTTGTTTGGGTGATCTTGACATCATCAACACTCCCATCACGATTAACAGTAACTGGTTGTTTTCCAACATGTTTGACAGTGGTTGGAAGTTTGTATCGTTGCTTATTTTTCTTCTTCTTCTTCTTTCATTTCTTCTTCTTCTTATCCACCAAGTTACTAGCTTGAGATCTTTCACTCGACGAAGAAGATGAAATGGAAGAAGACCTTGCAAGTGAAGAATGTGAAGAAGATCTTATTGGTGAAGACGACGAAGGATCAACATGAGGTTGATGTTCTTGGGGGAAGTGCTTACGACTGAAGCACTTACTGCATTCGAGATTACATGAGTAGAAAACAACCATACTGGTAATCCAATTGTGAGACCCGGAAGGCTCAAAGTAGTGATGTGAGGAGGACCAATGTTTCCGTAAGAAGGAAAAAAAAAAGTTTCCCTTGGAGCATAGGTTTTTTCATTGGTCATTTCAGGAACTGACACCACTAAATAAATATCCAACCTAGACTCTGCTGGGGAAAACAAGCAACACACGCTAAAAATCTAGTAAACAAGGAAGCAAACAAAACCTTCTCGCAATGAGATCACTAGTTGGTGATGAAGTCCAACGTCGCGGGAACAAAGTAAGAAGGGGATGAGATATAGCGGGTGGAAAATTTACGTTGATGACCTGCTTAACGGACTTACACCCTGGTGCAAGCTCCCACACATAATCATGGGTATACCCTCCAAGGATCTCGAGTGATTTTGGCCAACCTCGATTCTAGGCACCGCGAAGACTTGCCCCTCCACAGTCACCTCGTGTGAAGAACCTAGAGAGATAGGCCACATAGGTTACCAATCACTATAATGATTTTTGGACAACTGAGAGGGGGGGGTTGAATCACTTGTTACCATGCTTAAACAATTATGCTTATTTTAAATTATTTGCATAACACTTAATGACAATCACAATAATGCAGGGAAGTAAGCAATAGAACATTCAACATTGGTTTCACATATGAAATATATAGAGACCAATATTTCTTGAGGAAACACATAAAGGGTAAAAACCTCTTCTTCTTTATATGATAAGTAATATTTACATTCTGTACATTATCATACATATGAGATCCAACTCATTGTGAGACTGCAACCTCTGTATTGTAAGCTGCAACTTGCTGAGAGCACCAACTCTCTATTTTCTCTAGCACCTACTAGAAGGAAGCACCAACTCCCTGATTTCTCTAGAACCCACTAGAATGAAGCACCAACTCCCTAAATGTTCCAGATCCAACTGGATGGAAGCAACAACTTCCAGTCACACAGAAACCAACCTGTACAACAGAGAACAACAGTTCTCCCTTGTGCCACCCTGCCACCCTGGCTTCTCTGGCTGCAACCAGATGGAAGCTACACCTCCCTATGTTCAAGAACCCACTTGAAATTTTGAGGAAAACAGTCCTCCTTAGCGCCTCCCTACTACCCTGGAATATAAATTTTTCTATATATAAATTTATCACAGTGATACACTATTTATCATTGGCTTACCAGGATTATCACTATTCTGCTATGCTGCTCTGTTCTTCTGTATCCGTGTCTCTCTGTCTGCATCTTCTTGCAATTTATGATCTTCTGTTTTTATCCACAAGAGCACCTCAACCTTCCTTTAGTGTCTTACTGTCTTGCTGCACACATGCCTTGCGCTTTCTGTGCTTCTGCCTTTTTTTCTCTGTGCGCCATGTGCCTTCAATGCACCATTCCTCTTCTCTGTATTTCAGTTGCTGCACACTCCTCCTTCTACACTCCTGAATCCCCCTCAACAACAACAACACCCATCTCTTCTTTGTTCAACATACTTATAGTCTCTGTGCACCTTGTGCATGCTATCTCGCCATGCTTCTGCATGCTCTCCCCATGTCGAGTGCTCTGCCTGATCATCATTGCAACTCTTCAACTTCTTTGGCAGTTCAACCCATGCATCCATCATTAATGGGTGTTATGGCAAGATTCCTTCGCCTCTCCAGCAGTCGAGACTCTTCATCTTCTTTGTTATAGTCAAGCTCAACCTCTCTGTTGTAGTTACAGGCTTCAACACTCTTCCATCTGTCAATCGCCTCTATGACCAGTCTTCATTCCATTGGTAGATTCCTTGAGACTCTTCAGCTCCTCTGGCACTTACATAGAAGTATCTTCGAGTCCTCTAGAAGAAACCATCAATGGTTTCTAGCAGTTATAGTACGAACCATGAAATGGAGCCTAGCTATGCTAGCTCCTTCCACTTACGTGACCACCAACGGTGACCACTGGCTACATCGATATTTCGGCATTTCAACATTTGGCATTTTGGATTTCCTGTGGTAAAGAGTTATCTTGACGCTCCATGTCACGATCCCCGAAACTATGAAAAAAAAGGAGCTTAGTTGGACTACCTTTGATCATTTTGGGATTTCGCATTTCGCTATTTCGTGATTTCACATGTTGCGAACTCCTATTGCGAGTCACTCTGACTCTTCCAACTCCCGATCCCCGAAACTCCGAAAAGGGAGATTATCTCTTCGAGTTCTTCTCTATAGCTCTTCGACGATGTGACCACTGACAGTGGCCAGGCCTTATTCAAAACTGTATTTTTCAATTTCGCGTTTCAACACTTCGGGACTCCTGTGATGAAGAATCTCGAGTCTTGACTCCTCCATCTCCCAGTATTTGAAACTTCGAAATGGAGTCAGATCAACGGTCTGGTATTTTGTTGTTTCGCATTTCGGTGATTAGACATTTCAACACTCTTGTAGTGAAGTGTTTTGACACTTCAACTCTCGTTATCCGGAACTCTGAAATGGAGTTATTTCCTGGTCTACGAAACTCTTTGTTGGTGTGCCTATTTCACAATTTCGGCATTTCTCATTTCGGCGATTCGACATTTCGACACTCTTGTGGTGAAGTGTTTTGACACTTCAACTCCTGGTATCCAAAACTCTGAAATGGAGTTATTTCCTGGTCTGTGAAACTCTTTGTTGGTGTGCCTATTTCGGGATTTCGACATTTTTCATTTCGCGACTTCGGGACTCCTGTGTTGAAGAGTCTTGACTCTTGACTTCTCAATCTCTCGGTATCCGAAAATCCGAAATGGAGTCAGATCAACGTATTCTGTCATTTCGCATTTCGCCGTTTCGACATTCTTGTCGTGATTTGCTTCCTTGACTCCTCCAATGCTTGGTATCCGAAACTCCAAAATGGAGTTTACGCTTATGATCTTTCCATGCGATTATCCCTTCACTACTGATTTTCCTTGCCTGCCTGTTTTCCATCAAATGAACAAGCACACTCTTTCATTGCGTGCGACTCTGCCCTAATCCTCCTGAGCTTACGTTGTCCCTGTTTCACCATCCCTGCATACTTTGATCTTGCCATCAATGACAAGCACACTTTCCTAAAAACACGCCAAAAATATCCCCCTTTGGCATTGATGGCAACACTGAATGATTGCGCTAATCTTTTTGGACCTCCAACTGTAGCATCCAGTCCGGACCACTCCTTTTCTCTCCTTTTGACATCAATGTCAAAGAAAACATGCTCCCCCTGAGATGTTGCCGTATTTTTAGGAGGTATCAGATATTCAACCAATACAAAAATTCCCCTAACAGGATGGACTCTCTTAGGTGTGAGACGGGATGACACCCCACTTCTGTCGGAGATATTCAAATGGTGTCTTGGCGAGGGGTTTAGTAAATATGTCTACAATTTGTTCTGTGGTTGAAATGTAATGGACCTTAACAACCTGATTGGTGACCTGCTCTCTTAGAAAATGGTATTTTATGGGAATATGCTTGGTCTTGGAGTGGAATACAGGATTCTTAGACACACTGATGGCACTAGTGTTATCACAATGAATTGGGATCGGTTCTTCGTATTTTACTTCCAAGTTTGCAAGTGTCTGAATCATCCATAATACCTGAGTGCAATAGGTAAAAACAACAATGTAATCTGCCTCTGTAGATGATAAAGAAATGGAACCTTGCTATTCACTAAGACATGCTACTAACGAGTCACCCATGAAGAATGCTCCTCCACTGGTGATTTTTCTCTCATCAACACAGTTTGCCCAATCTGCATCCGAATAAGCAGTTAACTGAAAATTATGATTTATGGGATACCATAGACCATAAGTCATTGTTTCTTTCAAATACCTGAATATCCTTTTGACAGACTGCAGATGACTCCATTTAGGTGCAAACTGATATCTTCCTACCATTCCAACAACATGCATTATGTCTGGGCGAGATGCTGTGATGTACAAAAGGATTCCTATCATTGACCTATATGAACTTTGATCAACATCACGTGAGTCATCATCCTTGCTTAATTTGCATCCAATAACCATAGGTGTACCCACAGGTTTAGAATCTTCCATTTGAAACCTTTTCAACATTTCTCTTAGATATTTTTCTTGAGAAAT
>JZKD02S1765723.1:0-26576 GCA_000966675.3 Picea glauca | reverse complement strand
ACTTACAACATGTATGAGCATGAAGATGAGAATGGATGGCCCTATCATGGGAAACATGACACTTCAGGTGAGTCTAGGTCCAAGCATAAGCCAAGGCTTTCAAGGGACATAGTTTCATACATGGAAAGTTGTTTTTTTTGGAAGTTCCTATTGACACAGTGTGTAAAATGCACATAAATAAATATGTTGACATGGATGTGGTAGATCGAGATAGGAAATTTTTATTGTGCAAAAAAGATGTTGTGAATATCTACAATCGTTTGATGAAGATGAACTACCAGTTGAAAAAAAATGATGAAAAGAGTGTGAAACTTTGGTATGAAAAACACAAGGATGATTTTTTCTTTTACCAGAAGCCCAATGTTGGAGATGCCCCTTTCATAGTTGGAATCCAAACAAAATGGATGTTGGATACCATGGTTAGGCTATCATATAATAACATAATAGTCATGGATTCAACATTCAATACAAATAAATATGGGGTGAATGTGTTGTCAATGATTGATTTAGTATAATCATTTGAGTTAGCTAGTTCAATATTATTGGTGACCTAAAGTGGACTACATATGTTTTTTTAATATGATAGTATCAACTGTACACACTCATGGCTTTCGATGAACAACAAAGTGGGGTGCCAGTAGCATGGGTGGTGGCATCACGAAACACATAAGAATATATTGCACTATAGTTGAAGCACATCATGCATAGGTGTTACCAAATACGCCCCAATTGGAAAGTGACTGTCTTCAGGGTTGATGATGCATTGGCTAAAATCGTTGCTTTGAGGTAACTTTAAATTTTTTATTTTACATTGTAACTTATATTTACACGAAAATTGTCTCACCTAAAATGAATTGAATATGGAAGGAGGATCACAAGGACCGAAGTGATCTTGTGTGTTTGGCATGGATAAAAAATGTGAATTGTTTGACTAGTAGTCCAGAAAATGCAAAAGATATGTTCAATGAGCTAGGTTGTATCATGAAGAATTGTTCCAAAGATGAAGTGGGAAATGCAATCAATCATTTTTTCATCAAAATTGCAAATGAAGAGAAAGTTTTGGACTATTTTCAGAAGAATAGGGTTACTGCTGATAAGATTAATAAGTTCAGATACTCGTTCTTGTGTTTCCATTTTTGTGTTTCATAAACAAGAGATATCTCCACTAATTTGGTTTTTTATATTTAGGGATGTGGGTCAAAGGATGTCAAGATTTTCCCCATGCAAATCATGTGACAAACAATGTTGTTGAGTCATGCCATAGTTACTTGAAGACAAACTTTCTATCCGATCGAAGAAAAAAATGTGCTCATAGGATTGGGTGTTCTATATCCTCTTGACAAATGTTGAACCTTGTTTCCGGTTCAAGGAAATTTTGAAAAAAGAAGGGTATTTGAACAACTACAAGAAAGAGAAGCAACTTGAATCATCGATAGAAAAGGCTAAAAGAATTCCAGATAGTGATTGCAAACCTCATGAGAGTATATCTCATGCTTACTGGGTTAGAAGTCAAACTAATCTCAATAAGCAATATCTTGTCACTTGGTATCTTACCAATTTTATAGCTTGTGATTTCCCATGGTCTATTCGCAACAACATTTGTAGGCATGCCATAAAGGTGGATTGGTTGTATTCTTCTTTAGGGGATTCAAACCCTTTACTGGACGAAGATGCAACACTCAATTCAATCAATGCATCTCCTGATATAAGTATAGAGGCACCAAGCCTTGATCTAGATGCTAACACAACTATTATGGCTAGAGACAATGTTGATCAAGATGTAGAGGGAATTCAGTTGGCTAAAGAGGAGTTGTTTGGCTACTTAGAGTTGCTTCGAAACAATCATCCTGCCACTTTGAGCAAAACCCAACAATTGATTGGTTTGGTAAAAATAATTTTGGATGATGCCAACAATCTTGACATCATGGATTATGATTTTACTCTTGGGTTGGGTGCTTTGGAGACATCTTGAAGAGGAATACGAGATTCCTTAGCCCTAAAAAGAAAAACAAAAGAAGCAACATAAGTGGCAGATTGGAAACTGATTCTACATCTGAAAATGAACCATTTCATTTTCCACACCCCAACAAGTGGGGTCGTCCTCGCGCCAACAACGCATCCTCTATTTTCCCATGTGAGTTTTGTAGAGTGGTGAGATCAATATGTTAAGATTAGTATATATAGACATCACCATTTTTTTAATGGAGCAATAGGTGGATGTTTGCAGGGGTGAAACAATCCACTACCGTGGCTTCAATCCAAGGACTTATAAGGATGTAGTGTCATTCTAGTTTTCCTACCATTACAAATACATTTGATGGGGCTCCCAATTGATGTAATCTATGTTTCAAGTCTGTATTATTTTATATACCAATGAGGATTCTAATGAAGATTGAATTTTTATATTATAGATATAGGTGCTTCATTTGGTGATCTTCCTCCCTTGGAACATGCTTCATTAGATGACAACTCTCCAATTGGTGATTTTCTAGGTTTGATATGTGCTACAATTTCAATATTTTACATATCAATTGTTAATGTATTATCGCTTTGTTGACTAAGTATATGTCAGGTATCTGTAGGATGAGGGACAAATCATCATCTTCTTCCATACAAAGCCTGCCACGAGGGTAGAATCATCATATTGACATGCTAGAAACAAATCTAGTTTCCTTGCAAGATAGTTCATTAGAAAATATACTTGACGACCACAAAAGCTTCTGCTCAGATATTGTTGAAATCATGCAATAGGTAATACCAATGATCTGTTTTATACTTCATATCCTTGAGAAAGTGCTTCAATTCTCTATTGCTTTGTCTTTCAACTAATCGTTGTAATATGAATTTTTACAGGGATATGCCTATCTACCTGTTGGAGTATGTGTTTCTAGCATGGGAAGGCCTACTTCCTATGACATGGCTATTGCTTGGAAGGTCCTCAATGATGAGGAAAATTCCCATTGCATAGCATTCATGTTTATGAATTAGTCCTTGTTTGACCATTATTTTTTAGTGTACAAATTATACAAGTTAACTTATTGAACAAAATCTCTTTCTTCTTCCTGGTCAAGTCTTTTGTGACTGTCCATTGGACATTACTTAATAAAGAAAACATGCTTGGTTACTTTCTAGATGATTGTTAAGTTGTGTACTTTGGATGTAACACTATTTTGTGTATTGTGAAAGCGCTCATGAAGGGTTATGAAGCAACATGGGTGCTCCATCATCCATTAAACATAGCCCCCAATGCTCATCTAGCACTCCCAAGGCTTAAAAACTCCATTAATTGCGTAAAATGCAAATCTGAAAATGCAAATAAGATAATGCTTAAATTGCTTAGATTTGCTTAAAATAATAATTTGATATAGAAATATGATATAGGCTTAAAAACTCCAAATTTCCTCAATGTTTCAGCTCCGCAGGATGCAATCCTTGTTGAATAGTTAATGTTAAAGGAATTTCACAATGCATGGACTTCCTTCCTCCTTTGAGATATTTCAAGCTGCCCACTATTGAGCTAGTCAAAGCTATCCACAAATGAATTCATATACTTCTTTTATAGGTCCTAGACATTTTGGAAATCCACTAATCAAATTGAACTTGTACACTGGGTCCAATCATCACTTGATCATATGACCATGTCAACTTGGTACACACTAACAACCTCCTAGATTTATGACTCCTTTTCCATTTTTTAAATACTAAGAACTATTGTTAAAATTCAACAAACTATTTGTTAAATAGTAAGAACTATTACTAAAATTCACCAAACTAGAAAATTGAAATGTATATATTTTTGGGTGATGCTCTTTCAACAGGAATGTTCTCAAGTCACCGTAATATTAGAAAGGATAACCGATTAAGGTGTTTCTCAACCCTGTGAAAACGTGTTTAATTTTATGAGAAAACCAAAAAATGAATGACATAATATCTTTGCTAACTCCTACAATTTCACACATATTTAGTTATGGCTGTGAAAATATCACATAAGAAGGAATATGTAATGGTTTATATGTTGAATATCTGATATTGTTTCAAGTAATCACATCAGCGAGACACTCTTTTCTTTTTAAAAGCAGTTAGTGTATGAAACATATATAATATATTAAGAAATTGCACAGCCTTCATGGCCGTATATAGTTAGCAAACTCTAACGAAAACGTTGTATTCATTGCACCAAACTTGGAAATTACCAATTGACTAAGAGATAGAACATGAAAACGTATTATGTAGACCATCCTATCGAATACCATTTTTCGTATGACCTACCTCTGTTACATATGCTACAATTGTGCTACAAGGATATGTGATGCCAATTTGTCATATGCCCCAACGTTTGGATCAATGTTGTGTAAGGCATTGTACATTGTCAATTGAAGAATGTATATGGTAAGGTCAATTGAACAAATCTTATATTGATGACGTTGCAAGTAGGTTTCTCTTGTGAATTTGTTAATTGGGTGGAGGGATATTGCTCTTCTATTTCTTTGTCACCATTGATTAATGGTTATGCTTTACCTTTTTTCCATCCTACAAGATGAATAGACTGAGCTAGGGCCATCCTTTGTCACCCCTAGTATTTCTTCTATAGTGGAAAGTTTAAGCAAATGGATCTCTCTAACAAAGTCCTTATCTGGAACAATTTTATCAAAATATCCCTTGAGGGCCCTAGCTGATGTCCACTGTGCAGAGGTGCTTTAGAATCTGCTTATCATATGTTGGTTTGTTGTCACTTCTCACTGAAAGTTTGGGATGCATAACTGAAACTATCAAGCGGGGTTAGAAGTTGGAGAGGTGAATCCTTATATGGTATTCTTAAATCTTGGTGGGAAAACAAAAGGCTGTAAGAATTTGAAGCACTACCATTACTGGTATGTTGAGCCATTTGAAGAACTAGAAATGGGATGATTTTTTAGGAAGAATCGATCTCCCCCTTACATCCTTTTTAGGATATCAAATACGATTTCAAAGGGGAAATCAAATATGCTTTTGAAGGGTACAAGAAGGAGATTGTTGTCAAAATCCAAAGGCAGAATATGCAGCCCCAGATTGACAAGGCCAGGCATTGGGGATTTTTTAACAGTGCCTTTGAAGAAAATCCAGGAAACTATGGGGTGGGATGGGTCCTCTACAGAGTCTAGGGAGTTAGAGCAAGATGTTATGAATACTAGACATATATTTGTTTGAAGTTTTGTATTTTCTGGAAGGAATATATCAATGTTCTTTTATTTGATCCCATATATGTGGCCATAAATGGCTTTGACATACACATCCGTTTCTCTTTTGAAATACACTGCTATGATTGAAATTTTGTGAGTGGATACACTGTGTGAACCTCCCAAATCAAGGTGAAAATACAGATACTTGATGAAGAAACATGGAATTATATATGAATACTCCTTTCAACCAAAAATTGATAAGAAAATGATCTCATAATTGGAATGGGCACCCAAAAATCAGAATGGGCAATTCCACAATCAAATTCAGGCCGAACCAATATAGAGTTCCACACTAATATTAAACAAAACATTGAAAGACTCTTAAAAGTGCATTTATACAGAGTTCCAAAGAAATAATAATAGACAATCACATCAACTCAAGGACTTGCAACGTAAAGAAGCATTTACATTATCAAAATTTTTGCTACAATAATGCCTCATTAACCACCTTTGTATCAAAATTGTTATACACGTGGGATTATTTACAACAAACACATAGAACCTTGCACAAAGAACAATTAACATGGATCACACCTTACTTCACTATTTACTCAAAGGACATGTCATGGAACCAATTCAAAAATATTGATCTCTTGCACAAAACTTAAAAAACCTATACTTTTCAACTAGAATTGAAACCTTAATTTGCTACTTTTCCAGTAGAATTGCAAGACTTCTAACCATTTAGGTATCTTCTCAACAATAAGTACTGATAAATTTCTCCATTCTCCACTAGTGAACCAACCATCCCATGAAAGACACAACAACAATCATAACAAGAAAAACTCCACACATTGGGGATCTATATCGATGTCCATGAATGCATTTCGTTGGAGTAGATGTCGATACCAAGTCATTTTTGACACCCCCACCTATAGTTGACACTGCTCCAGATACTAGATCATTGGACATCCTCTTTATATCCGCATGGTAATTTATTGTAAAATAGTGGAACTGAGCAACAACAATTCTTGCTTCTCTATGAAGAAGTTTTAGATTGTCTTTTGAAACTTGATAAATTCCTTTCATTTGGTTGCATATTAGTTCCGACTCCCGAGTTGGTGAAGACAACAATATGATTGGCACCATGTTTTTTCATTGTTTTCAGCTCTTCAACAAGGGCAATATAGTATGCTTCATTATTGGTAGTCCTCCCATAAACTTTTCTATGACTTTGCAGAACATGATTTAGTGCTTTATTGTGAAGGACATATGTAATCACTGCTTGACCAAGGTTTGGGTAACAAGACACTTCAATGGACAATGCCCACTTTTGCACCATTCTTTATGAATGAAAGGAGTTGAAGAAAAGACAAACACCAAATTTTGTTCATAAAATAGGCATTTAGAAATAAAGTCATACCATTGAATAAGCTACAATACTCAAAATAAATGAAAATATCATTACAACAACAAAACAAGTGACAATTTATTTAAAACGTAGTATAAGCATTCATCTCAACAAGCTCACATGCACAAGTTGATTAAGGATGAGCACCAACAAATAATTCCTTTTAGTTTAAGGCTTCTTTGTGGATTCCCCTGCTTTGATTATAACTTATGAATATAATAGGCTATGTTGACAAAGAAATTATCTTCCTCAACCACATCCAACATAAGGAATACTTCTCAAGGCTAACACCACCATTATATTCATTCTGCTTGAATACTAGATGATGATGAACTGAGTAATAGGAATTTGCATACTTCCAAGAGATAATGATTCCAAGAAACACAGAGGCTATGAGTTTACAGAGCACACAACAAAGTCGAACACTCAATATGCAGTCAGATTGTTTTCTGGCTTAATTTGTCTTCATAACAGGGGTCGTCGCTTTCGGGTGGGTAATTATGGTCCCAGGCATTTCTTTATTCATTTTCTCAGCATATGTAAATATGGTCTTAGGCATCTCTGTATTCATTTTATCCGTATATGTAAATATGGTCTTGGGAATCTCTGTATTCCTTTTCTCGACATTCTGCATCTCTGTCGTCAAACCCTTATATGTTTTCATATATACACGTTAAACCCTTATTTGTTTTCTTATATATACACAATTAACTCAAACATCCATCTTAACCCAAGATATGTTATGTGTCCTACCGAGCTAGCTAATCAGGAGGGTCGGTTTTGAAAGGTCTTACATAAGCTAGCTCTGCTAAAGCAGGCAGTGTCTTGAAAGATCTTACTTGAGCTCACTTAAGGTGTTTGCCATGAGCTCAAGCTTAATTTGTGTAGGTAAGGTCCTGACTCACTGGTTATACTTGAGCTCAAGGAAGGTCCTAGTAGTAGGGTCTTAGTATCAAATTCCTCATTAACTGGTCTCAAAAACATTGAGATTGACATCTCAAAAAATTTGATATCTCTCAGCCTATGTAAATATGGTTTTGGGCATCTCTGTACTCTTTTGTTCAGTATGTGTGCATTCTGCAGCCCAATAGTCGAACCCTTGTGTGTTTTTTATATATACACAAATTAACACAGAGATCCATCTTAACCTAATATTTGGTATATGTCCTACAGAGATACGTCCAAGCCCACAAATTGCAAATCCCCACAAGGCTTTTTGCAGATCTCCATCTATTTCCCCTGCTGGTTCTGGCCTCTCATCTGGTAAGGATATGTTCAGCCTCTATAGTCTTAGTTATTGTTGTGTGTTTTTCTTTTTTCAGAGTTGTTTGAAACATTCTCCTCTGTATTGTTCTCAGGCAAAGCTTGTCATAGCCTCGCTGAGAGAAAGAAGGCTGCTACTTACAAAAAAATCACCCCTGTCAAATAATCCCACAGTTGCAGATACACATAGATGCAGAGCTCATTTGACAGCAATCGATCACATGGGTTTTGGATCCCCTCTTCATGGAACTAGATACTCATGCGCATCCCCTTCATATTAGCTTCAACTGTTGTTCGCAGATTCACACTTAGTTCACAATTACTATATTACTAATGCGCATCACCTTCATATTAGCTTCGACTGCTGTTGCAGATTCACACTTAGTTCACAATTACTGTAGTACTAATTTCTTCATTAGTTAGGTTGTCAGCTTGTCATGGAGTTGATTCATTCAATTGGAGAGGAAAATTAAAGCTGTGTCTTCAGCTTGTATTTCGAAAAACCCATTTTTCATAAAACCTTGAAGAAGTTGTCATAAAATCTATCTTCTTTATTTGTTAATGTTTGGGTTCTGTCTGATTTGCAATAAGATCGATGCCAATATGGATTATGGTTGGTGCTTAAGTTGCGATCTGGTTCTCTTCATTCTCTTCATTCATGGTGTCATCGGTTGCTGAAACAGAATTCAGGAACTTTTAAGTGCTATATCCAGCTATTTTTGAAATACGTGTTTTTAAATCTGCGGGGAGATTAGCCCATTCCCATTTTGGATTAAATCCAAGTTAAGTTTTTTTGAAATCGTGGATATTTTCTGCGCGGCGGAAGGTTTAAATACAGTTACACCTTTGTTTTCCAGATAGAGAGCGAATAAATATTTTTGAGGCAATTCCACAATTCCATGAAGTTCACAGAATTAACTGTTTGGAGTCAGCGTGCAGGGCTGCCCTCCAATGGATAACACCCTGAAGAAGAGAAGAAACTTGCATTTGAACCTTCTTCCAACATCCTTTGGCAATCTGACATTCCCACGTACGTGCTTCAAAGATTCCGTTCTATTGCAAACCGAGAAATGGGTGTTCATGAAATCACTTTTTCTTAGTTGAGATTTTGTTGGCAGACCTTTGTAGGTGACCAAATAAGAAAAACCACATAATTCGTAGGATAGGTGGAAATACCAGACTCTATGCAGTGTATGTATCCACTTGGCCTTTGGATCTAAAGAGGTTCATCTACCATTCCAGACTGGGGCCAAAGCGTGTTTCAGATGTAGCAAGGAATAGAGCTTCTTCATGTCAGTTCTGAATTGGCTTACCAAAGGATCAACGCCAATCCTTCCAAATGGGGCTTGGCATTTAAATGTTCATGTTGCAGGTAGAGAAAAAGTACCCACATTTGAAAATCTATATGAGATTTTCTTGTTCGAAGAGATGCGGAAGAAGGGAAAGAATCAAATGATGTTGCATTATTGTCGAAGACAAATAAATCTAGTGAGAAGTGGACGAAGAAGAACACAACAAATCATCCACATCATACATTCAATGGTGGTGAAGATTCTTCATCTAGAATTTTATTTTATTTTCAAAAGCAGATACTTTAACTATAATAAAAATGATCATCTTGCAAGAGATTGTCCTAAGGAGAAATTAGGGTGTTATAAATGGTATGTTCAACCCCATGGTAAGGATAGCTCTCACCAAGGTAATTATGTTGATGAATTGTAAAATCAATTATAAAATTTCTCATTATTGTATGCTCTTTCTTCTAGTGCTTCTTGTAAAGATGTTTGGTACATTAACTTTGATGCAAGTAGGCATACTTTTCTCGATAAAAAGTTGTTCATAGAGTTTAAGGGAAATTAAGGAGATTTGGTATTTTTGGGTGATGATCGACCTCATGAAGTGAAAGGAGAAGGAACTATTCCTATTCAAATTCCAAGCGGAGGTATAACGCTGATCAAGAATTTTTTGTATGTTCCTAGTCTAAAAAATAATCTAATTTCGATAAGTGCTATTGTTGATAAGAATATGGAGGTCAAGTTTGCTAAAGGTAGTTGTACAATCATAGATTGTAAATATGGTAGGGTGGTCTACAAAGACATTAGAGATGGTGGCTTGTATAGATTGTTTGCATGTGTTGTTGATCATAGAGCATTGATGCATGATGATGAAACAATTATGGAGTTATGGAAAAAAATATTTGGTCATCTACATTTAGACAACCTAAAGAAAATTCAAAAAATGGTAAGAGGTATTCCTCAGTCTAATGTAAGAAAAATAAGTGTATGTTATGCATGTTACATGGGAAAGCATCATAGGGATCCTTTCTTCACAAATGATGAAAAACATGCAAGGAAAACCTCTTTACCTTGTTCATTCTAATGTATGTGGACCAATGAGTACTCCTTCTATCACTGGATACTTGTACTTTGTTACTTTCATAGATGATGCTACTAGAAAATGTTGGACATCTTTCATGAAGCATTGTTGGGGATTGGTGTAACCTGATACGAAAAAAATAAACATAACTATAGATAATCGAAGAGGAATAACTTTAGAAAGGATAGGTGGTGTCTAAAGAGACCATTAAAACACTTAAGCACAACACATTGTGATCATAACATCACAATGCATGTTGATCATATTCAAAATCATAGTTTCATACATATGATAATGACCCATCAGGACCTTTATTTATAGTCTCAAGATCTAACCAAATTCCTAGAAATCAGGAAGATCTTCTCCACATACAACCGTCGATGGTTAGAGTTGACTTCGTTAAATCCACCCTGTCTAGTCGGCTCGTCAAACTGACTCAACTCGACTGTTCATGCGTCCAATTTGTAGTCGATTGCTTGGTTGTTCGATCCACTAACCGATTGTCTTTGACTGGTCGATTGTCTAGCCGATGAACTTGTCAACTACTCAACTAACTGATGTAGATATCTAGTTGATCACCCGACCAACTAATTTCCAGGAGAAGTGTGATGAACCATCATAACCTGAGGTTCCAACAACCCCCCATCAAAACACGACTCTAGAGATTTTGGAGGTGAAATTAAGTCAACAAGACACTCCCCCATAATTGCATCTTCCTGAAGCCCAAGAATTTTATAGAGCTTGACAAATTTATCTTCAGATAAAGGTTTTGTAAATATATCGACAATTTGATCATTTGTTATGCAATAAACAAGAGAAGCAAATTTCTCTTGAACTAACTGTTTCAAATAGTGAGCATGAAGCTCAACATGCTTCATTTTACTGTGTGCAACATGATTGTCAACAACTTGAATCACACTTTGATTGTCACAATAAAGTGTAGTATAGGTATGTACAGGAAACCTAAGTTCACTTAAGAGCTAGTGAATCCATACTACCTCTATACCTGCATTGACAATGCCATGATACTCTAAATAAACCATGAGACAAAGTTAATACTTGAAGACCCAAAAAATAATGTAGAATACCAAGATCTGTCATGTCAAAGGAGTCAACAATTTTTGTATTCAATCTAAGAATGAGATCAATGTTATTGCCATTTATAACAAGGTCATCAACATATACAACAATAATCAAGGTATTTCCATGAGTATGAAGGACAAATAAACTATGATCAGATTCACAACATTTGAAACCAAGATGAAGAAAGAAATTGTCAATCTTATCATACCAAGCTCTAGGAGCTTGATTCAAACCATAAAGATACTTTTAAAGTCGACAAACCAAGTTAGAATTTGTGACAAAACCAAGCATCTATTCCATGAAAATTTCTTGAGATAGGTTTCCATGAAGAAAATCACTCTTCACATCCATTTGGTGGATCTTCCATCCAAAGAGAGAAACAAGGGAAATAATCAGTCGAATTGAGTTCATCTTTGCAACAGGGGAAAAGGTCTCAGTGTAGTCGATGCCTTCTTGTTGAGAAAATCCTTTTGCAACCAAAAAGTATTTATGACGCTCAACAACACCTTTACAGGTAAATTTGGTCTTGTAGACCCATCGACACTTCACAATGTTCTTCCCTTAAGGTCGAGGAACTAAATCCCAAGTGTGATTCTTCAACTGAGAATATATTTCAATCTACATATATTGTTCCCATTCAGGTTGACCTTGTGCATCTGAGTAGATAACACGATCACAAGTTTCAAGAACACGAGTCATCAAAGAAATACTAGCATATTGCTTTTCACTGCAAGTTTCAAATGTCTTCATGATGCTTATCAACTTGTGATGTTTTGTTGGCATTTGTATGATGGAATTTTCAAGTCATCTTTAGATCTTTTTTAGATTCTGAAGTGCTTGATGATTCTATCTGGCTACAGGGTTTGATGTTCTATTGCATGTAATGAATGAGTTTTTTGTTGATGATTTTTCTGAATGAATAATTCAAATTTTGCATCCTCTTGCTTACATGTTGTTCTTAGTGTCTTCATTGGTATGCTTTCACTTGTTGTTACTACTCTTTTGTTTCAAACTCTAAAACTTGAATCACAAGATCACTAATCCTTCCTTTGATTTTAATATTTGGCACATGCAGTTTTCAGGACACTCATCTACAATGACCATGATTATTCTTGAACAAACCCAATGTTCATTTTAAAGTTTGCTTGAAGGTAGGGAATATAATTTTTATAGCATATTGAAAAATATTATTTTAATTGCTTGACTGATCTCTTTCTTTTGTTTTGCAGGAACATGTTCATGGGGACACTTCATTAACGTCACTGATCCATCCTTGAGATGCATGTGGGGGAATCTCTTGATATTTTCCCTCTTTCCTAGACCTCTTTCTATCCAAATCTTGTCTATAATTTGAAGCCAACCTCCAACATTATGGAATAAGACTTGTCTTCCCCAACCCTCATCCAGATTTCCCCTTTTTATCATCATTGTGGTAATGAGACTAAATCATTGGTCCTTGTCTAGAGATTTGATCCTTACTAGGATATCCCTCATCAGGAAGAAAGTTACATTGGATGACAGTTTCTCTGACGTCCAAAGCTCCCAAGGATATCAGATTAAACTTTCCTATAGACCTTTCCATGAGCCTCTTTAGATTGATATCTACCGGGTTCCTATTTCAAACCTCCCAACCTCCCATAGGATGGTGGAGTGTAAAAACTCTCCCCTTGTTTTCTTTCTTTTCTCTAACCAAATCTCATAGTTGGATTCTACTCGTCGAAAGATTTCTAACAACTGTAACCATACTTAAATCTGAGTTCCAGATCAAAATTTATGGCATCTCAAAATTCCAAAGCCTTCATTCACATTTTCCACCTCATTTCGATGTGGCATCCACATGGCTTCCTGTCTCTTGTGCCATTCCAATGTGGCACTGGCATGGATGTTGGTGTGGCACCCACCACCTATCCTCTTCATCATTGGGATTTACTCGCTTCAAGTATCCCATTCTTCCGACTGCATTCCTCGAAGACAACACCCTTAGACCTTTTCATTGTGAGAGCTCAATCGCTCCCTAACACTCGATATCCCCTCATCTCCATCCTTCAATGACAACGCCCTCTCTAATAGATCTAATGAATCTCGAAAGTCAAAGATCAACGACCTTGATCTCATTAGTGCCTTGAGTTAGTTGGAAGTTAACACCCACCTCCTAGCTGACACCTCAGACACATGGAATTTCCACTACCTGACACCTAGCATGACACGTGGCACCCATGACTCAACACTAACATGTGAAACATCATCCACATGACACATGGATCCATCCTGGGATTGACGCGTGGAATGAAGTGAATATACACACCATCATGGGACACCGGGGCTTATCCAACCAGGTGTTCATACCTGTCCTCTTTTTCTTTGAAACCTCTTCTAACCCTACTTTCGTGCACTCTAATGACCCTCCTCCAATGAATGATCTAGATCTATCCACTCACCGAACTAATGATTGTCAATGGCTCTGGGTTTTCTTTGTCATCGGACCCCATTTCTCCCTAGCACTTGGAAGATCTAATGACCTCCCCCCTTGACCAATGGTCAATATCTTGCACTCAGCCAAATCAACGGTTCTGGTTGTCTCATAACCTTCCCATCAGAATCCCTGTGCAACCTTTCCCTCAAACACTCTGATGGCCTCATCCATGTTAGTGAAACCAATGATCACATTTCTCCACTTCCCAATCCTCTGATAGATCAATGACTCTCGTTGAATCAAAGTCACCCCATTGGAGTCCCTTGCAACCTCACACTTGGTCACTCTGATGACCTGCCCCTCAACGAACAACTCATATTTTCCCACCTAACTAAATCAACGAATGTTTTTGTAATCTAGGGAAAAGTAGGGAGTGTTACCAGTAGAGCCTTACATAGTCATCATAGAGATACACACATACACATAGACATATATAGAGACATACAAAATTAATGAGAGCCCAAAGAACAAACCTTTTATTATATGATAGACAATACAACACAATTACATATAACCTCTCTCATGAAGATATTTGAGCATTCATGTGCTTATCTATTTATACTTCTATCAGGGAGTTGTAAGTACTTAACTTCCTGGGTCGGTCGGTTAACAGAGACTCCGATTGAATTTTACTTCTAACTACTTTGGTCGACCGAAATGTTCTAAGTTGTTTGTTGGGTCTAGTCGAAAGGGTTGAGTAGCCCCTACAACATCTCCCCCCACCTCAATTCATTTCTCGTCCCGAGCAAGTGGGGGTCATACAAAATAATTTTTTCATAATTTGATTACAATATTACAATATGGAGAAGTATAAGATGAAGAGAGAAAGAGAAACATGTAAGAATAAGAGACAAAATATTTATATGATTGTCTGACTTAAGGTATTATTTCTGACTGTGTTGTTGTTCCTGGAGTTCCACCACTGGCTTCTTCGACTTCCTTGTTCTTTTCACTTTTTGTGCTGACCTTGAAAGCTATCTGAATAAAATTAGGGGTTGAATGCTTTGTTTGCTGAATGAAGTCGCACCATGTGTTGACTGCCTATTGTGCTTCGATATTTAGAATATTCGATTGGGCAATCAAGTCAACTTTCTCTGCTATACTTGATGTCTGAGAATTTCTCGACTCTTGATCAAATTGTTGTTTCATATCGTGCATTTTACCTATGAGTTGGTTGAGGCGATTGACTACCTGGTCAGTTTCTAACTGCACTTTGTTTCCCTCCTTCTGCCACTCCTTCTCCTACATGGAATTCATTGATGATATCCTCCCATTCATGTTCTGACATGCATATTCTCAAAACATCATCCATTCCCAATTTGTATAAGTATTCGTTAATGATTGTGAACGATGCATATTTCATGGCTAGAACTTTCTTTTTGTTTGTTGGGAGGTCCTCTGGGGCCTTTCCTTCTTCTAAGACACTGAAAATATCTACTAAATATTTAGGTACAATTTCAACTCTAAATAATTGTGTGTCTGGAAGGTCATCGTTGATACTTATCAGATCTTCTCCTGTTTCTAATCGTGAAAGGTGATTATGTCAAAAATTCCTTTTCCATGGTCGTATGATTACGTCAAATTCAAATTCTTGAAATAATAGTAACCACCGCAAATCTTGTCTTGATGAAATGGTTTATTGACCAAGTATTTCAATGCTTGAGGGTCTGTAAAAAATGTAAAGGGTTTTTCCAGTAAATAGTGATAGAAATTTTGTAGAGATAAAATCATTGATAAGACTTCTGATCTAGGTGAATATTGGTGGCCACCCACCTATTCCAAATTCCAACTTGCTCATATTGACAATTTTTAGTTCAACACTTTTCTTTGTAATGGGGATTTATTTGTAATTGTTGGTTCTGCATTTACGAGGTTGTCCTGAAGCACTACATAACATCCAGGTGGATATTGGTGGCCACCCACCTATTCCAACTGGCTTATTTTGGAAATTTTCATGTCAGTACATATTTTTGTACTTCTAGGGCTGTTTTGGGGCTCTAAATAGTGTTTTCTTTGCTTGCCACAGTCAAATTGTAGACAAAGTTAGAGTTTGATGGGATATTACATAGTTCTCAAAAAGACCTTTCCAACAGGCTATCACATGCCTAAAACATAGATCGTATGCAAAAGTTACGACTCGAGGAAGTTGATGTACTAACTTACCCCAATGGGTCCCACATGAATTTTGGTGTTTCATCTCCTAGGGTTAGGTTTTTGGATGTCTAAGGTTTTGGCATTCCTGTTTATCACAAAAAGGCCTTCAGAGCTTCATTGTAATCATCTTCTTGCAAATGAGCGTAGCCATCACATCTCTTCCCAAAGATAAATATTGCCACCATTCTAGCGATTCTTGCACTATGTATTTTTACATTCTCTATACATTTATTTCATTAATAGAAATCATGTATTGTTGTATTTCTTTGTTTTTGACAATTTTTATGTGTATTTCATTGTAATATCTCTTCTTTCATTTCGTTCTGAAAATAATTTGGATCAGTGGTATCAAAGCAAGTTGCTTATGATCATTTTTCAGTGCATGTCCCTGACAAGGTTTGAGTATAGAAAAATTTGGGTCTCGAGCTTGTCTCTCTTGAGGACAATTGTTGTCGCACATCCAAGAAACCCTCTATGGCGGCATAAAATAAAAAAGACGGAGAAAAAATTATATTAACCTGTTTCTTGAACAAGCTCTAGTGCGACAAAGGGACGAAATGATGGAGAATTTTACCCACATCCTTCAGTGCCTGCTGATAGCAACATGTGCATCTTCATCAAGCGACCACTTTGGAGGAACCTCTCCCTTCAAGGTACAAGTTAATTTTGATATTCTCGTTTTTGAAGGCAAGATAAATGCAAATGCCTTAGAAAAATGGTTGAATCTGCTAGAAGTTATTTCTATGTTGACAATTTTTTCAACAGGGAAAAGATCACCTTTGCACTCCTCAAGGCTCTCCCCCATGTCAAACATTGGTGGGAAACTTACTGGGAGAAAATTTCCACAGAGGAATATGGAATATATGGGGCCGAGCCCACTTGGGATTATTTTGTGGATGAGGTTAAGGAAGAATACTACCCTATTGATAACTATGAAAACCAGTACATGAGATGGACCACACTGCGACAAGAGAAGAGCCAAACAATGCTAAAGTTCACAAATACTTTCCATACCTTGCGCACCAAGATGGGTATCAAATACTCTGAGCGACATCGGGTTCTGAAATATCATGGGGATCTACATAGGTGCATCCAAACATAAATGGATTTCCTAAGCATCTCATCAATGGGATTTTCTTATTGATATACTGTCAAAATAGAGAATAAATTTAGGCACCAGAACAAATGGGAGTTTGGGTCTGCAAATTCGAAACAACCAAAGCATGGTAAATATGACCCTAACCAACATCCTTCCGACAACCATTCCAAGACACAGGAAAAGAAGGGTAAAGGAAAGACGAAGAATTCCACTCGAAAGTGGTGCAACTTCCACAAAATCCCCTGGCACAACACCAATGAATGAAGCTCAAAAAAATCATTAGTGGTTGAGATCAAAGACAAGGAGACAAACCCTGATTCAAAATATGATCTAGAAAATATTGAAAATGGACAGATCATCGATGTAGACCCTACTTCTACTGTCGTGACCACAACAATTCAACCATAAGAACTAGTATATCCTTAAGAGGGGAAACGCCTCTTCCATTCACATATGTGGGTGAAGGGGACCCCGTTGCATTTAATTTTTGATAGTGGTAGCCAAAAGAAACTCTTCTCAGTTGAGGTTGTCAAACATTTGGGGTTACCGAAAACACCACACTCGCAGCCATACAACATCGGGTGGCTTCACCAGAGATGATACCTCTATGTCAGCCAACAGTGTCGCCTATCCTAGAGCATCCATCCCTTCAAGGATGAAGTAGTGTGTGATGTTTCCCCTCTTGATGTCTATGATATTGTTTTGGGCCAACCATATATGTGGAAACATCATGATTTTTATGAGTCTCAACCCCGTAGTATCATTATTACTCTAGGGGGTCATCTCTACAGGATACCAGAGGTAGTTCCGACTATTGTTCTACCAAAAAAGTGCTGCAAGGTAATCTCTCATACTGCAAACATCATCCTCTTCACAATCTCTTAAAAGGATGCACAAAAGGCCACTATAACCACTACAACCTCAACACCTTCTATCTAGCAGAAGCAGATTGCAAAAGATAAAGCATATATTGTTTCTTCACCTACAATGGTTCCTACACAATTCCCCATCAATCCCAGAGACAACGGGTTGGTGGAACAGATTCAACCTTGTGAAACACAAGTTCGTGACATCCTTCCATAGACCAAGCAACACAACTTCTCCAACAAGGCACACAACTCACCAAGATTCAGATTCATAAAACAATTTCTTCTCTTCCTCGGGAACTCAAYGCAATGGATACCATTTATTCCTAATGGGGGTGATTGATCGAGGTGGATATTGGTGGCCACCCACATGTTCCAAATTCCAGCTGGTTCATCTTGACAATTTTYAGTTCAACACGTTTCTCTATAATGGGGAAATTTCTTTGTAATTGTGGGTTATGYACTTACAGGGCTGTCATGAATCCCTACACAACATCTAGGTGGATATTGGTGGCCACCCACCTATTCCAAMTGGMTTATTTTGGAAGTTTTCATGTCAGTACATATTTCTRTAATTCCAGGGCCGTTTTGGGGMTGTAAAAAATGTTTTCTTTGCTTTCCACAGTCAAACTATAAACATAGTCAGAATTTGACAACATAATGTGTATTTCTCAAAAATACCTTTCTAACAGGTTATCACACACCTAAAAYGAAGATCATATTCAAAATTTACGACCCYAGGAAGTTTATGTACTAAYTTACCCCAACAAGGACCACATGAATTTTGGCGTTTCATCTCCTAGGGTTAGGTTTTTGGATRTCTAGTGTTTTGGAATTCATGTTTATCATAAAAATGCCTCTAGAGCCTCATTGTAATCATCTTATTGTGAATGAGTGTAGCCGTCACATCTCTTCTCAGAGATAGAGATGCTACCATTCTAGCGAGTCTTGCATTCTGTATATTTACTATCTCTGTACATTTCTTTCATTAATAGAAATCAAGTATTGCTATATTTCTTTGTTTATGAATTTTTTTATGTGTATTTCATTTTAATATCTCTGCTTTTGTTTCATTCCAAAAATAATCCAGATCAACTTCCCTTTCTGTAGTCGAATAGTTTATTTCTTCTTTATTAATTTTCCGACTAGCATATTCATTTGGGTGATCCATTATGTTGTCGTATGGTTGAGCTACAACCGACCTGACAACTACATTATATACATCAACATGGGCATGAAATTTTCTCGACCAGTCTAGAAATTTGAGAATGGGTGCTTCGACCAACATCTTCTTTAAAAAATTGAAGGATTCTTGGCATTCTTGGCTCCATTTTAATTCGACATCTTTTCGTAGAAGCTCATCCATTGGGAAGGTGATGTCTAGGTAGGGGCATATAAACTTCCTATAATAGCCAGTATGATCGAGTAGAATTATTATCCGTGTTTGATTCACGGGTGGTTTTAGATCAAGGATAATCTTAATCTTAGCCATGTCGAACTTTACCCCATATTTAGATACCACGTGTCCTAGAAGGATTCCAATAGGTGTGGAAAATATGCATTTTCTGATGTTTAATGATAGTTGAATCTATCTGCAGTGTTCTAGCATAAGTCAAATCCATTGTATGTGATTTCCGAATAGACTATAGATTGTCCAGTCGTCGAATTGTACATCCATGGTTTTGTAGATATAATCTTGGAATGCTTTGACCATTATTCTTTAAAAAACTGTTGGTGCATTCTTTAATCTGACTGGCATTACTATGTAGGAAAAAGATCCAAATTCCAACACAAATTTTGTTTTTTCCTGATCTTATTTTGCTATTGGCACCTAATTATTGTAACACACTCGACCCCTAAATACCCTTTCTAGGGATGGGGCATCAAAATTTTACTTACTCTAATCATCTCAAATCATCCATCCGAGGCCTTCATCCTCTTTTACTAGCTCGTGGATTTTTAATGACTGTTACCAGGCTCTGATCCAACCTATGGTTTACAAGATATGGCCTCCTAAAGTTTTCCAGGATTATCAATTGGGTTCTTTTGTGTTTGGGGTTGAATGCCCCTTTTCTTATTGCATGCATAACTCCCGAAGTCCCAAAATCTCTCCACGTGGTCTTGACCATTCGGTGATCAACATTCTACATTGAACTTCGACGTTCGACGTTCGGCGTTGAGGTTAATTTTTCAACGTTCGACATTGAGGTTACTTTTTCAACATTTGGCGATCGACGTTCAACGTTGGACATTCCTTCACTATACTACCCCCCCCCAAAAAAAATCCTTCGAACTCTCAAAGTAGGTCAAAGTTGAATTGACCATGGGGTAGATCCGACGGTCACAAGTGATCCCAAATCTCCTTCAAATCGATGGATCTCGTTAATTCATGACTTCATAGCTTATCGAAACACCACACCTCAAATCCCCCGAAGTGCCACGTCTCCAGACTAAAGAATCTAACGCCACGCATCCCCTACCTGTCAATGACTGAGATTTACTCCGTCGTTCATGACTTCGAGAGTCTTCACACTTTGAAGACTCTTGGCCAAGTTTCTTCGAAGTGTCGAGCCCCCAAACTATGAGATCTCCTACCACGTGGACCAAACGGGTAATTTCCATATATGACACATGGTAAGGCAGAGAGGACACATGTCCCCTTCAATGGGTGACACGTGTCACGTGTTAATGGACCTATAGGGTCTGTGAAACACTCAAAATCTAGGTGACATGTGGCATGTTGATCGTGGGTCCACTTCACTATACATGATGTCACTGGGCCATGTCACTCCAGACTAATATCCTTTTAACATCCCTCAGATATCACGTTCGAGATCTGGACATGTAGATCCATAGATCTATGACTCCCGTTACTTTGAGAATTCGACATTCGAGAGTTTTTCTATGCAAACTCCTCTTGACTCCTGGAGTTGGTTAGTGTTGGTCTGATCATAGTCTAAATCCGATGGTCAGGGTATATCCACGTAGTCCCATAGATCTATGTCTATCGTGGCTTTGGGACTTTGATCTTTGGCCCTTCGAGAGTTCCTCTTCCCGTTAACATAATGACTCAAAACTATTGAAGTGCCACTTTCCGAACCGTGGGATATGGCGACACATATCCCTCCCGATGGACAGTCCCGATTCGCTTCGGACTTCAAGACTTCGAAGGATTCGTCTCCCTTACGACCAATAAAAAAATATTTCAAACTCGCAAAGACTGAAGGAGTCGAGGATTTAAACCCTACACTCCTTCTCCAAATCCAACGATCGTGACATACCTTGGAACCTCCCAAACATATCTCATTTGCTCGTCTTCCAAACAAAAGGATCTTCCCTTTCGAGACTTAAATATCACTATCCTTCCTAAGCTTCGTCAGTTCTTAAAGACTTAGGCGCTGGTGCATGCTTTTTTCTCTTTCTCTTGAGCTTAACAGAGTCCTTCTCCCAAAAGACTCAAAACATCTGGGTGGGTTGACATGCATGCGAGAAACTATTCCCAAGGTCGACGAACTCACAATTCATCTGCTTAAACTTGAGCCACTACAGAGCTTGAGCATTTATGTGTACAAACCATGTAGTTCCTTACTTGCTTAAACACATGATCAAGAAAAGATAAAGGGACATAGTCTAATCATCAAGCAAACATGCACATACCTAAAACATTTATAGGATATCCAACTTTAATTTATAGTTACAGTTCAATTATACATGATATGAGAATACTTATCTATTTCAGATTGTAGCCAACAAACTGACTATGGGTGTGCGCCTTTTCACCCAACCATAGGATCATAGGCATTCAGTCTTAACACTCTGGACACCCCCGTGCCAAGCCATGATATCACTAGGGAACTTTCGCAGTTTCTCAGGGATTCCTTCTCAGTCGCAGTCTCTGCGAGGTTTATCAGATGCCTCCTCATCATCAAGCTCGCAGTCTCCTGCTCAGTTCGTGCTCTTCTATAAGTTCTCGGAGATATTTTCCCTTGTTCTCTTCAGTAACCAAAACAACTTGTCAAGCTTTCAGTTCCTCTTCTCTGTTGGAGAGCCTCACGCCATCTCTCTTCCCGTGTGTCTTCTCTCATCTCTATTTTTTGTATATATTTTCCCCAGGATGGGTCTTGACCTATCATATTCCTTCTGTTAGAAGGAAACTCGGGTCAGCCTTGTCTTCCAAATCCTACGGTACTTCGGGCTAACATTCTTCAGTTAAGCCATGCTTCCATTCATGGGGTTGGTTGAGTATTCAACCACCGGCCCTTCCTTCATTAATTGATTCCCCTCCTTGGGATCCGAAGGGTGTTTATCATTTCCAACAAGGGTAAATTCAGGGTTATTAGACATAATGAACCCTCTCTTATAGTTTTCCCATTATTCCCTCTAGTGATATCATGGTCAGTACTTCAAGGCTTCACCCCCATAGTCAATTATTGGTAATTCAAACAATAATACATTTACATTGTTCCCATGCCATCACATGGTGATATTGATTAATGATTAATTACAAGCTGGGGGAAATCGGGGTATTACAATCCCCTCCCCCTTAAAAAGGAACATCGTCCTCCATATTCTTTCTCAGTAACACATGTCATGCCTTTTTCATTCAACTTCTTTAGAAGTCTTGACACTCTTTCTTGGTCATGTCCTTTTCAGACTCTTGGCCTTTGTCACCTGTCTTCAATAATCTTGGAGAACAAGCATATTAATCATATATTTCATGCACAAACATTTTATCATTGTATAACATTCAAGAAAANTCTAGTGTTTTGGAATTCATGTTTATCATAAAAATGCCTCTAGAGCCTCATTGTAATCATCTTATTGTGAATGAGTGTAGCCGTCACATCTCTTCTCAGAGATAGAGATGCTACCATTCTAGCGAGTCTTGCATTCTGTATATTTACTATCTCTGTACATTTCTTTCATTAATAGAAATCAAGTATTGCTATATTTCTTTGTTTATGAATTTTTTTATGTGTATTTCATTTTAATATCTCTGCTTTTGTTTCATTCCAAAAATAATCCAGATCAACTTCCCTTTCTGTAGTCGAATAGTTTATTTCTTCTTTATTAATTTTCCGACTAGCATATTCATTTGGGTGATCCATTATGTTGTCGTATGGTTGAGCTACAACCGACCTGACAACTACATTATATACATCAACATGGGCATGAAATTTTCTCGACCAGTCTAGAAATTTGAGAATGGGTGCTTCGACCAACATCTTCTTTAAAAAATTGAAGGATTCTTGGCATTCTTGGCTCCATTTTAATTCGACATCTTTTCGTAGAAGCTCATCCATTGGGAAGGTGATGTCTAGGTAGGGGCATATAAACTTCCTATAATAGCCAGTATGATCGAGTAGAATTATTATCCGTGTTTGATTCACGGGTGGTTTTAGATCAAGGATAATCTTAATCTTAGCCATGTCGAACTTTACCCCATATTTAGATACCACGTGTCCTAGAAGGATTCCAATAGGTGTGGAAAATATGCATTTTCTGATGTTTAATGATAGTTGAATCTATCTGCAGTGTTCTAGCATAAGTCAAATCCATTGTATGTGATTTCCGAATAGACTATAGATTGTCCAGTCGTCGAATTGTACATCCATGGTTTTGTAGATATAATCTTGGAATGCTTTGACCATTATTCTTTAAAAAACTGTTGGTGCATTCTTTAATCTGACTGGCATTACTATGTAGGAAAAAGATCCAAATTCCAACACAAATTTTGTTTTTTCCTGATCTTATTTTGCTATTGGCACCTAATTATTGTAACACACTCGACCCCTAAATACCCTTTCTAGGGATGGGGCATCAAAATTTTACTTACTCTAATCATCTCAAATCATCCATCCGAGGCCTTCATCCTCTTTTACTAGCTCGTGGATTTTTAATGACTGTTACCAGGCTCTGATCCAACCTATGGTTTACAAGATATGGCCTCCTAAAGTTTTCCAGGATTATCAATTGGGTTCTTCTGTGTTTGGGGTTGAATGCCCCTTTTCTTATTGCATGCATAACTCCCGAAGTCCCAAAATCTCTCCACGTGGTCTTGACCATTTGGTGATCAACATTCTACATTGAACTTCGACGTTCGACGTTCGACGTTGAGGTTAATTTTTCAACGTTCGACGTTGAGGTTACTTTTTCAACATTTGGCGATCGACGTTCAACGTTGGGCATTCCTTCACTATACTACCCCCCCCAAAAAAAATCCTTCGAACTCTCAAAGTAGGTCAAAGTTGAATTGACCATGGGGTAGATCCAACGGTCACGAGTGATCCCAAATCTCCTTCAAATCGATGGATCTCGTTAATTCATGACTTCATAGCTTATCGACACACCACACCTCAAATCCCCCGAAGTGCCACGTCTCCAGACTAAAGAATCTAACGCCACGCATCCCCTACCTGTCAACGACTGAGATTTACTCCGTCGTTCATGACTTTGAGAGTCTTCACACTTTGAAGACTCTTGGCCAAGTTTCTTCAAAGTGTCGAGCCCCCAGACTATGAGATCTCCTACCACGTGGACCAAACGGGTAATTTCCATAGATGACACATGGTAAGGCAGAGAGGACACATGTCCCCTTCAATGGGTGACACGTGTCACGTGTTAATGGACCTATAGGGTCTGTGAAACACTCAAAATCTAGGTGACATGTGGCATGTTGATCGTGGGTCCACTTCACTATACATGATGTCACTGGGCCATGTCACTCCAGACTAATATCCTTTTAACATCCCTCAGATATCACGTTCGAGATCTGGACATGTAGATCCATAGATCTATGACTCCCGTTACTTTGAGAATTCGACATTCGAGAGTTTTTCTATGCAAACTCCTCTTGACTCCTGGAGTTGGTTAGTGTTGGTCTGATCATAGTCTAAATCCGATGGTCAGGGTATATCCACGTAGTCCCATAGATCTATGTCTATCGTGGCTTTGGGACTTTGATCTTTGGCCCTTCGAGAGTTCCTCTTCCCGTTAACATAATGACTCAAAACTATTGAAGTGCCACTTTCCGAACCGTGGGATATGGCGACACATATCCCTCCCGATGGACAGTCCCGATTCGCTTCGGACTTCAAGACTTCGAAGGATTCGTCTCCCTTACGACCAATAAAAAAATATTTCAAACTCGCAAAGACTGAAGGAGTCGAGGATTTAAACCCTACACTCCTTCTCCAAATCCAACGATCGTGACATACCTTGGAACCTCCCAAACATATCTCATTTGCTCGTCTTCCAAACAAAAGGATCTTCCCTTTCGAGACTTAAATATCACTATCCTTCCTAAGCTTCGTCAGTTCTTAAAGACTTAGGCGCTGGTGCATGCTTTTTTCTCTTTCTCTTGAGCTTAACAGAGTCCTTCTCCCAAAAGACTCAAAACATCTGGGTGGGTTGACATGCATGCGAGAAACTATTCCCAAGGTCGACGAACTCACAATTCATCTGCTTAAACTTGAGCCACTACAGAGCTTGAGCATTTATGTGTACAAACCATGTAGTTCCTTACTTGCTTAAACACATGATCAAGAAAAGATAAAGGGACATAGTCTAATCATCAAGCAAACATGCACATACCTAAAACATTTATAGGATATCCAACTTTAATTTATAGTTACAGTTCAATTATACATGATATGAGAATACTTATCTATTTCAGATTGTAGCCAACAAACTGACTATGGGTGTGCGCCTTTTCACCCAACCATAGGATCATAGGCATTCAGTCTTAACACTCTGGACACCCCCGTGCCAAGCCATGATATCACTAGGGAACTTTCGCAGTTTCTCAGGGATTCCTTCTCAGTCGCAGTCTCTGCGAGGTTTATCAGATGCCTCCTCATCATCAAGCTCGCAGTCTCCTGCTCAGTTCGTGCTCTTCTATAAGTTCTCGGAGATATTTTCCCTTGTTCTCTTCAGTAACCAAAACAACTTGTCAAGCTTTCAGTTCCTCTTCTCTGTTGGAGAGCCTCACGCCATCTCTCTTCCCGTGTGTCTTCTCTCATCTCTATTTTTTGTATATATTTTCCCCAGGATGGGTCTTGACCTATCATATTCCTTCTGTTAGAAGGAAACTCGGGTCAGCCTTGTCTTCCAAATCCTACGGTACTTCGGGCTAACATTCTTCAGTTAAGCCATGCTTCCATTCATGGGGTTGGTTGAGTATTCAACCACCGGCCCTTCCTTCATTAATTGATTCCCCTCCTTGGGATCCGAAGGGTGTTTATCATTTCCAACAAGGGTAAATTCAGGGTTATTAGACATAATGAACCCTCTCTTATAGTTTTCCCATTATTCCCTCTAGTGATATCATGGTCAGTACTTCAAGGCTTCACCCCCATAGTCAATTATTGGTAATTCAAACAATAATACATTTACATTGTTCCCATGCCATCACATGGTGATATTGATTAATGATTAATTACAAGCTGGGGGAAATCGGGGTATTACAATCCCCTCCCCCTTAAAAAGGAACATCGTCCTCCATATTCTTTCTCAGTAACACATGTCATGCCTTTTTCATTCAACTTCTTTAGAAGTCTTGACACTCTTTCTTGGTCATGTCCTTTTCAGACTCTTGGCCTTTGTCACCTGTCTTCAATAATCTTGGAGAACAAGCATATTAATCATATATTTCATGCACAAACATTTTATCATTGTATAACATTCAAGAAAA
>JZKD02S1765712.1:69791-84538 GCA_000966675.3 Picea glauca | reverse complement strand
CATTTCCTTTGTAGATGAAATATGTTGACTTAAGGAATATATTCACAAATTTAGCAGTTTCGATGTCTATGATGTCTTCGAGGACATTAATGGCATGGTCCATTAGGACCTTGGTGTAGAGAGACATAATGCCAAAGCTTACTACAATTTCATCATCTTCTACATTTTGGATTTGATACATTTTACAAAGGATAACGATTACCTTAAAAAAGAGTTTGTATTGCTAGAGGGGAGGACATGAATAACTTAGCAATAATTTTTTCCAAAGATTAAGTCAAAGATCCTATCATGTTTACAGTCGGTATTAAGGGGACACCATATTTGTGAATCTTGGGTTCACCATATATCCAAGGAATGATAAGATTATTTGGAGTGAACTTCTTCTTAATTGAGTCATCAAGGGATGGATACTTGATCGATGTGGACACTACACACATTAGTTTGCTCCTAGGGTCTTTTTTGAATACTCTATAGCTGTTGCTTGTAAGGTGATCCATCAATTTGTTATGGTAATTTACTTAGTGTTCCCCTTGTTATCCTTGAGTATCTTAATGTATTTATTATTTCTCAAATCCCATAGAGATTTACTCTCATCCCTAGAAAAGTTTCCTTTTGATGGTTTAGAGGATCTTAGCATTACCACACATTCTTGCATTATAGCTTCATCATTTTCTATTTTTTTGAATATGAGGGAAGAATTAATGTTGCACATCAAATATTCCACATGCATCTTGTTCGGGAATACCACAAAAATCAACCCTTTCTCTAAAGCATTGTGTGCTAGTGTGTCTAACATGATCTTTGACAAATTCACCATAGTGGTTTCCTTATTCTCTGACAGTCTCATTAATTTACTACTATCTTTCTTGTATTTTAGAAGCTCAAGTACCTTTCACCAAGTACCTAGCACCTAAGTTTGAAGGAATTTCTTGTTATACAATGCAATCCCCAACCTCAAAGCATGTATCACAATGAAAACTTAAAAAAAGATTGAAAACGAACCATCATTTTTCAGTGACAACAATCTCCAAGTTATTATCGTCATAGAAGTGGATATTGAATAAACCCCTATCATTGAGATCAATGTCCACCTCATGTGGTATTACACTTTGGATATTATTGTTTCCCGTTTTATTAGTCTTAAACCAAAAAATTCCAATAAATATCAAGTCAAATTGGTCATAATCAAATTTATGTGAAAATCTCAAGTCAACTGGTCTTCTTTTGAAAATCTACCCTTCTACTTATCTTGTTTCAAGTATTCCTAAAATATGATGGTGATTTTTCATACACTTTTTTTAATAGAAGGGATCTTAGAAATGCATGATGTACATGTGTAAGAATATAGTTGTTTTGCTTCTATAGGTTGTTTATGAGAAATAAAATACAAGGTTGTTGTGTTTCTACAGGTTGCGGTTTCAGAGAGTAATGAACCATACCCACTTGGGATGGATGAATCACCCCCTTCGCATGTATCATGTGTCAAGTTAAATCTTGTTTTAATATGAACATCTATTATCTTATTGTGGTTTACTTTCATGTTTTGTACTAACCAAAATATTATTAATGTGTATGCACCCCCTCTCACCTAGGGGTAACTAGAGGGGATTATTCTCCATGATCCACATTGCAAATGATGATTCATAGATGATGATCAACATTATCCATAGACAACAAACCTTTATATGCTTCCCCCCTCATCATTTCTCATCTCATCCAATTGATCATTAAGTTCATTCGATGATGGTGGTCTAACACACATGAGGTACATTAGTCATTGTTTCATAAAACGTGTTTTTGCACAATTGTGTTTTTTTATGAACAATAAGCAAAGAATATAGAATAAGAGCATTGGAGTTGGAGCAAGCATGGAGGGAGAATTATAGAGTGTATTTGGAGTATAAGACTAAATAGATAGTTTGTCGGGATTGAAGAGTGAACTCATGTGTGAGTTGCACTGTAATAGCAAGTGACTGCTGCTCTTTTCCTGGTGGTTTTCCTTGTAGTGAGCTCCCTTGAGTTTCCTAGTAGTGAGATTCATGGTTACTTGTTACAAAGAGAATCTAATAAATAAATAGAATTCTTGATGGAATTAGAACAATGAAGGGGTACATTCCTTGGGTTGGGCAAGTCAAGAGGAAGAGAGATGGTGGAAATTCGAGATAGTTGTAGGAGAATACCAATGAGTTGTTGGATTTTCTGAGCTATGACTGGACAATGAGAGACCACCTTATTTTGTGGATTGTTAGCCCCAACTTGGGGGTGACTTATTGTTCAGATATGGAACACCAAGTCTATGGTTGGGTGGAACATTTGTCCCCAGCAATTGGTTGCACAATCATTTTAAAACATAAGTGTTTATCTTGTTTCTGTGTTGCATTATGAGTTTAATTATTGTGTATTAACTTTGTATTTGAGAACAATTTATATGTTATTGTATTTGAGTTTATTAGATGCATTTTATGTTTATTTTAGAATGTTGTAGACACATCTAGTTCATGGTATCAACACATGGTTAAAACTATATGTTTTCCTATAGTTAGTAAGCTACAAGATTAGTTAACATAAAAAAAGTTTAATATTATGTGCATTATGAGTGGTAATTTTCTTTAGTTAAAATTGGAAACATTACAGATTGGTATTAGAGAATTTAGTTCAACACTGGACCCATATGGGCCAAGAACCAAAGTGAATTTGGTAAAATTCGTTGTTACAAATTTTGTTATGTGATGGATTTAAGGGGAAATTATGAAACTGAAATGAAATACCTTGATTTCTGAGTAAAATTCAAGTGAATTTACCCTCAGAACCATCGAAGAGATGAACAATGGGTTTATTTGCAAGTCATAGGGTTACAAACCAGATTGGGAAGTCGAATTCCATGTTTTCATGGTGACAATGAAGTGAGAATATCGACAATCATGATTCATATTTTCGATTGGTGAAGTTATAGAATTGACGATCGAGTTTCATTTTTAGCAGTTTGGAAAGTGAAACAAATCGATTGTCAAGTTTCATTTTTGGATTTTTGGAAAATGGAGAAGATCAACGGTTGAAACTCATTGATAGATTTAGGTGAAGTATGGTGAATCAACGATCAATATAATTTTCAATGGGACATCAATGACCTAGATTCATCTTGAATTTGGTTGAAAATTTCTAAGTGTTTGGGTCACCATCATAAAGCGTCGATGGACACTGGTTGGGTTGGCAAGCTTGGCGAAGTGTTAGTTTGAACAACGAAAATAATCAATCACTGGTATTCAATGATTGGAGGTCGATAGAAATTGGTGAAAGGTTTCATGCATCCAAAGGAAATCATTGATTGTTAATGGTCGATGATCGAGGGCCATTAGATTTAGAGAGGTGTTCAGTTCATCCAAGAAAAAATGTTGATTGTCGATGAAGGAAAAGAGGTGATGACATGTCATACCACGCCAACATCCATGTTTCATGTCACAATATAATCCAAGTGTCATGCCATTTCATCCATGTTTCCATGTTAGCATCCATTTGTCATGCTATGTCATAGTAGTTACCACATTAGCTAGAAAATGACCGATCTCCAATGATCGGGGTTCGGGGAAATTTGTGGAAAATTTTATTCCCCAAGAGAAATCATCGATTGTCGGTGGTAGGGTCAACAATATTGGTGAAGTGTTTGATTGGAACAAGAGAAATTTCCAATGGTAATGGTCGGGTCAATATGATCAACAAAGCGTTTCATATTTCCAAGAGAAATCATCAATCACGATTGCCGATGGAGTTTGAATCAACGGTCCAAATTGCTTCAAGTTGGTGATCAATGGTGGAGGTGGATATTCATCCATGGGCCTGGGAATTTTTTTTTGGATCGAAAAATAATATTACTCCTGATTTTGAATCAACGACTTAGATTAAAAGACTTTTGTATCAGTAAAATAGTCAATTTTTCTACAATTTTTTCCATTTTTCAAAGGTCTTCAACTTGCCAAGCAATTTTAAGGGCCTAAATGAATTTTTTAAGCAGTAAAAGGTCATGAGAAATAAGCATACCTATGGTGCACCCAATATCTACAACTTAAATAAAAAACCCAGAGAGATATTTCCAATGAACTATTCCAGGCACAAAATAGAGCTTGTATGAGAAAGTTACAGTTGAAACAATTAAGGGTATAATTTTGGCACCAATTTACTTCTAGAGGGAATAAATACTTGTTCATAAGTCCGTTTGGGTCATAAGAGAAGTATATGGAAATATTATGAAGCATATAATACAACCATGGAATTAGATTTAGAATCTGGGTATGTAAAAATGTGCAAGAAGAGAAAGAAGACACCTATAACATACAAGGATACAATGAGAAAACAATATAAACTTCCTCAAACCATAACTTTAAGCCAAGAACTCAGATTTGAGAAAAAAATAGTCATTGGAAAGGTCTTGAGGAGGAGAAGACATCTATCCACCAAATTTTTTGATTGGAAACTAAATTTTCCTTAGAAAGTAATAAAGCAATTTTGCAACAATGAAAACAAAGCAATGGGTGAAAATTACAGCTTGTGAATGTTGTAATGTTTTGCTCAGAACTCATAATGAGGATGCATATAGTTGTTGGAGAGATGTTTGATAGAGGAATACATCCAAGGAATCATATTTGGGCTTATTGCATTGTGTTCTTCGTAAATTGAGATGAAGAATAACCTATATTCTAATTAATGAAATGTTTTATAGTATGCGTGTTCTAACAATAATTATTACATGCACATTTCTTGCAGAATTAGAGGCACAAGAAAATAATTTTGGTTCTTATATGAGGACTGTATTTATGGAATATTCTTAAGGATATTACAACTATGAGGAGGGGTTCAAAGGTATGCATGTTAGCATGGGAAATGCTGAGACATAGTTTAATGGAAGAAGAGATAGGAAATAGCATGTAACTATGAGAATTCTACAATGAGAAGTGCATAGCTATAGGGCAGATAATGAAAATATCATGAAAGACCGAGAGGAGATACAAGTGCTACAACACAAGAAGTTAGTGCTAGACAAGTGACTACATCCATATCCCATAGTAGAAAGGATGATCATGGGAATGGAAGACAATCAATAAGTATGAGCATGTTCCATCATTCCCCAGAGCAATCCATTAGAACATCCCATGAAATTTTGGGGCTAGAGAGTAGCCCACATGTGTCTCCTCTCAGGAGGCAGAGAAGTAGGCTTGAGGTAGAAATATTGCAAGGTGAACTTAGGAAAATCAAACCACCAACTTTCAATGGTGAGCATAGGAAATGAGAAGAGGCCAAGGCCCAACTATTGGAAATGAAGAAATATTTCCAGCTTTATGATTACCTCTCAAGGGTAAAAGCTATAATTTCAACCTACCACCTACAAGGAAAAAAAAACCGATGTGATGGGATTAGATTAAGAAAACCAAGCAACTTGATGAGAAGAAGGTTTCATGGAGGTAGTTGTTAGATAATCCAAAATACAAATATCATAGTTTAATAAGTTAGAATAAAATGATTATTAATTTAAGATATTAAATTAGTAATCTAGAATATTTTGGAGACATTTAAAAATAGAGTATTGTTGTAAAAGATATGACTCTAGAAAGTTGTCGTATCTTAGGCTGTAAATTAGGAGTATAGTTAGAAGATTGTTAAGATAGAATTTATTGTAAATGGACACTTGTTTATTTAATAAGTGATCCATATCTAGAGTTTGTTAGGACATTTAGCTTATATATAGCTCATTGCAAGAGTGTTGAGTTGTTCGGGTGTAAAATCTTGCAAATTCTCTTATGTAATTTTTTTTCCTATTTAATAAAAGTGTGTGTCTGAGGACACTTCCGCCATTATTGTGGTATCAGAGCTCCAGTAGTGCAGCTGAAATGAAGAGGAGATTAGCTTATCATAGGAAGATATCCCAACTCTACAGGCCAAGGAAAACGTGGGCGCACTTCGTCAGTAAAATCGGTCAGTTAATGGCTATTTTTTAAAGAAAGGAAAATAAAATTTTTTTGTTGCTACAATTATTCCCATTGGATAAGAACTAAGGTGCACTGAGAGAAGTAGAGCTAAATGTTTGCTATCGTTGAACCCACATATGAGACTAAAACTTCTCTATTCTACTACTCACAGATTTACATATGATCGTTGCATTCCTCATAATATTTTTTTTGAACAAAGGAAAGTTGGGTTTAACAAAAGTTATAATTGGATCTGCTATTTTTCTGTAGAGTGTTCAAATCTTATTCTAAAATTGTTCACCACTTAGAATTGATTGCTAAGTAATAAAGAGACTACATGATAAAATTTTCAGTCAAATCGACCATTGAATTGTTTGCAAGAGATTGTATGGGCTTTGTTATTTTGAATTCTGAATTCATCACCGAAGGCACGGTGAGGCGAGGCGCCCAGGAGGGCAGGAAGATCCTTGCATGATTTGTTTCATTCCTATTTACGATTGACATAAATTTATGAAAGTCCATACATTCTCTCATCCCTGGACCAGTTAAACACAAGTAACCGATCTATTTTGTTGTTGTTCACCTACCATGGAAAAGAAAATTGGCCCGGGTTCCAGACTGACACAGAGAGCCATTATGTGAGGGATAAAGGGCACGTGTGAACAAGTAGATATATGTGTAAATCTTATTCTGAGGAAGACACAACCTTGTTTGTGTCTGGCACCCTTGTCAACCGTATGGGCATTTCATCTTGTAGATCTTCTTGCCTGGAGGAGCCTCAAAGAATGCATGACAAACACACGCACCAATCACGTTTCTCTTAGTTCAAAAGCATATTATTCCTTTCACATGAAAATTAATTATAGCAGCAAATACCTATCCACAGTGAGAAAATCATGGATGAAGATTGCTTGAAGAAGATCAGTCCGTGCAAGAATTATGTTCAGTATTTAAAGGTCGTCTAGACAACCTTTTGCCATCATCCATCCCGATGAAACTTTGTCAACTGCACTGACCTAAACGATGCCGTTGTCTGTGCAAACAATGGTGGAGTACATACATTATCATTTCCAGCAAATTCATGTCTTAATGAATTCGTTTCTAGAGTAAAATGTACAATTTTCACTCTAAATATAGAGATGAATAAAATAAAGTGAGAGAGAGCTGGCAGTGTGAATATTGATAAATTTAAGGGCAAAGCAGAGTAGTGCAGAGTCGAAAATACGTACCAGAACCTGCCATCGACCAGCAACAACAGAAGTGTCCTTCTCGATCACCACTAGTTTGAGCATCCAATGCTCTCTCGTTGATACCAATTTTTTTTTTGTAACAAGTATTTTTTACTTTGAGGGGGGGCTGATATTTTTTTTAAATTTTTTCAAGAGCTTTGTTAAAAGTAAAATTTTGAAAGTTACTTGGAATTTGACTAGAGCCAAGTACAAAGCTCAGTCATTTTTTCTCTTGTTTCAATGACTATACGAGGGTCAAGGCCAAGCCCCGATAGATCGTTTTTTTCTGTGTGATGCATCTGATGTGTTGCTCATCTTGATATCCTTTGCTTGATTTTTTTTTGGTGTGAAGATTCAACGCTACAATGTCGAAGTTAATTAATTTGTTCTCTGACTCCGATAAAATTGAAGGCACAAAATCATACAAGACATGGAAACGTCTCATTGAAAGCACTCTCATTTACAATGAACTTTGGCGTGATATATGTAATGAAGATACTAAGCCAACTAAACCTACAGATGCTGCTACATTAGAAATATGGGAAGTTAAAAATGCCAAAGCATTAACACTCATTAAATCTTCAGTTAATGATGAGATGTATGTTCACATTGAAAATACTATCGATGCATGGTGTGCTTTGAAAGTTTTTAAAGATTTATTCGATACTCAACACGAATCAAAGAAAGTTGATCTTCAATTAAAGTTGCTTCAACAAAAATTGACTGAAGGAGGTGATGTACATGAATATATTTTCAGACTTAAGAACATTAAGCAGGAAATACTAAACGCTGGGTTTCAAGCAGTAGATGATAGTTTCATGACCACAATTTTAATTGCTAGATTGCCTTCTTCCTATACCCATTTTTTGGAAACTTTACAAGTAACTAGCAAGTTGGATAATCTTACGTTCGATGAACTAAGTGAAATGTTATCTCAACACAACAAAACTTTTGGAAAGAAAAAGCAAGTTGGGGAAGATGTTTTTTTCACAGAAGCCAACACAAGTAAATCTTCAAGTGACAGTTCTAGAAGCAGAGGAAGAGGAAATTTTGTATCAGGTCGTGGTCGAAGCCAAAGTAGAGAAAACAATTTTCAAGGCAGAGGAAACAGTCAAGGCAGAGGGTATTTTCAAGGCAGAGGAAACAGTCAAGGCAAAGGGTATTTTCAAGGAAGAGGAAAGAGTCAAGGCAGAGGCTATTTTCAAGGCAACAGTCAAGGTAGAAGACAAACTCCATACATAGGTCAAAGTAGAGGAAGAGGACATAATTCAGGCAGAGGGAGAGATTTCAGTCAAATTGTTTGTAGAAGATGTAACAAAGTTGGTCATTATGCAGAAGATTGTCGAACTTCCATTGATAAAATTTCCAAGTTTCATCAAAACAAAGCACAATTTGCAAATGATTGAAGTGATGATGGTTCAGAATATGTGTTTACCTCATCATCAACATTACATATTTCCACTGATTTTCAAAGTGATTATGAAGATGCTTGGATTTTAGATTCAGGAGCATCTCAACAATAGACTTTCAGACGTGACTGCTTTTGGAATTTTCAATAATGCCATCTTAATTCAGTTTTTCTTGCAGATAATACCAAACATACTCCTTATGGAAACAGAGTAGTTAAAGTTTATTTACCTGATATTGGAGAGCAAATGATTTCAAATGTATGGTATGTACCCACCTTCAAAAAGAATTTGTTGTCTTTAGTCATGATTCGACAGGCAGAACATTAGGTGATTATGGAAGATGGCTTAGTTAAGATTAATTCAGTCAAACAAAATATGAAAACAGTGATGACAGGTTATGAAGATGGAAAACTGTTAAGGATGAAAGGAACAGTTAATCCAAGGCATTCAGACTTTGCAGGCATAGTAAGTACATGCATTTCATTATAATATTATGGCATGTGAGATATGGACATCTCAACTTTGAAAGTCTTTCTCAATTGCAAAAACAAGGGATGGTTAAGGGACTTCCAACTTTCAAAAAGGAAAATTCAAAATGCGAAGTATGCATTTATGGCAAATAGAGTTGAGAGAGTTTTACAAAAAGTTTGTGGCATGCAAATCGACGGTTGCAACTAGTTCACAATGATGTTTGTGGACCCCTAGAAACTTCTTTCGATGGTTGCAAATATTTTTTACTCTTTGTTGATGATTTCAGTAGAATAACTTGGGTTTACTTCTTGAAGAAAAAGTTAAAAGTATTTGATAAGTTTAAGGTTTTTCGTCAACTTGTTGAAAAAAAAGTTATAGAAAAGATAGGCACTCTCATGATAGATAATGGAGGGGAATTTACTTCTAGTGAATTCAAAACTTATTGCACAGACAATGGGATAAGAAGACATCTTACAAATTTCTACACTCCTCAGCAAAATGGAGTCGCAGAAAGAATGAATCGCACCTTGTTAGGAATGGCAAGATCCATGTTAATCTTTAAAAAGTTAAGTTCTACATATTGGGCGGAAGCAATCCATACAACTATCTACTTAAGGAACATATCTCCCACTGCTTCTTTGGATGGAATCACACCTTATGAAGCATGGTTTGGTTTCAAACCTCGAATTAAACATCTTAGAGATTTTGGATTAGTATGTTATGCCTTAGTTCCGAAAGAAAAACGAGCTAAGCTTGACTCAAGAAGCTTGAAGTGCACAATCATTGGGTATTCTAATGAGAAAAAAGGGTACCGAATTTTGTCCAACGAAAAATTTATTGTAAGCAGGGATGTAATTTTTGATGAAACCGAAAGTAAGAGTGTTGAATAAATAGAAAGTCTTCTTCAAAAGTTAGAAATTAAAGGCAATCAAAGAAAAGGAAAAAAGAAAATTCAACCAAATGCACATAATTGGTATGAACTTGATTTTCCTTCATTTGACGATGATACATCCAATCCATTTACATCGACAACATTAGCTGGGGCTTCCAGCAGTTCCTCAGACTCGCCTAGAAGCAACAGTTCATCTAACAATGATTCTCCATCTCCAGTATCTTCAACTAATCGACGGGCATCAATTTACATTAATCCAATTTACAATAATGGAAATTCAAATCCCCAAACAAGTGAACATCAACTACCAAAATGGGCAGTTCAACTTTTGAAAGATGTAAGGCCAAATGAGAAGAATAAAATAGGAACAAGGCGATCACACAACAGTGACGGAAATTTTTCCTTGGTAGCAAATGATTTTACTGAACCTTCCACATACAAAGAAGTAGTAAAACATAAAGAATGGAAATAGGCTATGGTTGAAGAGTACCAAGCTGTAATTGATAACAACACTTGGAAACTTGTTGATTGTCCTACCAGTGTTAAACCCATCAGATGCAAATGGGTTTACAAAATTAAATACAACCAACATGGAGAAATTGACAAGTATAAAGCATGACTTGTGGCTAAAGGTTTTGTGCAGCAGGAAGGCATTGATTATGAGGAAACTTTTTCTCCTACAACTAAATGGAATACCATCTGATTAACACTTGCATTGGCTTCTCAGAAAGGTTAGAAATTTCATCAAATGGATGTCAAAAGTGATTTTCTCAACAAAGACTTACAAGAAGATGTATACATGCAACAACCACTAGGTTTTCAAATTGCAGGGCAGGAACATAAAGTCTGCAAATTAATTAAGGCTTTATATGGGTTAAAGCAAGCTCCCCGAGCTTGGTATAACAAAATGGATGAGTACCTTAGGAAGGTTGGCTTTCAACAAAGTGAATCTGATGATACTTTGTATATCCGTCAATAGGGTCCATATCTGGTGATTCTTATTATGTATGTAGATGATTTGATCATTACAGGAAACAATGATGATCATATTGCACAGGTGAAAAAGGAGTTACATGCAGGTTTTAAGATGACTGATTTGAGACTGCTTCACTACTATCTTGGAATTTAAGTATTCCAACGTTCACATCATATTTTCATTTCTCAGAGTAAGTATGCTGCAGAAATTCTTCAGCGATTTGGAATGCAGGATTGCAAACCATCTCTTACCCCTATGGAACAAAACTTGAAACTTTCAAAATTTGAAGGGGGGGGAAATGGTAGACAACACTATTTATAGACAGTTGATTGGCAACTTGATTTATTTGACAAACACTCGACCAGATCTATCTTATGCCGTCAGTATTATTTCACGATTTATGCAGCAACCATGGGAAAACCACTGGAATGCAGCCAAAAGAGTTCTTCGATATATCCACGGAACAAAAGATCTTTGTCTTCTTTACAAAAATACTAAAAATTTTGTACTTGGTGGATTTTCAGATGCCGATTTTGTTGGAGGTATTGATGATCGAGAATCAACATCAGGTTATGTAATGAACATGGGTTCAACAACAATGTCTTGGAATTGTAAGAAACAAGCTACAATTGTCACTTCTATAGCAGAAGCAGAATACATCTCAGCATGGGAAGCAACATGTGAAATTGTTTGGTTACGCAGAGTTTTGCAGGAAGTGAGCATTTCTCAAACATAAGCTACATCATTATTCATCGACAACCAATCATCCATTAAGCTTGCCAAGAATCCCGTTTTTCATTCAAAGACAAAGCACGTGGACACCAAGTATCATCATATCAGATTACTTATTGCAAAGGATGTCATCAAGCCAATTTATTGTCCTTCAGAAGATCAGATCTCCGACATTTTCACGAAACCTCTTGGCATAATAAAATTTACTAAGTTCAGGGATGAACTTGGTATCTGTTGTAATGTATATTTGGATCATAGGGGGGAACGTTAAATAATTCAAAATACAAATATCATAGTTTAATAAGTTAGAATAAAATGATTATTAATTTAAGATATTAAATTAATAATCTAGAATATTTTGGAGACATTTAAAAATAGAGTATTGTTGTAAAAGATATGACTCTAGAAAGGTGTCATATCTTAGGCTCTAAATTAGGAGTATAGTTAGAAGATTGTTAAGATAGCATTTATTGTAAATGGACACTTGTTTATTTAATAAGTGATCCATATCTAGAGTTTGTTAGGACATTTAGCTTATATATAGCTCATTGCAAGAGTGTTGAGTTGTTCGGGTGTAAACTCTTGCAAATTCTCTTATGTAATTTCTTTTCCTATTTAATAAAAGTGTGTGTCTGAGGACACTTCTGCCATTAGTAGTTCAAACGATATTTCTAAAAGAAATATTTTTCTAAGCATTACTATGAAAGAAAGATGAAATATTTATTTGAACTCAAGTTGGGAAGCATGAAAATGGATGAATATGGGAAGATATTCTTTGAATTGTTGAAGTATGTGGACTTCATAAAGGATGATAAAGTAAAAATCCAAAGGTTTTTGAGTGGGTTACCCTCTTTATACAGTGACAAGATACAATATGATAACCCTGGGAATTTGGGGGAGGCCATAAGGAGAGCAAAACATATTTATGAGCAGATCAAAGGAAGGGCAATTTTCCAAAAATATTGGAATGAAAAGATGAAGGGTAAAAAGGATCAAAGGAATAAAGGTTTTAAGTCACCATTTTTCAAGAAAAAACGCACAAGCAAATGAACAAGGATAGTCAACCCAAAATGAGCCTAGGATAGAAGATTCATTTGGGAAAAGGCCAATGGAACAACCTATACAATGTTGGGGATGTGAGGGAAATCACTTATATAGGGATTTCTCTCACAAAGGAGAAAGGATGAGGATCATACATAAAATTTAGGAGGATGATACAGTGGAAGATATGGTGTAACCCAACCACCCAGTTGAGCCATGCTACCTCAAAACGCTCTCAAGAACGCTCTGATACCACTCTGTATTTGGAACCCTACACCTTGTTTGGATTAATTCCAATCTATTTATTTGGAACCCTACACCCTCTGATATAACTTGTATTTGAAGGGGCTTAGATTGGAATTAATCCAAATTTAATGAAATAGGGATTTCAAGGTTGTGTTCAAAATAAAATTTTAAATTAAATATTTCTAATCGTTTTTTAGTATATTTCTTTTAATTCTAAATGCAAATTAAGGATAGCATGATCGACCAAATTTAGCATGAAATGAAAATTGGATAGAATGATTGACCAAAGTTAGCATGCAATGAAAATTAAAGCAATTAAAACACAAACAAATAGTAATTTTTTTTTCCTTTCACGATTTCCAATAGCGAATCTCCATGACTCTTGTGTTTTTTCTTCTAGAGTTACAAGGAGACAAAGAAAAAAAGCTATAACAAGTGAGTTTTGGTAATGGCAAGCTAATGTATATAGTTGAGTAAGTTGCTACAACTCATATAACTCATACTTAGCTTCTATAACTCATACTAGCATACAAGATTTACCTATTGAGATCAACTTTGATTTATTTTTAATGGCTTGATTATTTCCTTTAAAGTAGTGGGCCTATTTTAGAGCACACTTAAATCCTAAATCCTAGAAGGAAAATACATAATTCAATTGGGATGCTCCTATTGCCAATTATGAGATCATATGTTGGTGGGATACAACACCAACTCTTTGAAAGGTTGTAAAATGATGCAAAAAGGTATTGAGAGAAAGAATGAGGTAGGATGCAACATTGACTCCTAGAACATTCAACAATGCAACTAGACATTTTGAAGAATAATGGGTGGTATGTTAGTCATTATAACATGTTATTTTGACCATTATTGATATGTTAAATTTATCTCAAATTTATATTAATCATATATTTAATCATTAATTCATACATAAACATATCGTCTTGTTACATCCATAATAAGATGTTTAAAATATATGAAAACAATTTACTTAGGTCAAAATCAAACACAAAAAAGTTGTTTCATTTCAGTGGTTAATAATATGTGGACATTAATTCATAAATAAAACAAGATTGTGTTGTGCCGTGTATGCCTAAAAGTATCAATAATGTGTTTAAAATATATGACAACATTTTATTTGGATTAAAAATAATTTCATTAAGATTCTTGCATTTGATTGGTTAATAATATGTGGATGATTTCCAAATTTCATTTATAATGTGTATTCTGAGTGGGTGGGTGCATTACCTCAAGACTAAAAGTGGTTTTCCACTCTTAAAAGCCTTAAGAAGAATTATAAATATACTAGCATAAACGTAAATTATCTTTACAAATAACAGTAGTAGTAGATTTTGGATATGGCATAGTAGAATTACTGAACATTGGAGGTTAATGGCTCTGTCAAAGCTAGAATTTTGCTGTGTTATCTGGTTTTTTTTGTACTGAGTAGTTTAGACAACACCTTTTTGTTTAATAAATTTTTTCAGATTCATATATATATATATGTAAATTTATTTTAATTTAAAATTTGCAATTAATTTTTTTAAAGTGTAAACTTTTTCTCAAGTTTAATTGGTTCTTATATATATGTTACATATCAACTCTATGTTGAGCACAAGGAAAGTATTGACAAAAAATTATATTATAATATTTAAAAAAATAACATAATATTTTTTAAATGCTATTTGTCAACTCCATGTTGAATGTAGAAGAATTACACATCTCCTTGATATGAATTACACATTTCCTTGATAAGGAATTGTAGAAAATACCTTTTAACACAAGAAAAAGAAAAAA
>JZKD02S1765712.1:34463-46190 GCA_000966675.3 Picea glauca | reverse complement strand
TCATTCTTCTCCTCTCTCAGACTTCATATACTTAACATGAAATCACACATTCAACACAGCATTGAAACAAATGCATAAACAGAGAGAATAAAACAACTGTAAGCATACCATTCAATAATTGTAAACAGTAAGCATCATAACACCATGAAATTTGAGCCAAAGCTTCATATATTAACTCAAGTGCTCCTGTACTTGGGTTCTTCTCTACAACTCTTTGTTTAAGCTCTCAATGATGATAATCTGAATAATCAACAATAATACATTGATACAAGGGTGAGGGTGTCTATATCCGTTTTCCCTCCTATCTTCTAAAACTGTCTAATCTCTTAATTCAAATCTACCTACTTTCATTAATTACATATAAATGCATTTACATTTTACAGATGGGAGTAACCTCTCCAGATCTGTTTACAATCTCCAAGATATAAATGCAAGTACGTTCCTCCTATCTTATTACATTAATTCTTCAGTTTCAAAATTCAAAACGTTGTTCATAAAAACGTGCTCTTTTTCCATCTGCGCGTCTAGCTACTCCTTTGGCTAGGCACATGCTTTTGGATTTGTACGATGCTCCTGCATCATACTCCCTTGCTTGAAAATTTTCATGAACTCCTATTCATGAGCTCCTGCACGGTTTGTCCATGCTTTTGAATTGATGCTTCATCCTCCCAACTAGCATCTTCAACTGGATGTCCCTTCCATTTGACCAAGTATTCAAAATACTCTTTTCTCCTGGTCTTTTTGCTAATCCTTTTGTCAATTATGCTTTCCATCTATGGCTTTTCAGCTATAGGCATTTGTTTTGTCCATTGAATTTCTTTCTGTTCCCTCTCTGCTCCTGCTTCTTCATCTCTGTAAGGGTACAAAACTGCAACATTGAATATCGGTGAGATTCCGACCCCATCGGGTAATTCAATCTCATATGCATTTTCCCCAAATTTCATTATGACCTTGCACGGTCCAATCTTTTTCATCTTCAGTTTGTTATATGTTCCCCTCAGAAACCTTTCCTTCCTCAAATGCACAAGAACCAGATCACCAACTTCAAATTGAAGTTCTCTCCTGTGTTGATCTTCTCTCCACTTGTATTCTTGACTCGAACTCTGCAATCCATCCTTGACTCGGCTGTGAAGCTCATTCATTCCTTTTGGAAAGTCCTCTGCACTAGCACTCCTGAATTCATCTTGTTCTGAATCTTTCAATTCAGAAAATCCCCTTGGTGGCATTCCATATACAATCTGGAATGGACTCTGCCCTGTTCTTTTGTTGAGTGAGTCATTGTAAGCGAATTCCACCTATGGCAGAATGTGATCCCATTGAATGTGGTGTTCAGTCACTAAGCTCTTCAACAAATATCCCAAGCTTCTATTCATGACTTTTGTCTTCCCATCCATTTGAGGATGATATGCTAAGCTAAAAGACAAAATTGTCCCTAGCTTCTTCCATAAAGTTCTCCAGAAATGTCCTATGAACTTGGTATCTCGATCAGATACGATACTCCTTGGAAAGCCGTGAAGTCTGTTGACTTCCTTGAAAAACAGGTTCGCAATATGAGTTGCGTCACTGGTTTTCTGGCATGGTATGAAATGTGCCATTTTTGAAAATCTGTCGACTACAACAAAGATTGAATCGCATCCTCTTTGTGTCCTTGGCAGTCCCAATATAAAATCCATGCTCACTGCGTCCCACAACCTTTCTGGTATGGGTAATGGTTGATATAATCCTACGTTCTGCCTTTTTCCTTTCATGTGCTGACAAATTCTGCATCTGTCCACAAATTTCTTAACATCTGTCCTCATCCCTAGCCAAAAATATGAGCCATTCAACTTTGAGAACGTCTTATCATGACTGAAGTGTCCGACCAATCCTCCACTGTGTTTTTCCTTCAGCAGGTTCTCCCTCATGGAGCATTTTGGAATACATAGCTGATTGCCTCAGAATAATAACCCATCCTAGATCATATACTCGGTCCATTGGCTTCTGTCCCTGAGAACTGGATTCTCATATGCCTCATATGCTTCTTTAAAATCTGGGTCATCCCTGTACATTTCTTTGAGGTTATCAAAACCCAAAGTCTTGATTCTGAATTCCTGCATAAGAAAACATTTCCTGCTCAAAGCATCAACAACTTTGTTAGCAGTGCCAGAAATATGCTTAATCAAAAAAGTAAAATTGTGCATGAATTCAACCCATTTAACATGTTTTTGGTTCAACTTCTCCTGTTGAGTCACGAATTGTAACACATGATTATCACTATACAAAACAAATTCTTTGGTAACCAAATAATGTCTCCATTTCTTTAGTTCTTGTATGACTGCATAGAATTCTTTGTCATATGTTGAGTACTTGATCTTAACCTCATTTAGTTTCTCACTGAAGTATGCAATCAGCCTGTCGTCTTGTCTCAAGACCGCTCCAATTGTAAATCCACTCACGTCACACCTGACCTAGAATGTCTTGCTAAAATCTGGCAAAACCAGAATTGGTTGCTCCATGATCTTCTTCTTTAGCAAGTTGAAGCTCTTATCTGTTTCTTCTATCTAGTGAAAAGATTTATGTCTTTTCTTCACCGTATCCATCATTGGTGCACTAATTCCATTGAAATTTCATATGAATTTTCTGTAGAATCTTTCCAAACCATGGAAACTTCGAACTTCAAACACACTCTTCGACGATGGCCAATTCTTAATTGCATCTACCTTTTCTGGATCCATCTTCAACTCATTAGCAGAGATAACAAAACCCAAATAAATGAGTTTTGTTCTCATAAATGATGATTTCTTCATATTTATCAACAATTTCTCTTGCTGTAATCTTCTCATCACTACAGCTGAATGCTCCAAGTGCTCTTCTTCTGTCTTACTGGAGATTAATATATCATCAAGATATACGATGAGGAATTTTCCTATGAAATCCTTCAGGACTTCATTCATCAATCTCATGAAGGCACTGGGTGCATTCATTAATCCAAATGGCATGACAAGCCATTCATATATCCCCTCATTTGTCTTGAATGCTGTCTTCCATTCATCACCTTCTCTCATCCAAATTTGATGATACCCACTTTTCAAATCAATCTTTGAAAAAAATCTTGCTCCACTCAAGAAATCCATCAAGTTGTCCATCCTTGGCAATGGAAATCTATATATGATGGTAATCTTATTGATTTCCCTTGAGTCGGTACACATTCTCCAGCCTCCATCTTTCTTTGGGCTGAGCACTGTTGGAACAATGCATGGACTCAAGCTTTCTCTAATCAATCCTTTGTCCATTAAGTCCTGGACCTGTCTCTTGACTTCTTCATTTTTTTGTGGTGTCAACCAATATGCTTCTTTGTTCAGTAAACTGGCTCCAGGTATAAGGTCAATGTGATGGCTTATACTCCTAATAGGTGGCAACGAATAAGGTAGTTCGTCCACTACTATATCAACAAACTCTTCCAGCAACTCTTGGATTTCTTCTGGTAAATCATCTATCCTTATACTGGTCAAAACAATTTAGTTTTCCCGACCATAATAAATTGTGTATCTTCCTTCTTCTTAACCTCATCAAGAGGTTCCTTCCCACTCATGAGAAGTACAGTGTTGTTCATCCCTATTTTCACCTCTTTATCTTTAATTGGAAACAACATGTGAGTCCTACCATTTTTTTCTAGGGTGTACGTGTTCTTTCTCCCATCATGAATCACGTTTCTTTCATATTGCCATGGTCTACCCAACAATAAATGACAAACATCCATGGGAATGAAATCACATAATATTTCATCCTTATATCCTCCTATTTTAAATTCAGCTAAACACTGTTTAGTGACATTTACCCGATGTTCTTTTTGTAGCCATGAGACTCTGTATGGGCTTGGATGTACAACAGTTTCTAGCTCCATATTTGCTACCATCCCTGTAGATACGAGATTGTCTGTGCTAACACTATCCACGATGAGATTTATGTGAGTTTGTCCTTCGTTCCCAGCTTCATTTTCACTTTCATCCTCGCTGGTATCCCCAGCGTCAACTGTGTGCCTCTGTGCTGTCTCCATGGCATCAAGCCTGGAATGTAACTCGCGCATTTCCCTTTCTCTTGCTGGATCAGGCATTGGCATTAGCTTGTCTCTTCTCCTCGATGACATGGCTGTAAAATGTTCCCCTGTTATCTCTGCTACAGAAAGCAAAGAACTTGTTCTAGGCTCTGATACCATAAATATTGGTGCATATCAGAGTACTCTTCTTCCTCCTGGTTCCTCCGTCTGCAATATACAAACATAGTCAAGCTCTGATACCACAACTAGCACAGACCCCGACCCTTGGGCCAAGATCTGTGCAGGATCGTTTTAAATCTACCCCTGAGTCAAATTGACTCTTCGATTCCTCCATAGGAAATCCCACACACACATAACAATGTTTTCCACAGGTCCTTATAGGTATGCCCACGTGATCAAACACAAGGCATCAACCCAAATCTCCTGACCAACAATATGTGGTCGAGGCTTTTCTTTTCCTTTGGGGATCTCAGATTTCCCAATTTTGTGAATCCTGTTGTCGAGTTTCTGACTCTTCAACCCTCCGAAACCCGAAATGTTGAATTGCCGAAATCCTTAGCCGCATCCTCTTCCACAGTTGTGTCGCATTTCGCGAATTTAGGAATTCTGAAGCAAAGAACCCCAACTCTTGTCTTCGAAACTACCAAAATGTTGAACCCCGATGCATTCATGTGACTGGCTTTTCCAACAAGTATGACCGGGACTTTTCGTCGATTCGGAGTTTCAAACTTCGCGACTTCACGAATCCTAGTAAAAGTCTCCCAGCCCTCCAACCTCCAAATCCATGAAATAGTCAACGAAGTTTTGACTCTGCCTGGTGACGAGTACGCCACTTGTCTTCTCCGCTGCACTCTGTCTCTGATGTGGATTCTTGCCACCTGTCCACTCGAGCGTTTCGGCTTTCGGGACTTGAACGAACCTCCAACAACCGTTCCTCTTCCACTTTGAAACCCTGAACTCCGAAATGGCACCTTTACGGGATCAACGGCTATAAGTTTCCCTTCGATCCAACGACCCATGTGATTTTGGTCTTCCGGGTACCGAGAGTTTGAAACTCTCGATCCCACAATACTTGCCTCCTCTACTTCCCGACACCCGAAGTGTCGAAATCCCGAAATTCCACACTAAAATCCTATCGCGACTTGCGACTTTGGGATTTTTTCTCCACTAGGCCCGACTCCTTGTCGTCAGGACCCCCGAAATGCCGAACTACGAAATTCCAAAGCGTCGAAAATTCTACGCCTCGTCGTCACACACCATCATCCAGTTCACGATTTGGAAGTTCGAGTGACCAAGAGAGTTGGCTTACACTCCAGATTTACAAACCCTGAAATACCGAAATGATCTGATGCTCAACTGATCACGATCAACGATTGAAATTGAAGGTTGAAACCAACGTAATGGGTTCATCCAACCCTTATCCGCACTGCAACTCCTCTGGATCCTACGGTCCTCGCGACTTCGCGAGTTCTCCACGGAGAATTTCGACCATTCAATTTCTTCCTCTGAATCTCTGCGAAACAAACCGGTGTTCTTACACTGGAACTTAACTTCTGCGAGGCAAATTTGACCCCATATCCCTTTGAACACTTCAAATGTGATAACCCTCTTGAGCTTTCTCTTGCAACTCAAGCCTCGAAAGGACTCCTGCACACACTCCTTGCAACAAATCTTTCAAATACTTCTGTGTATTTGATTCTTCGACTCTGTGCACTCCCGGCAACAACAATTCTTCACTCTTCAACCCTAGTTGATAAATTCTAAGGCTTCAACTAGGCTGCGCACACCTTGCATGAATTTTGTGATTCACCTGCACTTCTGTTGGAATGAGAGCAACGGTATCCCTCCTGAGATTTCTGAGATAAAACTCAGACCTTCGTCAACGCACACCTTGCGGACATTTCACTTCACTCCTTGCAGGAACTCTCTCAGGAAGAGAAACAATTGAAACTCATTCTTCTCCTCTCTCAGACTTCATATACTTAACATGAAATCACACATTCAAGACAAAATTGAAACAAATGCATAAACAGAGAGAATAAAACAACTGTAATCATACCATTCAGTAAATGTAAACAGTAAGCATCATAACACCATGAAATTTGAGTCAAAGCTTCATATATTAACTCAAGTGCTCTTGTACATGGGTTCTTCTCTACAACTCTTTGTTTCATCTCTCAATGATGATAATTTGAATAATCAACAATAACACAATGATACAAGTGTGAGGGTGTCTATATCCATTTTCCTTCCTATCTTCTAAAACTGTCTAATCTCTTAATTCAAATCAACCTACTTTCATTAATTATGTATAAATGCCTTTACATTTTACATATGGGAGTAACCTCTCCAGATCTGTTTACAATATCCAAGATATAAATTCAAGTACGTTCCTCCTAGATTATTACATTAATGCTTCAGTTTCAAAATTCAAAACGTTGTTCATAAAAACGTGCTCCTTTTCCATCTACGCATCCAGCTGCTCCTTTGGCTAGGCGCGTGCTTTTGGATTTGTATGATGCTCCTGCATCAAAAGTGTATTTTCATGTCCAACATATTGATGAAGAGGAAGTTAAAGTGAAATTGGGTTCTCTTTGGTTGGAAGGCACTGCTCTCGTATGGTGGGAGAGAAAGTTTCAGGACAAAAGTAAGTGTGGTAAGCTTCATTCCTGATGGTCGGAATTTAAATCAATGATCAAGAAGCAATTTTGTCCATTAGAGTATTTACATAAAGAAATGATGGAATGACAAACCTTAAGGCAAAGTAAAGGACAAACTGTACAAAGTTTCACAGAAGAATTTAGGAAGAAATCTCTTGCATTGAACATTCCTTTAGATTCTTATGAGACTTTAATGAAGTATATTGGCGCACTTCACAGTTATATTCAACATGTACTTTTCTCTTGTTTAACCCCACTAGTCTTGGCGAAGTTTTTTTGCAAGCCACTCACCTAGAGAACAGGGGGAAACATGTTCAAGAAGATCCCATAAATAAACCTTCCAATTTCCCACATAAGACTTTTAAGAAGTTTAAAAGGAAGGACAAGAAGACCGCTACAGTGATGAGAGAAGGAGGAAAACCATATTGCACTCATTTCAATAAGAGTGGTCATGATAAAGTGTTAACACTATTGGAAACTTCATCCATAAAAGAAACTGAAACAGTTTGGTGGAAAGGGGAAGACAAAGACCATTGTTACGGTACAACAAGATCTTGGTTTTGATTCAAAAGATGAAGGAAAGATATCAACGGTTGGAGTACAAGGTAGAGCCTCTCTTCATGCTAGTTCTGGTTCCAATGATGAATCTCATGTTGATGAACAAAGGAAATGAGTTATTTCACATAAGAGTTGTATCTAAACATACTAAGATAGATACATTATTTGATCTGGGCGCCCAAGGAAACTTAATATATGAAGCACTTGTCAAGAAAATGGGTGTTAAAACAAAACCACATTTGAAACCTTATCCTGTTGGTTGGGTATGTGACAAAGAAAAACTTAATGTCACCAAACAATGTAGGAGAGGATTTGCTATTGCTTCAAAATTGATTGATGAAGTCGATTTGGATGTTGTGCCACTTGATATATGTGGCATATTGTTGGGAAGTCCTTATCTTTATGATAGAAAAACAGTCTTCTTTTGACATGAGAACAAATACCACCTTACTAAGGGAGGAGTGGAATATATTGTTAGATATCACAACATGAGGGTAAATACAACACTTGTTAGTGCAGGACAAATGAAAAGACTCATAAACACTAAAAATAGATATGTATTCATGGTCGTTAGAGAGAAAGATGTCAAGACATCCGATGCTTTCCAAGGGTGTGATCCATCTCATGAAAATGAATTAATTGATATTGTTTCTAAGTATGATGATATTTTTCAGGAACCAGATGGATTACCTCATAAGAGGGAAATCCAACATCAGATACATCTTCAACAGGATTCTCCTTTACCTAATGTGGGCATGTACAAGATGTCAGTTATGGAGATGTCAGAGATCAAGAAGCATATACTGGGATTATTGGATCAAGAGGTCATCAGTCCCAGTTCATCTCCTTGTGGTTCTCTGATCATGATGGTGCCAAAGAAGGATGGAACATGGAGAATGTGTGTCGATTACTAGGCCTTAAATAAAATCACAGTGAAAAATCGATACCCTCTTCATTGCATAGATGATTTACTTGATCAATTGAAGAATGTTTTCTATTTCACTAAGCTGGATTTGTGTAGTGGATATCATCAAATCAGGGTCATAGAACAAGATGCATGGAAAACTTCCTTTAAAACCAAACATAGATTGTTTGAGTAGTTGGTTATGCCATTTTGGGTTTGTAATTCTCCAACAACTTTCATGCATGTGATGAATGATGTATTTAGTCCTTTCATAGATGACTTTGTGATTGTATATTTAGACGACATTCTTGTTATTAGCGGGACATGGGATGAGCATGTGAGGCATGTAAATCAAGTATTGGATACTTTGCAAAGGGAAAAGTTGTATGTAAAATTTTCTAAATGTGAATTTGGCAAGACTACACTTGTATACTTAGGTCATATTGTAGGAGGAGGACAATTGAAAATTGACCCTTCCAAAATTGATGTAAGTGTAAATTGTCCTGAGCCAAAAAGTGTAACCGAAGTTCAAAGATTCTTAGGTGAAGTCCAGTATTGGAGAAGATTCATTCCCAACTTCTCCTTCATAGCAACTCCTGTGCATGCCTTAAATAGTGTAAATAACACTTTTTAGTGGGAAGGAAAGAAATAAAAATCTTTAAGCACTTTGAAGGGAAAGATCAATACCACACCAATATTAGCAGTGTCGAATATTCAACAACCTTTTGAGATTGAGACAGATTCTGGTGGATACGCCATGGGTGCGATACTAATGCAATATCGTAAGCCTATCTGTTACCACTCTGAAACTTTTAACCAAGTTGTTGTTAACTATCCTACATATGATAAAGAGTTGTATGCATTAGTCCATAGTGTAAAGAAATGGAAGCACTACTTGTTAGGGAAGGAAACCATTATACATATAGATCACCAACCCTTACAATATCTTCAAGCACATACCAAATTGCAACAATCTCGACACTACAGGTGGATGGGTTTTCTACAATAGTTTCTCTTGGTAATCAAGTACAAAAAGGGTACTAGTAAAAAGGTAGTTGATATGCTTTCTATACCTCCTATTGTTGCTTTTATTATTTTAAAGAATGCTTCTTTATCTCATGATATCTATATAGAAAAATATGCCATCGATGAAGATTTTAAATAAGTATATACGAAGCTAACCCTTGGTGCTCAGGTAGAGAACTATTGTCGAAAACGAAAGTTACTTTACCATCTTGGAAAGCTATGTATTCCTACAAGTGAACGAGTCCATGTAATACGAGAAGCTCATACTTATCTTGTGTTTGGGCATTTTGGGGTACGAAAAACTATGGCTCATTTACAAAGGTTTTGTTACTGGCCTCAAATGAAAGAAATTGCAACTAAATATGTAAAGGGGTGTGTGAAGTGTTCTACTTGTAAGCCCACTCATAGAAAATTGGGGCTATACTCACCACTTCCTATTCCATCCCATCCATGGAAAAGTATATCCATGGATTTTGTTGGGGGTTTACCCATGACCAAAGGGGGTTATGATTATTTGTATGTTGTAGTGGATAGGTTCAACAAAATGTGTATCTTGATGCCTTGTAAAAAGAAGATCACTGCTGAGCAGACTGCTAATGTCTTGTTTCAACATGTTTGGGTTCACTTTGGATTACCCACATCTATCATCTCGGATCGAGATACTCAATTCCTTGGGGAATTTTGGATTAGCTTGTGGAGAATGATGGTCACCAAATTGAAGAGGAGCACTACTTTCCATCCACAGACCGACAGACAACCAGAGGTGGTAAACTGAGCAGTGGTACTTTTTCTTCAAGGCTACTGCAAAAAGCGTCCCAAGGTATGGGATGAACAGATATCCTATGTATAACATGTGTCCAACCAAGCTTTAATTTCCTCCACTCAGAGTTCACCTTTTGAGATATGTTTTGGGTACCTACCAAAGGTCCCTTTGGACTTGATGTATGGGAAATATGTCGATGTAAATGAATATCTAACAGAGGACAGAGCTCGCAAGTTCATCCATAGGATTCAACAGATACACTAGGAAGTCAGGGAACAATTGGAGAAAAGTCAAGCATGGTATAAATCTTGATAGGACAAGCATAGGGTTGATCATCAGCTCCATGTTGGAGACAGGTTATGGCTTCACATCAACAAGGAGAGATTGAAGGGTGAAGGCAAGAAAATCAAGCCCATTTGTTATGGACCCTTCACTATCTTGGAGAAAAGCGACACTAATTATTTTCATCCGGATATTCCACCTTATATGCAGATTTAGTGAGTTGTGAACGTTGAGAACTTGAAACTTTTTGAGCCTCCCATGATCATGGATGAAGATGAGAAGTTTCAATTCCATCAGTTGATGATTTTTCACCCGAGTACTTGTATGAGCTACAGGAATATATCATCCTAGATAAGAGGACGAGGAATTCACACTGAGGTGATGTTGATTATCTTCAAGTAGGCTTAAAAGTCACCCATCCAAGCAAGGCAAAGTGGATCGAGAAGGACAAAGCGAGGGAAATCTTCCCTCACTTACTAGTTGATTGATGAAAGCTTTGGTGGTACAAAAATCTCTCAGTGGAAAGGCGTAATCCAAAGAGGATCTAGAGAAGGCTAAGAATAACTCAAAAATCACAAAGGCAACTTAGAACGCTTAGAATGGCTTCAATAGACAGAGAAAGGGAAAAAAATTCAAAGTTCCCACAACTCAGTGAAAATGGAATGATCGCGAAGAGCGCGTCGCAATATTTCTAACGATGCAAACGACTCATCAAACAGAGTTACGATTTGAAAGATATTCATAGTCAAAGCTACTGTCAAACATGGCCAGCCAATAGGGGACATATCATTGTCTATATTGCTGATGTTAGCATGAGATCAACAACTGACATGATAGGGTGACATCATCATATGGGCTTCTGACATCAGCATGCCACATGGAAACACCACAAGATACCATGTGTCACCCTCCATTGGAATTTTCAGGGGTCCACGTGGGGCAATAGGAAAGTTCGATGTGGCACCCCCAGGAGATGCCATGTGGAACCATCCAGAGAGTGCCATGTGTCCCAGACAATTTACTGGGCATTAGACCAACATCTCGGTGGAAAAATGAGAATATTTCACATGCCAAAATCAGTGGGCGACACGTGGCATCCCATAATCGCTCAAGGACAACCCGTATCCGAAATTTAAAAAATATATAAGGGTGGGACCTCGCCAAATATGGCAGAGGTCCGCCATATCTGGTGACAACCGCCATATCTAGAAGCCACTAGCTAAGTCTCACGGGAGTTATAACCACAAAACTAAAATGGAAGTCCATGGGGTTTGACCTCGAGACCTCCCCATAACTAGCACCCTAACTTTAGCACCCATAACAATCTGCCTAAATAGTCACATTATAATATCGGTCCACCAAAATTGTTTTAAAGCTGAGTTTCGCCAGCCACCGGAGGAGGAGGCACGACCATACATTCACGAGCATAGATTTCGAGACGAGTACTTTTATTATTGCAGGGTGTAATGGGCATGGAAACCGAGACATAATTTCTTTT
>JZKD02S1765711.1:595140-629622 GCA_000966675.3 Picea glauca | reverse complement strand
AAAATTATATGGCTAATATAATTTGAGCAAATTTTTTCCCTGGAAAAAAAAAAATGAAAAAGATACAATAAAAAAATCATTTTATCTTTTAAATGTTTATAAAGACAAGTTACACAAACCCAAAAATGGTGATTCACAGAATATCATAATTCCTCATCATAATAAGATGTAAGCAACTTTACTTTATGATGTGCCACCACTATCATTCAAATGAAATGTGGATGGAGCCACCACATTTGTTCTCTTTGGGTAACAACCAATAATAGTCAAATTCGATTTCACACCAAGCTCTGAAAAAAAACATTACTTTAATTTTAATTGACTAATGGATGCTAGCTTTTTCCAGAAAGAAAATTCACTCAAAATTATATTAAGGATATAAATTTTTTTACACTTCTTCTAATGGGTCCTTTCCAACAATATAAACTACTGTATCCCATTCAAAACAACCGAGGCTATTCTTTGTTCACAGAAAAAGTAAAAAACTGAAAAGGCCATATAAATCCACTTTACAAAATAATACTATACAGTACTTCATAACTGACTATAGATAGTGGATTACAATGTGGAAAAGGCTTTTATAGCATCACTGAGAAAAAATAATACTGATAGTGCCTCCCATTCACATCTACTGTAACAAGCATAATCAATGATTTAAAGCTGACAACTTAAAAAAGATCCAAAAAAGATGGTGGATCCTTCATTCCACCAAACCATCTATAAAATATTAATCTTCCTGGAGGTTCTGATAGTGCTTCCTTGGAGAGGATATCTGCCACCATGTTGTACTCTTTGTAGATGTGGGAATAATTGATAGACTGGAAGGATGTCATCAATTCCAGAATTCTACTTTTCCACCCTTCAATGGTTAGAGGGTTGAGTCTGCCTTTTTGTTTTAGCCATTTGATGACAACTTTTGAATCTCCCATTAGATGCAAGTTCATTAGATTAAGATACTTGGCAAGAGTGAGTGTTGTCCAAGCCCCCAGTATCTCAAATTTTGTATTTGTACCACCCCCACAATTTATTAACCATCTGATTTCTGATTTGTCTTTATTGATTATGGTTCCCCCTGCTCCATAATATTTACATCTTGTTGTCGTTGCTCCATAAAAAAAAACAATGGTATCTCCCTCCATAAAAGCAATCATCCTTTGCTTGATAGTCTAGACTCTTTTTGTATCAGCTTTGTAAATGGGCGACCCAATAGTCTTATAAACAACAGTCCATATTGATGGAGCATGTTCTTCAAAAATTGATTTGTTTCTTTCATTCCAAACATACCAGCATGTATAAGCAGCCAAGTTATTGGAAACATACTTATTCTTTATCCATGAATCCAGACACTCCTCCAAGGTATTCCCACTCCATTTTTCTTTGTATTTTAGTCTAATCGAAATCTTGTGCCAAACTTCCTTTGTAAGTATTGTTATCTTCATCATTCTGTTTACACAGTGAACAAATGCCAAGACCCTCCCATCCTTTCTTTTTCAGAACTGCCCAGGTAAGGATTCTATTGCTAGCTTCCAACCAAAAGAAGATCTTTATTTTCAATTGAATCTTCCATTTCTAGATTTTTGTTTTCTAGCCCAAACTACTCGAAAATTGTTTAGTGGAGATAATAGCATCATGGAGATTTTTAACCGAAATGTTTCCGGAGGAATCACCTCCAGTCCATACTAAATCATCTTGATTGTTTTTCAAGGAGATCCCAACCACTTTAAGTTCTCTAGTGTATTGTTCCCACTCTATAGCCTGAGTCCCTTTGAATCCCATTCTATTGCTACTCAGCTAGAGCTCAATATTTGTTAATGGGTCTCTACCTTCCGATACTTGTGACGGGATTGAAAAATTCTTTTGTTTTAGAACTGACAGTGTCTCTGAGCTCAAAATGGAGTTTTCCTTTATGTCGAGGATATGGTCTCTCCCTATGTCTATGTTGTGACCCAAACCTAGTCGCCACGCTAGCCAATGGGTGATGAAGTGTACTGTGCGGATTAAACTCGACCAGATCCTTGATGCCACCTTTTTCTTCTGATTTTCCATTCTGAACCAATTAAAAATTGAACAATTGGATATGTATTTGTCTTTTACCACTCTATGCCATATGCCTCCTTGCATTAAAACCTTCCACAATGTGTTTTCCATCAATGTCTGATTGAAGTATGTAAGGTTGCAGATTCCCCAACCTCCATGGATGCTAGCTTGAAAAAGACAAAGTAAAGGAATCACTTTGATTTTATCTCTTCCCGCTCTTACTTGAAAATAATAAAACATTTAGCTTTTAATTGAAATTTCATCACATATAGTATTTTTTTTAATGATAGACTCCATTTAAATTTCTTTGGTTCAGGGATGATTTTAGGGGCTAAATTTCGCTCATGGGCTAATTTTCCATGGTTTTTCCAAAAATGTGATTCGCTATTTTAAAAATGATTCGCCCAAATTCTATAGGATAAAATTATTTTACCTTAAAAATAGCCAAAATTTTATAAAAACTATATAAAATACTTAGAAATTTGAATATTTAAAAAAAAATATCGGCAAACATTTACAGTTGACATATGAAGGATTAGTAATATTCACCAAGGTTTCTACATTTTAAAATAAATTTCCATCCTTAAAATCATCCCTGCTTTGGTTTAAAGTCGATTCCATCCTATTCAATATTTTGTCAATGACTCCCACACTTATAGTAGACAAGATGTCTTACCATCCCATTGCATACAAACACAACACAATCCATCACCTTTTCCATGATATATTATATGTCTATTCTCAATCACGCTTCCTCCTTTTTCTTAGACTAGTTGTCTTTATACATTCAAGCTGAGATTTCTCCATTTTCATATTGATATATTTTCTATATTTTATATTTCTATTCTCAATCACACTTCCTCCTTTTCTTGGACTAGTTGTCTTTATACATCCACGCTGAGATTTCTCCATTTTCATATTTTCAATACTCAATTAACTTTTTAACATGATCAACAAAAATAAAGGTTTTCTACATACTTAAGAAGAAAAGAGAACACTTCGACCAAGGTTAAATTATGAAACGGTAACATAAAGTGGTTGTTATAGTTACCCGTGAATAAGGATGACAATAACAAAGTCATCCCATGAAAAAGTGGCAGCTTCATATGTTGATAGAGTGTCTTCCAACAACTTTTTTAATTAACATAGATCACATGTTTATAAGAAGTGGGAAATCAAAGGATACAATATCATTGGACAACTACAAAACAAGATGATTTTTAATCCATATAAGTGTGATTTTAGAAAAGAAATAAATTTCTTACATAAGTATTTTTTTTTCCAGTAGAAAATTTCTCAATATATTATTATATATGTTGTTCTCAAAGAGAGTACAGGATTTCATATTACAATGACTACTTATATCCTTCGTCTATTGATATTATCATCCATCACAGACATAATGAGTGGAATTGCATTGTTCCGAATAACTCGGAAATACTATTGAGCCCCTACACTATGTAAACAGTCCAAAAATAACAAATAAAGTGCAGGAGGACAGTCCAAAATGTCTATAGCCAAGATTACAATATAGAACCAGTTATAACTCAAAATAAATAGAAGTCTTAGACTTCCCCGAAATACTATCTATTTAAAATGTAGAGACAAAGAGATAGAGGGGGGCCGTCCTGGCCATCCTGCCATTTGTTGAAGTGGATCCTCCCTTCCGAAACCTGGAGTGGTTTTTTTTATAGTATATATGCTTCCACATTCTCTTCCCTATATATGTGGTCAAATATAATATCATTGAAGAGTGCAATGAGGTCCCTAATATTCTCCATCCAACCCATAAGTGAAGTAACATGTAGATTACACCTATAATTTAGCCAATCCACCGTCTTTGAATCCCTAGCCACTGTAGATGATCAATGTCAAGTCTATGTGATAAAGATAAAGTGGCCCACACACCAAGAAGATATTCCCTGGTGTTTGATCCCATCCCGCAATTGAACGTCCACCTATAGATAGTGTTCCTCGTAGTCTTTATGATACCCCCATCTCCACTCAAAGTGCCATTATTTTGAGCAGCACCATCAAACCAACAAATATTATGCATTGAGAGATCAGGTGTTTTTTTTTTCCTTTTAAGAAAATGTGATTGAGGATATCGAGCACTAGTAGCTTCCACGATTCCTCAGATCTGAAGAACAACTCCCTGAACTATTGTTATGCAGGATTCAAAGATACACTTATTCCTTACCAGCCAAATATACCAGCAAGTCAATGAGGGTAGTGTGTGTCGAGTGTTTTCCAACTTAAGCCAATTTTCAAAGCATTTTGTTAGAGTGTTGCCACCCCAAACTGTAGCAAAGTTGAAAACTGATGACAAGGACTTCCAAATTTGTTGTGTAAATGAACAACTTACAAATAAATGAAAGATTGTCTTCTCATCCTTATTGCACAAAGGACAGAAGCTCGGTCCTTCCTAGCCTCTTTTTTTTTAGATTTTCCCATGTTAGAATTTTATTCTCTAATGCCAGCCACGTGAAGAGTTTGATTTTATATGCCACGTCCCATGACCAGAGCTGTCTTTGCCATCCTATTGTTTGAGTCGGCCAGTATTACTTTCCCAAATCATTATATACATTTTTAACAGTGATAACACCGGAGTGGTCACCTCATGTCCAGATAAGTGATTCCTCTCTAGACTGGAGTTGGATCCCAAATTGAATGAGGGCCTTGCAGTAAGAATGCCACTCAAATGACAGGTTTCCCATGAGATCTAAATATGCACTGGATTTCCATTGATTAATAATGTAACCCAAAGAGGACTGAGCGGAGGCTTGATATAAATAACAAATGTTTTTCTCCTTTAGTGCCACTCGAAGTTCTGAATATAGTAAAGAGGAATTGTCGATTCCAAAGATCTTATCCAATCCAATTAAAATGGAAGAGCCATTACCAGGTTTCCAGCTAATAAAATGAGTGAGGAGAGATAAATATTTCAGCAATTTTTTCTAGATCTGCGAAGCTACTGGTTGAAGAGGAGATGTCGATCTAAGCCAAGTAGCCACTGGAAAATATGGTAAATATGTATCCTTGATCACCTGATGCCAGATACCTTCCTTCAACAAAACTCACCATAAAAGGAAAAGATTCTGAAGGCCCCAACCACCAAGGTGTTTTAGCTTTGCTAGTGTCTCCCAACTAAAGAGATGTATTTCGTGTGTTCTTACACCCCCCAACTAGAGGAAATCAAATATAAGCTTACGACTATTAGAGAGAACAGAAATTGGAACTACCGTCAGGGCCATCCAATAGACTGATTGAGTTTCAAGGACCTTTTTTGCAAGTGTACATCGACCTCCAAGTGTTAACCAACGATTGCACCATTGTTTGATCCTGTTGTCAAATTTTATGATAAGCCATCTCCAGTCTTCAAATGTAGATTTCTCTACTTTTAAATAGTACCCCAAGTAACAGAAACCCACAGACAACTCCACAAAATTATATGAAAATAAATCCCTATACTTCTCTAGAGATTCTCCATGTATCCCCAAATAATGAAAAGTAGATTTTTGTGGACTTACTTTTAAACCCGATGCACAACATAACAGTTCCAACAATGTTTTGATCACCTGCCATTCATCCAATGAGGCCTTTGAAATTATAAGAACATCATCAACAAAAATAAGATGAAGAACTCTAATGAACTTGGAAACCTTGACACCAGTTAGGCTGGCTTATGCTTATCCTTTTTTCAATAGAAGGCAGATGCTTTCCATAGCAAGAATGAAGAGTAATGGCAAGAGCGGGCAACCTTGTCGTAAACCACATTCACTAGTCTTGGTTACTCTTCCTTCTTTACCAACTGAGTTATTTAACCAGGGTTCATGTCTTTCGGGTTTCCAACAAAGCCTCTAAAACTATCGGCCCTTCTGGTAAACCAGAAGGCAACACATCAAACGGATGTGCTGCACAGTCTCACCCATGATAGCTTTAATGGGTGGTTGTAAGACTCAGGTGTTTACAGCCCAGGATTGAGTATGAGATATGATATCGGTATTCATATCCATCTACTATAGTTTTTTATTGCAATCTATTGTATTCGCGACTATGCATTACCTTCAACAGTTTATTCCCTTAACAACACAACTATATTTCATAGAAATGTAATAACTCGTTCATTCATTAAGCACAACAATTAACTGCTAAAATAAGATAAAGATATGCATGCATTCATCACATTACACAGATATTACCATGGTTCACCCCCTCTTGAGCTACGTCCACAAAGATTTGTCTCTCGGCTATTTTATTATGGTAGTTTTGCATCTACAACACTGCGCTCTTACAATTCTCCTCAGATGGGTAAGATCTATATGAGGTGAACTAGATCGCACCAGGATCCTCAGCCTGCAATCTAATCCTCAGATCTTCCTTCTCTCCTCCCCTCTAGCTCAACATCTTACAAAATAGTACATAACAACATTACATTTCACATCAACTCGTACATATCTAAGATGGAACAATAATGCAAAAACCCAATCTTACAGAACTCTAATGCAAAAAACAACCAACTCCCTATGATATATATGTATCTATATTTATACATTTCGGGCTCTTCATCCGTTTACAATACATTACCAAAACCCTAACCCTACCAATGTTAGGTCTTCCTCTCATGCATGCTTGTTGTTCTTCCTTCCAGCTGTCACGTTCCTTGTGCACGCTTTCTTACATGTGCACGTGTTTTGTTTCCTTCTAGCTGTTACCTTAGTTTCTGAACGCTTTATTTCCCCACGATCATCCTTCTTTCCACGGCCTACTGCCAATAGGCCCCCAACACTGACATGTGGCTCATCCCAAGCCACCTAATCCTTCTGAGCTTCCTCAATCTCCTTGGTGATCGTCTGGAACTTTTCCTTGAGTTTTGTTGCTTGTGTCAGCGCCTGTGCGGTATTCTCCTTGATTGTGTCCACTACCTGGACTACAACTTCGTCACTGATCAATCTTGCACATTCAGCCTAGGTCTGTGCTATATGTGTCTTAACTACCTCTACATGTGTCAGTACTTTTGCTACCTACTCCTATAATGGCTCCATTTGAGCCTGACGCTCTTGTTTCTGTGTTTGTGTAGTGATGAGTTCTGCCTGTAACTTCTTCATCTCCTGCATCCCTTTGACTCATTCTAGGATTTGTATGGTCTTTTTCTTCTGCTTGAGCTCTTAGATCGCGACATTGATCCTTTCCTCTTCCTTGTCCCACCGTTGGACCTGTGGATCCTCCTCCAACCTTGTCCAACGCTGCACTGCTTTATCGAACAAGTCATTTGTTGTGATAACCTGTTGCTCCATCTCCTGCAGCTACGTTGTTGCTTCTTGTTTCCTTTTCTCCTTGACTACTAGTGGAGTGGTTGGTGTGAGTTGTTCTCAGAGATTCTCGATCTCCTTATAATATTTATCAATTGCCTGCACAATCCGATCAATTTTTTTTGTTGTTGTGATTTCCTCACTCTGTGCGGCCTGTGGAATCTTCTCATAAGTTCCTGCCACTTTCTGATACAATCCTTTTAGGTGCTCTCTTTCCTCCTCGGTCTCATATTTAGCCTTCTCATAGCCCATTTTCAATTCGTCTCATTTCTTTGTTGCTTGCTTCAATTCGGTGAAGTCTCTGCGTGCGAAAGACTTTACCTTGTGGTTGACGCTCACCTGCAACCTGGGTAATACCCCTGATGGTATCCTTGTCAACACAAGTTGGATTTGGCTGAAGTCTTTCAAGGGTGTCTGCCCCACAATTTCGTCCACGCGTAGCATGCTGGGGTTGATATGGAATGTTACGTTTGGTTGCAATATCCCTTGGTCTGACTGTCGAGCTTCCTCTTGCACTCTTCCTTCTATCTACGGTGTTGATGGATCTATGCCCCTACTACTTTCTATTTGTACTTCTCCAAATTTCTTGAGAAACTTCCCCATTTCTACCAGCTCTTTTTGCAGTTTGTCCCTGTGATGTGTTGCATGGGCGAAGTCCTCCGCTAGACAATCCTGGACCATTCTGGCGATCATTTCCCCATCATCCTCTGTGATCATATATTATGGAAATTATCATTATGCCTTTGATTTCTTGCGCATGCCTCCTACCTGCACGACTTGTCTCTTATTTCCCCCTGATTCCTGTGTGTTGGGATTTGAGGTGGTCTCCTGCACTCCCTCAGCCTGTTTCTGTTGTTCCTTGGTCAGCTATGTATTCTCCTTCTTCCCCTTCTAGGTCCCTATCCTCTTTAGCCATTCTTCTGTCTGTGTTGGCTTGCCTTGGCCCATTCTTGGTCTCTTGGGCACTTGGATTTCCGGAGGCTGCATTGCTCCCTACTCTGCCTCTTCCTCTATTGTTCTTTTCGGCACTTCCCAGGTAATGGCTAAGATTCTCCATTCGTCTGACCATTCACTGATGACCATGTCGATATCACCCTATGTGATGTAGTAGCACATCTATAGCCACTCATTAGTCGAATCCTTCCTTGCCTATATCCACATTGTTTGTCGTGTGGCTTGGAAATTGGCGATGTCTGCATATCGCACGACAGCCTCTGGTGTTATTCTCCACATTCGGATGATGGCTTCTTGCATGTCGCGTAGGTATGCTTCAAATATGATCCCATTATCCCTCTTATGCCTGGCATTCGGCCCAACTTTCAACAATAGATACCTCGCTCCCGCAGGCTTTGGTCTGGTACAAAAAACTACATACCATGGTTCTCGCCATCTCATGAAGGCTATTAAGGTAATCAGACATGAGTAGTGGAACTCTGTGCCTAGGTCCTATGCATCCTTGCAGCCCTCTAGGAACAAGTTCAATAAGTATGGCACCCATCTCATTGAGGTGCCTTCTACACATTGGGTTTCAACTGCAATGACTCCAGCTGGTACTTCCTCTCTGCGGCATTTTCTTAGCAACTTGCAGGCTAAGATGTTCACGCTCAATTGTGTGGTTGCATTATTGATATGTTTGATAATGATGCATATTTTCCCCCTGGTGATTCCATACTTCTTCTTCATTTCTTCTACCAGCGCTTTCTCCTTGGTTTTGTCGTACAAAAACAACATAGGATCCATACCCTGAATTGGTAACCCTGTTATTTGTGCAATAAACTCAACAGTTATGGGGATGCGTTTTTCCAGCCATATGTCCCCTCCATTTGTGACTACTAACAACTGCTTGAAACATGTTGTTGCATTCTAGCCTCTGCCAAAATGTGGTAGGTCCAACAGACCTAAAATTCTCATTTTCTCCAACCCATTTCCCACTGATATTGTTGATCAATCGATTCTCTGAATGGGTTCATGCCTGTAGTCTATAAAAATACCCTCTTCGCAAGTTCTGGGAACTTGGCGTCGTATGATACATCATGGTGTGAATATTTGAGCTTCCCGACATGGCCCAGTAGCTCTGGTCCTACCTTTACAACAGGTGGTATGCATGGTAAAATAATTTATGTTGCAGGTTTCTTACGGGGTGAACTTGGTATCTATATCTTATCTTTCTGCTATGGTGGTTAGCTCGAACTTCCAGCATCTTTCAATTTCTCTTCCGTAAGCCATTCTGACCAAGCCAAGACATCTTCAACGGTCTCCCCTATTGGGTGTTCTGAGATGGTCGTTTGAGACTCATCTAGCCTCACTGTTGCTTCTGGATTCTGCGTCGTTCCATTAACTTTTAGGGTTGGTTCGGTGCTCTCTAGTTGCACCTCCTTTTGCTTTTCTGATTCCTGGCTCTGAGGCTCCTGCATCACTATTGGTGTATCTACTTTCATGGCCTCTTCTTCTGGCTATTGAATTTCTTCCATAATTGGTGTAGGATTCACCGATATTGTCTCTGGGGATGGGATTTCGTCGATATCGGTGATCTCCGGTGATTGTTGTTCACCTTCTTCTGCCTGTCCTCATGACCTAGTTTGAACTCTAGTTCTTCTGGCAGTTTGGCTCATTTTTTCTTGCTTGGGTGGTGCCATGGCGGTGAATGAAACTGTTTGTTGGACTCAGATAGTCTTGGTGATATTTGTGTGCTCACTCGGTGTGCTTTAGCCTTTATCACTTTTTGTTTTCTCTGTCTTCGTGAATAGACTATGGGCTCCCACGTCCGTGTGTTGTATGTCTTTCCCATGAATCTTGTCAAGGACGCTTCCTTGGTGGTGGGTTTAATGCACCTTGATTGTTGGTTCAATGCATCTCCTTAGGTTTCGTACTTACCATTACTCTTGCTTTGTCGTCTCTAGTTGATGCCATTAATGTGATGTCCCATCAGTCCTTGTTTTCCTTTAATTCCGCCTAGTGTTGTCCTGTCATCCCGCTTTTGCCGACTTTCCTTCTCCCGCTTGTTTCCCTTTATATGTAACTATTGTCCTTGTCCTTGCTGAATTCGTGTTTCTAAATTTGTGTGGCCTTTCTATATCTCGTGTACTGTGCCCTTTTTAGTTTTGTTTCCTTTTTAATTTTTATTGCGCGGTGGGTGGTCGACTGTCCTTATATAGCTTCAGTCAGTTGCCATTGATCATTGTTGTATCCTTTTCGTCACTTGAATGATCAAAAGAGGGACACTTGCAAGTCTAGTTGGGTCAGCTGAACAGGACAAAATTTAGTGCGAGAATTAGACACATCAAGCACAAGAAATAAATAAACTAAGCTAATAACAACTAAATAAACAAAACTAAAGTGCATAAGGAAATTAGAACCAAAATCAACCAAATAATTGACCAATATTCATGCCACCAATGGATAGATTGTATTAATGGGAAAACACCAAAGAGAAAGGGAGACTTATGGGTCCCCTCTTCCTCCAAGGGAGAGCTCTTGAATCCCCTATGTGAGAGATCTTCTTACAAATAGAAAACTAGAAAAGGAAATGGTGAAGAAATCCAAAGATCATTCCCTCAAGAGGTGAGGTGAATAGCTCAATGAAATGATGCTAGTATGCTCCAAGAAGGAAAGACGTTCCTTGTAGGAGAATAGAGGCAGCATAACAATACAAATAGATTCTTGAAAATATAGTGCACCCATGGCCTCTTTTTATAGAAAATATTTGAGGCATTATCCAACCGGTCTTTAGTGTGAACAAGGGGCTCTTTAGGGTACCCTTAGGTCTTTGACCAGCCCCCCACTTGAATTCATCTCGGATTTGAGTGTCAAATCGACTTGGGAGATGAACCAGAAGTGGGTGAGGGGCCGATAAGAACCATAAATGCGTCGTTCTCAGGTTTGCACGGCTTTTTGCATCCACATTTGCGTGTCGAGCACATGTGTGCCTTTCTAACATTTCTGACCTGTGCATGTGCGTGCACACCCTATAGTTCTTATGCGCATGTTAATTTTTTAACTAGTTGTATAGTTTGTGCCTTTTTGGAAATGTAGAAATTTTAATACAAATTATGTATTTTCTAGATTCTCCTTATCTAACAATTATATGCCACTGTTAAATACAGAATCGCTTCTACTAATATTCTTGCGGAATTTAAAACACGATCGCCAATTACAATATCAAGAAGAAAGATCAATCGCACATAACACAGGTGTTTTTCCGAGAAAGCATAAAGCTAAAAACCCCACTGTCATATATTATGTATATCATGCATCATGAAACAATCTCATACAAAACTCTAGTCCAAGAGCTCTCAGTACAATACAATTGTCTCACACTGTCATGCAAAAATCAGCAAATACATGTGCCAATTCTCTACCTCCAGACAGCCTGCCTCCTCTGCGCAATCCCTACAATGAAAAAACTGTAAATAAATTTGAATTTCTCTTGCCTAGGATGCACATTGCTCATAGGCACATCCACTGTGTGTGTGATTTCATCAGTGCACTTGACTCAAATCACAACTGATAGCCAAACTGTCCCTTTCACCTGTTATCTCAAGTGGGTCTCCACTGGATCTGACATGCATGTAGTTACCAGTGGTAAATCTTCAGTTGCATGTGAGATTAATGATTGTGAATTAATTAATAATTAATTCACTGAACTCTCAGTAGTGTAAGTTCAGTTACAACTAGTAAAACTGAGCTTAACTCGCTTAACTTAGTTAAACTACTTTACAACTCACATAACTACACTTATAATTCTGTTACAACTCCAAATCACTAAATTATAAATAATTCAAATTTCATGTTCCACCAGTCAATATTTTAACTTGAATTTCCTATAGTTAACTGATTTTCCATTTCAGTTAATTATTTCAAGTAATTATGAGATAATAGATTAATATTTATTGTCCAATTTATTTAAGGGAAAAATAAATTAGACACAAATTTCTTGTTGACTTTTCAATAGGAAATGCATTTTTGAAGTTGTAGGTGAACTAATAGATGTTTGGAGATGCTGGATTTTTGTAACCATTTGCGGATGAAATTCCAATGATAACAGATTCCCCTTGATGTGTGAGGCTAGGAGCATACGTATAGCCGAAATACATCAATGTTTCTTCTACTGAGAGTACCATTGTAAGAGAGAGTGTTGAGAGGAATTGCAAGAGAGACCCATTGGAGGGAGAGGGGAACCCATGGGACCCAAACTGTTCTTGAGGTGTGAAAAAATAAAAACTCTATACAAACGAGGCAGACATGCCCCATGCTCGTGTCATGTAACTCAAATGTATGAGACAATAACTAAAGCTATATGTTGATGTAGATAATTGCAGCGCCCTCCGGGGTGGTTTGATAATGGCAGATGACAATTCTTATGGTGAACATGCTCTAAAAAGAGGTGATGACACCTGTAATAAGTGTCGATGACTCGTAGGCATTGATGGCCTAACAAATTTCAGAGGTCTTCGGCTAGTATTAAACAACTGCAATAGTCGCAAAGTAAGACCCACCATAACATGAGAGTGTGTTGAAGTCGAATGTCATGGGGTTCAACGATAATAGAGAGCAATGATGGTTCTCTCTATGCCGTCTGAGACTTCTCATTGTAAAGGGAATGAGATTCAAGATATTGTTGCCCTTATGGAAACTATGTTGGTGTCGATAGAAAGGGAGATGTGACTCCAAGAAGAAAATGGATCCATGGAATCCACTGGGTGAGATTGGGAACAGATGAGGAACATGGAAAAAGTCAGGAGGGGGAGAGGCTCAAGACTTCCCTTGGTTGGGGATATATGTGAAGTATGAGTGGCAACAATCATGAAACTAAATCTAGCATCAGGGGGACGACTAGACATGGGTTAAGCTATGCTAGAGGCATGATAAAGTGGAAAAATTTAGAGATCATAGGTACATGGACTGTGGGATACTCAGGGTTTATGGACGATGTAAACAAGATTAAAAGGTAATGAATTCCCCAACCAAGGGCGACAGGGGTTGCTTTTCCAGGAAAGAAGGTTGCTAAAGGCGACAAAAAAAGATATGTAAATGATGGAAACAAAGGCTTTGCACAATTTCCAAATAAATAAAGAATAATTTGGGATAAGTGTGTAGATACAGAAACGGGTGCCCCGGTGCAAGATGGCTTGGCCTATGATGGAGCAAGTTGTGTGGAAAACTGGTGAAGTGTGGGGGCCCCATAGGTGGGTTTCTGTATGAGGTAAGTGAATGGAGGGGAATCTGCAGATGGGAAAACTGATTGTGGATGAAATGGAAGGTTAATGATACTGCGGGGGTGCATTCAAAGTGAAACCATGATCAGAGATCTTGGGAGTCCAGTGGGAAAGCTATCATAATGAGGAGAAGAAGTATGTGGTTGATTCTCAAACATGCGAATGACTATCGGGACTCCCATCCCTAGGGGGTGAAAGAAACATGAGTGTCAAAGTGCCAAAGGGGACTATGAATGGGACAAATCATGTGGGGGATAATGCTACCGAGTGACAGTACTTGAAATGGAGTGGAGGTGATAGTACTGCAGAGCTGGATGGGAGGTTCCTACAGGCAAATGTTGGAGGGTGTGACTAGGAGATGAAATTGATATTCAGAGGGAATGATTACATGCCAGTGTCGATCATATACCTGAAGAGGTTGCGTTGATGCGTGATGACCAAGTACCTACACACATAAAAACCCAATACCCAACGTGAACAATATCTGAAGATAAAGAACATATAATAGTTATTCGATAATTTTGAATATGAGCTTGAGAAAAATGCTCCCTTGGGGCCGAGGATGGATGGTGATCTGGGGAATGTGACTGTGTAGGTGGTGTGATCTGGATCATGTGGCTAAAGACAGATCAGAAAATGGATTCTCTGAGCTCCTATAATTGATCGTGGAAATTTGGCAAAAGGGACTATATATAGTTGTAGGGCTCATAATGCCACCTCATTTGTACCTGCTATCATACTGAGTTGACGAGAGGTGTTTAGAGAAGATTTGGAGATTCTGGGAGTTCGAGCCAACCGACCCAGGATTTGTGAGAGCCAGGTTAGTGGTCTCATCCTCCTGCATAATAGTTAGGATTTATTTTTTGGGCAGGGTCATACGAATGGACGTGTTGTAACAAATATTGAAATTTTGGCTTTCGGTAACTTAGGAGAGAAATTTTTTTATATTGTTTAACTATCGAAACTGTAGATGTGATAAAACGACCATTTTTCTATCATGCGCATCACTAAATATTCTCTACCTATCATCCTTAGTCAAATAATGTCGAAATCAGCGCTAAATGCCACAACAGTATAACAAACACAAGCCAACTCACGAAAAATCCAAAGACAGGGTTCATGTGAAAATCAAAGAAATGTACCATCTGTTCGAGCATTGAGTCACAAGGAAAATTAATGGAAGCATTGGCAGTTGAACGACCACATACACCGAGCATTAAGCCACATGGAGAAAAAGCTCATGAGTCTAGTGTTTTTGGCCGTCAGGGATTTGGCCGACATAGATATTTTAATAACTACAACCCCGATTCCTGAATTCACTAAAGTATTAAAGGATAGGCCTGGTTAATTAAAGAATAAGAAAGATTAATGTTGACAAGTCTCATCGTGATTTCGTGACTCAAGTTGCCTTCGCGCTTCAAGTTTCAAGTTTGTGATTTCTGAAACCCCGAAAGCCTGTGTTTTAATCATGCTTAATCACAAAGCTAAAAGTGTTTTAATTGTTAATCAATCCCATCGCAATTTCACGATTCAGGATTTCTCGCGTCAAGTATTATCGAAGTCCTGACACTTAAATCCACGAAAGGTTAAAGATTAATTTCTAATCATCATTAATTAAGAGATTAAGACAAATTATTATCGCCTAATTAATCCCATCGCGATTTCACAATTCAGGATTCCTTGCATGTCATAACTCTTGAAGACATGATACCTAAAACCCCGAAACTCGAAATCGAGACTCCAGTCATATGCAAAAAAGGGCCTTGGGAAAAAACCATTTTTCTCAGCCTTGGGGAGGCCATTTTCTGTGTTCGAATAGTCGATCGACATCTAAAAATCCTAAGATTTTCATTGGTTTCTTCAGAATTTCATTTGGATCTTGGGAAGGCAATCAAAATTCCCCCACAAGATGAGGTTCGTTTTCAGGAATGTGGCGTTTTTTACTGCACTGAGTCATCATTTTCAAATGATGATTCTAAGCGACTGGAGGATCATTTTGAGAAATGGTCAGAGGTTTTTGTGACTAACACATCGAATATCAATAGAATCTCTCATTTTTCCTATAGGTGTCATAGATTGGAAGAATCAAATCCATCTCCAAGCCCTAATTTTCATATCTCATATTTTCCTGTTTTGACACATGCTTGTAAAATGCAGATATGGGGCAAATGAAAATGGATCTCAGGGAACTAAGAGAGGTTTTTGCTCAGAAAAAATAGAGGCACGAAATCCTCTTTCAGTTTATGCACAACATTCACGATTCGAGAGATACAGAGCCATAATCGCAACCTCATTTCTCAGCAGTTTGGCCCATCTTCTATGGCCGTTAGTTTCAAGAATTGATTGTAACTGTTGTTTTGGGAGGATTTTCGACCTCAAGACCTATATGAGGCATATTTGTAACATAGGATAAGGAGGGGTAAAAGACACATAGGAGTAATACTCCTGGGCTGTAGCATTCATTTTCAGTTTAATACAAGATTGCAGAAGCATGTTTTATCCATAGCAGAGATTCTTGTGATGTTGCTTGCAGAGTTTATCCATTTTCTTACTTTCAATATCACTCCATCTATCTTTTATTCTCGATTTGTAATTGTTTTATAATAGAATTCATCCTCTGTTAGATGCTCTGTTGCAGAATGGCTATAGGTTGTTTCTTGCAGAGATCAAGGTCCAAAATTTGTGCTTTGTTAGATACTTTGTCCCAACCATCTCTTTCCACTGATTTGTGCTTGGAATTCACTCATCGCTAAGTGCTCCTTGTGCATTGACATGTTTTCTCTTTATTATGTTGCCATACTTTTATAAATACTTCTTTTTGTAATCAACTTCTATCTTGCCTCTGCTCTGTGGATTTCCATTGCCGAAACACTCTTGCTATTTTCTTGATCATTTGACTCCATGCCCAATGGACTACCTCCCAGTCCAACCCATCAACCCTAAAAACCTCAAAACTTTCTGTTACCCATAGATCTGTGTGTTGTTAAGCTTATTGGATATCATATCATGACATATATTCGAGAGACCCCTCTCAGGTTGGAAGGGGAAGCTTCTAATCAAAAGTGGTTCGTGGTTATCTCAGAATTTACCTGCATGCAGCCCAAATCAAGTTCTGAGTGATAACTTATTTTTTCATTTAAAATGTGCTAAGGCCTGGCTCTATTATAGCCCAGAACCAACTCTTGCAACAACATTTTCTGGCACTGTTGTCGGGGACAGAGGAATGAAGCTATCTACCCTGGGATATGACAAAAATTTTAGATCTATTCCTTGATGGTGAACAAGGGATAGGCATTCAATTGGCTATGATCATTCACCTAGCGACTCCTTGGTTCGAAGAATTTACATGATTCACTGGCGACTCCACTAGTCTCAAAATGTCAAATTCGTTCGTTGCTCGAATTGCTGCAAGGTTTTCTCCTCTAGACTTTACAAATGTTTATGGTTTTCCAAAAATGGTTCCAGACATTAAAGTTTGGGAATATGTCCTTCCTAAATTTGGAGAATATGTAGACGACAATCCTTCTCAACATTTGTTTGAATTCCACAAGCTCATGGATGAATTAAATATACATCATGAAGATGTCCTCATGAAACTATTTATGTTTTTGTTGGAAAGAGATGTTAGACTCTGGTATAAATGTTTACCTCATTCTAGTATTCCTTCATTGAAAGATTTTCACATACTTTTTCATCAACATTGTAAAAGAATCTATTCAGCTGAAATACTTTTTGAAGATTGTTGTAACATAAAATTCATAAGACAAACAGATCAAACACATCTTCTTGAAGGGGAGGAAGGAATATCATAAATTTTTCAAGTCGATGAAGATAATCAATATGAAGAAGAGTTGGTTGATAAAGAAGTAGGATATGATAGCTCTTGTGATCACATTCAAGAAGAAGATGTTCAGCATCATGGTCAACTTGTAGAAGAGAAAGAAAACAATAGTTGTTTGATCCAGAAATTGCACAGACCACCTCCTCCATGGATGATTTTAGGGGCTAAATTTCACTCATGGGCTGATTTTCCATGGTTTTTCCAAAAATGAGATTCGTTATTTTTAAAATGATTCGCCCAAATTCTATAGTATAAAATTATTTAACCTTAAAAATCCCCAAAATTTTATAAAAACTATATAAAATCCTTATAAATTTGAATATTTTTACAAAACTATTGCCAAACATTTATAGTTAGCATATGAAGGATTAGTAAGATTCGCCAAGGTTTCTACATTTAAAAAAAAAAATCCATCCTTAAAATCATCCATGACCTCCTCCTTTAACAGAAGAAGAGATAGATATGCTCCTGAACAATCATGTTGCAACCCCTACTTACATTGACCTGCAGCATCCACACAGTCTTGAAGATCTTGTAGACTCTGTTTTGTTTCATGAAAAAGAGGTGGCTTCTATGTTTAACCATCCTGAAGAATGTTTGGTGTTGGAGAATGATTTATATTTTGACGTAAAGGTTGTTGATGATGAAGAAGACAGTGATACTTTTCAAAATCTGTTTCAAGATGAGATTGTTGATTTTTCAATGCAGAAACCTTCAGGATTTTATTCTGATTTTCTAGTATTCGATAAATATAGTGATGATGAAGAGGATTTTAAAGATTTGTTGTCTAATGAAATTTCATCAAATCCTATTTATCAACTAAGAGATGATCAGAAAAGTATGAATGATATGGTTGAAAATAGATATGAATCTATTGTTCAAGAGTCCAATGAAGATCCTTTTAACTTTGATACATCCTCTAAAGATATCATTCTTGGAGAGGGTGATCAGAAATTTTTTCATGATGCATATTTTCAGACTTAGTTTTCATTTGATCATTATCAAGACAGTAATGTAGGAAATGAAGAGCATATCTCTTATTCTCTCTTAAAAATTGTTAGTTGTAATAGGCCAGCATATCATAGTGATGAATTCAGATTACAGGGATATGATGAAAGAGAGCAGACAGGTTCAAATCAGCATTTGATCATGCATGTTTCCCCAACAAATATTGAGCAGTCCACATTTAACATTTAGATCAGTAAAGGCAGCAAACAACAACATTTCAATCAGTTGGAATAGCAGCAAAATGAGGTATTTCTATGTGACTTTTATGATCCAGTAGAAGTTTATATGGAATCAAAATGGGGGACTGAATTTTTTATTTCCGACTTATTGAAGTTTGAATTTCAAAACTGTAAGTACCTGCTCCCAAGGCATGTTTTGAAATTTGTAGCTTCTCTTGTCATCCTTTTTCTCAAAGATGGAAGTATAATTAAGTTTGTTAGTTGGATACTCGCTTGGTTGATTTGAAAGTTTTCCTATACTTGAACAAAGAAGTGATATCGGTTAGAGTAGGTGATGTATATAAATAAGCTTGACTTTGAGCACTAGAGTACAACAATGGTTTTCAGTATTTTCTGGTTTAGTTTGGAATCCAGTATGGTTTTGTTTTAAAGAATTATGACTCCATATCCCAATGAATGCATAAGCGGTTTTTTTGTTTCGGAAAGGTGCAAGTAAAGCGACAGAGTTCAGATTTTGATAAGGATGATTTCAGGTCGCCCAATGGATGAAGGCACGTGGTATATTGTTCTTGGCATTTTGCAGGAAAGAACCATCCCTAGATAGAGCCTATGTTTTAACAAATATTGAAATTTTGGCTTTCGGTAACTTAGAAGAGAATTTTTTTTATAGTGTTTAACTACCGAAAGTGTAGATGTGAGAAAACGATAATTTGTTTATCACGCGTATCACTAAATGTTCTCTACCTGTCATCTTCAGTCAAATAACGTTGAAATCAGCCCTAAATGCCACATCAGTATAATAGTCACAAGCCAACTCACAAAAAATCCAAAGACAGGGTTCATGTGAAAATCAAAGAAATGTACCATCTGTTCGGGCGTTGAGTCACAAGGAAAATGAATGGAAGCATTGGTAGTTGAACGACCACATACATTGAGTATTAAGCCACATGGAGAAAAAACTCACGAGTCCGGGGTTTTTGGTCGTCGGGGATTTGGTCGACGTATATATTTTAATAACTACAACCCCAATCCCCGAATTCACTAAAGTATTAAAGGATAGGCCGGGTTAATTAAAGAATAAGAAAGATTAATGTTGACAAGTCTCATCATGATTTCGTGACTCGAGTTGCCTTCGTGCTTCAAGTTTCAAGTTTACGATTTCTGAAACCCTGAAAGCTTGTGTTTTAATCATGCGTAATCACAAAGCTAAAAGTGTTTTAACTGTTAATCAATCCCATCGCAATTTTGGGATTCGGGATTTCTCGCGTCAAGTATTATCGAAGTCCCGACACTTAAATCCATGAAAGGTTAAAGATTAATTGCTAATCGTGATTAATTAAGAGATTAAGACAAATGATTATTGCCTTATTAATCCCATCACGATTTCGCGATTCAGGAATCCTTTCATGTCATAACTCTTGAAGACATGATACCCAAAACCCCGAAAACTCGAAATCGGGACTCCAGTCATATGCAAAAAAGGGCCTTGGGAAAAAACCATTTTTCTCAGCCTTGGGGAGGCCATTTTCCATGTCCAAATAGTCAATCAACATTTACAGATCCTAAGATTTCCAGTGGTATCTTTAGAATTTCATTTGGAGCTTGGGAAGGCAGTCAACAGTACCCTGCAAGATGAGGTTCGTTTTCAGGAATGTGGCATTTTTTACTATGTTGAGTCATCATTTTCAAATGATGATTCTGAGCGACTGGAGGATCATTTTGAGAAACGGTCGGAGTTTTTTGTACCTAGCACATCGAAGATCAATAGCCTCTCTCAATTTTCCTACAGGTGTCACAGATTGGGAGAATCAAATCCATCTCCGAGCCCTAATTTTCAGATCTCATATTTTTTTGTTTTGACACATGTTTGTAAAATGCAGATATGGGGCAAATGAAAACGGATCTCAGGGAACTGAGAGAGGTTTTTGCTCAGAACAAACAGAGGCACAAAATGCTATTTCATTTTATTCACGGCTATCACAATTCAAGATATACAGAGCCATAACCGCAACCTCATTTCTCAGCAGTTTGGCCCATCTTCTATGGTCGTTAGTTTCAAGAATTGATTGTAACTGTTGTTTTGGGAGGATTTTTGACCTCAAGACCTATATGAGGCATCTTTGTAACATAGGATAAGGAGGGGGAAAAGACACACAAGAGTAGTAATCTTGGGCTGTAGCATTCATTTTTAGTTTAATACAAGATTGTAGAAGCATGTTTTATCCATAACAGAGATTTTTGTGATGTTGCTTGTAGAGTTTGTCCATTTTCTTAGTTTCAATATCACTCCATCTATCTTTTCTTCTCGATTTGTAATTGTTTTTTAATAGAATTCATCCTCTATTAGATGCTCTATTGCACAATGGATATAGGTTGTTTTTTGTAGAGATCAAGGTCCAGAATTCGTCCTTTGCTAGATGCTCTGTCCCAACCATGTCTTTCCATTGATTTGTGCTTGGAATTCACTCATTGCTAAGTGCTCCTTGTGTATTAATATGTTTTCTCTTTATTCTGCTGCCACACTTTTATAAATACTTCTTTCTGTAATCAACTTCTATATCACCTCTGCTCCATGGATTTCCATTGCCGAAACACTCTTACTATTTGCTTGATCATTTGACTCCATGCCCAATGGACTACCTCCCGGTCCAACCCATCAACCCTAAAAACCTCAAAACTTTATGTTACCCATAGATCTGCCCGTTGTTAAGCTTATTGGATATCATATCGTGACATATATTTGAGAGATCCCTCTCGAATTGGAAGGGGCAACTTCTAATCAAAAGTGGTTCGTGGTTATCTCGTAATTTACTTACACGCAGCCCAAATCAAGTTCTGAGTGATAACTTATTTTTTCAATTAAAATGTGCTAAGGCTTGGTTCTATTACAACCTAGAACCAACTCTTGCGACAACAGGCCGTACTGGGAGATTTTGTGAGGGTGGGCCCCCCAGTATGGGGACGATCGAAGGATTCCTGCACTTGGGTGCATGGCTGTAATTAAGACATCTACGCACGGGGGTACCTAAATGAGGAAAACAAGCGCGCATCGAATGCGCACCTATTTGAAGTACAGATGCACACTTGTGCGTGACTATTTCTCCGACAGCTGAGCACTTGTGTGCAACTATGGAGTGAATAGGTGCGCATGAATGTGTGACTGTGTGTGTGACAGGTGTGCATGGGTGTGAATATATTTCTTCAACAGGTGCACATTGATGTGTAACTGTGTGAAGAAGAGGCACGCATATGTGCACGCCTATGGGGGTGACAGCCGTGCATATGTGCACGCCTGTGGGGGTGACAGTCGTGCACATGAGGCAAAGCTGGGGGGGGTAAAAAACTTGTCTTTTTTGAGATTTGGAATTTTTATGGTTTGTGATGTCTAATCAAGTACTGTGTATGTGGATGCAGATGACCAGCTCAGGATGCCAGTCCACTAGAGGGAGAGGGACGGGCATGCCTCAAGGAGGTAGTGAGGGATGAGGAGTTGGGTGTACGGGGACCTTTGGCAACCTACGAGTTGCTAAAGTTCTTCGACTGCTCACTGTTGCGGGCACATGAGTACCTGTTGCAGTTTGTGATATATATGTGGAGCACTGATCTACAGTGCTTCATTATGCAGGGGGAGCAACTCACATTCTCTGTGATGGAGGATGTGTATTTCTTGACTAGGCTCCCTTTTTGGGGAAGCGCCCTACCTGCTGATCCCATGTTTCTAGGGGATGGATAGTTGGATAACTAGGCACGAACATATTGTTCCAGGGAGGAGTTTATGTCAAGCTCGGTGGTGCGGATTGGGGTGATGGACGCCCTTGTGAATCGTTGCATTGCAGCCATGATTGTGAGGGTCTATGGATCTTTAGCTACTCAGCAGATCAATGGTGTTCAACTGAGGATTATGTAGAGGGCCCTGGGTGGAGAGCATTTTTCCTGGGGCTTGATGCTACACACCAAGATAATGGGGCAGCTCAACAGGTGTCAGGCTACTGACTCAGGGGATTTTTCCTTTGGGTCGATCTTGGTGGCCTCGCTCTTGGAGAGGGTGCCTATGTTTCACCCGATATTTTTGTTAAATGTGCCTGGTGTGTGGGAGCCACAATTGATGCGGTGGGCATAGATCTTGGTACGACATGGGGGTGGGGAGGGTGGCCATTAATTTATGGTTAAGATAGCACATGTGTGGCATCAGATGCCACAGATCATCTTGCGATACCCGTATGGTGGGATGGACTATCGTTAGGATCCCAACATGATCTTACCTCCTGGAGAGGTTTGGGACCACAAAGGTATGTTGATGTATTTAATGTTTTGTGTTTTGGATAGTATAGCATGTGTCTTATGTATGGATGGATGTTGATGCTATCATTTGTTTGTTGTGCGTGCAGATGTTGGGCCATGTGGATGAGAGGTAGAGTTGGTCAGAGGGTCGGCTCATCAGGGGCCTGAGAGACCATTGCAGGGAGAGCCGCGGGCAGGAGAGAGACGTCAGAGGGACAAGGTTGGTGTGAGGCTAGGTGGACAGAGACGTCAGAGGAGATGTCTATATGATGACCCCGGTGTAGGGTCATCACATTCTCCTCCTGTAGAGGCCAATGGAGTGTTAGAGGACTTTCACCGCCGATTGGAGGTGGTGCTACAGGGAGTGCTCGAGGGCATGTGGACTTAGATCCAAGACAAGGGAGTCTTGGAGAAGTGCGTGGGCCTTCCGGTAGAGTTGTGAACCCTGATCTACAGAGAAGCGGTAGCAGGGGTGGTGATGACTGGGCGGTTTCCCCCAAGACGTGGAGGACCCCCAACTGGTGGGGCACATCTTCCAGAGAGAGGACTAGGTGGTGGAGCTCTAGAGGCACCATGAGTGCCCTTGATGTATATATATTTTTGTATTTATGTCTGCGAGCCCATTTTGTATAGGGTGGTGTGACACCTATTTTGTATCTATAGGGATGAGGGGGTTCACCTGCCTATGGGCGATGTACATGTTGTACTATTTTTTGTAAACATTTGATGGCACATTGATCAATATATATATATATGGATATACATGTTTGGGATCGTTGTGATGTTCACATGTGATGATGTGTTGTGGTGCTTTTTATGATGTCTAATCTATATGTTGTGACACACTTTGATAATGATTTATGTATGTGAAATGGTGTCTTGATGTGATAAATTCCAATCTAACATTAGGTTAGCCATATTATCTTCTATTTGATTAAATTGTCATGGAATATGTGTAAATGTAATTGAAGCAAAATGTCGAGATAAGAGTCTAACTTGTAGGTATTTGCGGAAGAGGCAAGGATCGTAGACACAGTACACATTATTGAGCTGCAGGATGATAAGTTGAGAATCTAATAAGATGCTAAGGTGGCGAATATGGCGATGACTAGATTCTATAAGGAGGCCAATGACAACTATGTATTATGCTTGGTTGTTGGTTGTCGAGCCCAAACATATGCCACTAGACTGGAGCAATTCATGTGAGGGGGTATAAAGGGCCCAAGCATCCAAAGCAATATTTTGTGTCCAACGGCTAGCTCCGTTAGCATAACCGATGTGGTAGGCTGATGGAGGGGTCATCTGTCAATAACACGAATTGTAGATCAGACATCGGGCATGGGGGGAAAAAGAAGATTAAAAACTCTACAAAACGTGTACAAAAAAGAAAAATCCTAGTGTATAATGACTACGCTTAGGTGTAGAATTTCTTTAAGTACAATCCATTGAAGGGTTCTTTGAGAGGGTATCCTTCTGGAGAGGCTAGAATGTATGCACCTTTAGTGAGACGGTGTTGGACGATGTAGGGTTCATGCCATAATGGCTCGAATTTTCCATGTTTGAATGTGTCGTGAGTGATATCGTAGGCAAGGACAAGGTCTCCCTCATTAAATGAGCGAAGGTTGACATGGCATTCAAAGGTGGCCTTCGACCATTTTTTAGCTGCCTCATTTTTCTATAATGAATACCGATGGTCTTCATCTAGTGACTCTAAGCTCAACATGCGTTGCTCCATTGGAGCAGTGTCGGGTAATAGCTCAATAGTGGTGCGCAATGTGGGAATTTCTCACTTGATGGGGAGAGTGGCTTCGACCCCATGGACAAGATGAAATGATGTAAAGCCAGTGGCAGTTTTAACTGTCGTGTGATAATCCCATAGTGCTAAAAACAACATATGATGCCAATTGTTCTTATGTTTGTTAATAGTGCGTTGTAATATGGTTTTGAGGACCTTGTTGAACGCCTCTACCTATCTGTTGGATTGAGGGCAGTATGGGGAGTTGAACTCATGGGAGAAGCCTAACTTTGAGGAGACTTCAACGAAGAGATCATTCTCAAAGTGTTAGACGTGATCGAAGACTAGCTGTAGTGGGACCCCGAAGCGGGAAATGACGTGGTTAAAGAAAAAACACGCTGCAGTGTCAGCGGTGTTGTTGAAGGTGGGCATGGCTTTGACCCATTTGGTGAAGTAATCAACTACCATGATGATGTACTTGTGTCCATTGATAGATGGAGGGTTGCAAGTCATGAATTCTATGCCCCATTTTCAAAAGGGGCTAGCAATGATGACGAGGTGTAGAAGAGAAGGTGGTGCTCGCACTTTGTTGGCGTAAAGATGGAATTTGTCACATCGCTTTACAACGTGGATGCAATCATGGAACAATGTGGGCCAAAAGTACCCTGCTCGAATGATTTTCTAGGTGGTGGACATCCCCGAGAGGTGGTCACCGTAGGCGCCACTATGGCAGTCGTTCAAGACTCTATCAGCTTCGTCAATGGTCAAACATTGACGGAGTATGGTGTCGACCCCACATCAATATAGGATGTCGTCGATAAGGAGATATCGAGGGGCCTAATGACAAAAGCATTGATGATCGTCTCTGGAGAGGTGAGACCCAAACTTCTGTGTCCGAAGGTAGACGAGAAGGTCGCCATACCAGGGGTCATCTGAGGGGATGTAGAAGAGGTGTTCGTCGGGGAAGTCTGTATTGATGGGTGAACTAGCAGCATCTGAGGGAAATGTCATGATGAGTTCAGCGAGGACAAGTTATTTCTTGATTTTAGGAGTGGAAAACTCTAGGTCGTACTCCTGAAGGATGACGATCCATCAGGAAAATTTTCCATTAATTTATCGTCGACTTAGCAAGTATTGCACGGGGTTGGAATCTGTGACGACTTTAGTAGTGAGAAGCAAGATATAATGACACAGTTTCTGGACTGCGAGGACAACTGCAAGGGAAAGTTTCTCTTCATGATTGTACTTTAGGGGTGGACTTGAAAGGTTTTTACTAATATAGTAAATAACATGCTCGCAGACATCATCCCCTAGTTGTATGAGAACTCCTACTACTGAGATGGCTAAGGCCGATAAGTAGAGGATGTAGTCGCGATCATAGTCAAGTGGACTAATTAAAGGTGCATTGGAGAGTTCCTCTTTTAGATCATCAAAAGTGGTTTGAGCATGTTCATCCCATTGAAATGGGATATCGTGACGCAACAAGCGAAGGAAACCGTGAGTGGCGTAATCAGGGACAAAGTGGTGTAAAAAGTTAGCTTTGCCTTGTAGGCTCTATAGTTGGCATAAATTCCAAGGTGGTGGAATTTTTGTGATGTCTTGGACCTTGAGGGGGTCTATAGTGATGCTGCATTGGGAAACGATGAACCCAAGGAGGCATCCAACGGTGACACAGAATACACACTTGAGGGGGTTCAAGCGGATATTGTACTAATGACACCTTTGAAAGATGACTCATAAGTCATCTAGATGTTGAGTCTATTTCTTGGATCGAGCATTGAGGCTGTCCAAGTATGCGAGGATGATACAAGCTAGATCATGAAAAATGTACATCATGGCCCATTGGAATGTCGCACCTGCGTTCTTGAGGCCAAAAGGCATGACACGATATGCCAAAGTACCCCATGGGGTAATGAATGTGGTTTTGTATTGGTCTGTTGGATGAATCTAAATTTGATTGTATCCAGAGAAACCATCCATGAAGGACAGGGCCTCGTGGCCATCACGATCATCAATAATTTGGTCGATGAAAGGTGTTGGGAAGTTGTCTTTGGGACAGGCATGATTGGGATCACGAAAGTTAGTGCAGACGTGAATAGTGCTATATTTTTTATTAATGGGGATGAGGTTGGATACCCATGACGTGTATACGATGGGGTATATGAACCCGATGGCGCGTAGTTTGTTAATTTCATCTTTGATGGTCGCTGCTTTGGATGGGTGCAATGGGCGTTGCTTTTGACATACAGGAGTAACATCAAGCCATGTGTCAATATGATGTTCAACAATGGAGGGATCAAGGTCGGGCATCTTCGTGTATGACCAGGAAAAAATGTTCCAGTATTCCTGGAAGAGATCTTTGTAGGATATGAGTTCTTCACGGGAGCATGCAGCGCCAATGGTGATTTCCTCTATGATTCTTGGTTTAATGGAAATATCAATTTTGACAGTGGGGGAAATGTTGGCCATGTTGTCATCTTAGAAAGCATCAGGGGTAGGGATAGGGTTGTTGAACCAGTCTATATTCTCAGATGGGATGAAATCCTTAGTTTCGATTGCGCATGTGGAGGTTTGACTAGGAAGGTTGAAGGCTTCCTGTGAAAGAAAGAGTGCTCTATGGTGGAGTGCATTCCATGGGAAATTGGGGGTAGTTAATTCCTCGAGGATGTCTTCGTTGCAGTGGAATATGCAAGAATATAGGGGATCCGGGGAAGTAACATTGGTGAATTTCACCGTGTGAATGTATTCAGGTGGAGAAGATGCATGGGGGGTGGCACAAGTAGGTTGTGACAGTTCTCTTGACATGAAACAAATGTCCAGATATTGTGGGTTAAAAATTGTGGTCGGGCGTAAGATTTCTGTGGAAAAATGAACTGAAGAATTGGGAGGATTTCAGGGCAAATCCTCATATAGGTTATACATGAACCATGGAGGAGTGGGAATTTCCATCAGCTCAGGAGAGATAATATGAACAATATATATAAATGGAGTAGGGGTAATCACTGGTGTCATTCGAAGTGGGATAGGTGTAGGATTTTGAATAAGGGTCATTTGTTGGTGCCTATATTCAATGTCATATGACACTGGTATGTGAAATGATCAGGGGATTCACAAAGAGAGAAAGGACATCTCATATGTTCATTGACTGAGGTCATGACATAATGGATGTTAGTGACATGGGTACTTGATGACGCGGATGGAGGGGGTTCTTGCTGAAATCTTTGGCGTACTGTCATTAGCATCTGTTGAAACTGAGGTAGTGCAAGGCAATGGTGGGTGTAGTGTCCATACTCAGAATAGATGGCACATGCAAATTTGGTTCACATCCCTTTGCTACCTGTAGTAGGGGATGTGGTGGTAGTACTAGAAGCGACGGATGATGCGATTTCTCGGGGGAGTTGGATCAGATTGTGTAACTCAGGGAGAGAGGGACATCGATTTGTGGAGTGTCCTTCTCTCTCTCATAGTGCGCAAGAAGGTTGAACTCATGGGGGAAGTGTAGCGGTGGGCTCTTTCTTCTTCCAGCTGCCGCTAGTTGTAGCGGTGGTGCTAGCAAGTGGGGGTGAGGGTGGTACAGTTGGAGTTAGTACTGGAATCTACATCGGGATTCCTTCTATTTGGGGAGGGAAGGATGGTCGAGGGACCATCGTGGGTGGATGTAGATACCATACCAGAATGGCCAGCACCATGTTAGGAAGGGAAAGCATTGCGGCTACCTGGAAATCTTGTACGCCCGGTGGGGGGTAGAAGAAGGGGATTTGCATAATGGCTTGGGGGACTGTCTCGCAAACTGGGATTTGACCCTGGGGGAGAGTGAAATCAAGGACAAGTGGTGTCGTAGGGTTCTCAAGGGGTTCCTAAGGTGGGATTTCTGGGACTAGTGGGACGTCAGGGGGTGAAGAAGCCTCGGTGGGAGGAATGGTATCTCCAGTTTCTGTTCCATCGGAAGATATGACACATACTTGTGCTGAGGGATGTATGAGTGGTGGTGCTCCATGGTATGTCCCTAACAAGGATGGGTCTTTGAAAATTATGGGGGCCATCTCAATAAGCAGGTAGGCGTTAGGATTATTTTGGACAAGAGGTAGGATGTTATCAATGTTGGAGGAAGGGGTGGGCTCGTAATGTGAAACTTAGTCGATGGTGAAGATATCACCATTGTGGGGGAACATCATCGTTCAAAACATAGAAGAGGCCACAACCTTCATAGCATACATGTAGCTATGTCCAAACAAGGTGTTGTAATCGAGCGAGGTGTCAATAAATTCAATTTCAATGAGAATGGTTTTGCCCTTGAGTTCAACAGGAACATTTTGAAAGATCCCTTTAGGAGAGGATGGTCATCCATCATAAGCTCTCAAAGTGATGGTGGATGGTATTATCTCGGGGGAGCCAAGTTTCTACCATATGGTTTTGGACATGATGCATGTGGATGTGCCTTCATCAATGATGCATCGATGAACTGTGATGTTCTGAATTTTAACTGGTATTTGGAAAGCTACCAAAGTGGGGAGACAAGATTCCCCACAATCTAAATCAAAGGTGATGAGTCTAGTATCAGTTGGGTCAATTTCCCCCAAGGTGGAAAGCAATGATTTCCATTGAGTGGGACAGGTTTGGAGGACTTCCAAGATTGACATGGCTGTAGGAGATTGTGCCAAATCATCGACCAGGTTGTAATTGTGTGTCGCCCTAGTCTGAGGGTTTTTGACATTCCATCGTAATGGGAAGTGAAGAATACAAAGGGGTGTTTTAGTGCTCGGGCATGGAATCATCAAAGGTTGTCTGGCTGAAACTAGAACTACTTCCGAAGTGATGGGAGTATATTCAGGGGGTGTGTTGTATTGACGAATGCGCATTTGTAGAAGAATTTCTTCTTCGCTAGTGAGGAGGATAGTGTGATCCGTCATATTCCCAGGGTTTTGATACTGTCCCATTTGTGGTGGGGCAGGCTGTATTTCCTGTTGGGTATTCATCACGCCTTGATGCGGAATAGGGTTTGAAACACCACCGTGGTTGGTTTTTGTACATATTGTTGTGGGGCCTACTGAGGGGTAGGTGGCACTGGAGGACATGGTGCATTCATGGAATCTTTCATCCGTTTGAAGTCGGCAATTTGGGGGCAATGGAGAGTATAATGACCATGCTCACTGCAAAGGGCACAAGGGAAGTTCGTCTGAAGGTTTTTGTTGTTATTTACCCCTTGGGGGTTTTGATTCCCTTGATTCTGGTTGCCCCTAGCAGGTGGGTTTTTTTGGGAGTTGTTTCCCCCTAGTCCTGGGTTATTATTGTTTCGGTTTTTTCCTTTCTTTTTGGCCTTGTTAGACGGATGGGCCGGATTTTCCATATTCATTTGTTCAAAATTTTGAAATTGTTGAATGGGAGAGGGTTGAACAAAGTTAACCCCAGCATGTGGTTGTCCTTGTGGTGGGGGCATGGGCTGTGGAGGGCCAGGAAATGGAAAATACGGATTATTTTGTGGCAATGATCTGTAGGGTACATTGGAAGGCATAGTGCTTTCACTAGTGCTCAAGGTGTAAGCTAAGGTAGAGGGGGTACCAGAACTTGGTTGAGACGCATTGTGGGAGCCGACGTGGGTCCACTCATGGGCGAAAGGGGAACAACCAGGTATGGCGGCTGATAAGGGGGAGGAGGGTAAAAAGGGGGTCCTCCATACACCGATGGATGTTGGGGTGTACCATACATAAATGGTGGTTGAATGTATGGGTTGTGGTGTGTTGTGGTACCAATCAATCCATCCGCTGAGTGAGACATCCCAGGTTTGTCCTGATTGAATGGTACAGGTCTCGGGGCGTCAGGTAGTAATGTGTACAAGTATCCTGACTGTGAGTAAATGAGGTTGTACTGTTGAGCCTTACTGATGGCTTCCTCTTTAAGTTGGGGGAAGGTGGAGGCCACGTCTTTGGCAAGGAGGGGAATGAGTGATCTGAGAAACTAGTCGAGGCATTGTTGCTTGGTGGTTTCTGCTTTGCATAAACCACATCGTCAATACCATTCATGAATGTGGTCAACGATTTGTGTAGCTGAGTTTTGTTTAAACTCAGAGAGAAATTCTAGACCATTGTCGTGGCGAATTGGTAGTTGAAAGAAGGTCAAAAATGTTTTGTCCAATGGTTCAAAAGTCACATGGGACCCTGATTTTTCGTCTACATACCACTTGGTTGATGGGCCTGTGAGTGTGTGCTGAAATAACCTTAATCGAACGAAATTGTCCATGATGTTGTTTGAAGAGCACCATAAGTGGAAGGTCATGACGTGGTTGGCGGGATCTTTGCCCACCTTTCCTTCAAACTTGGGAATGTTCGAAGGTAGTTTGGTAGGCATTGCAGGCCATGTGGGTCGTGCAAAATAGGATCGTTGGTGAGCTTACTCAAATCTGGTATGTTGAGGGAAGCTAAGTATGGCATCAGGAGTGGCGGTGTAGGATTAGTCCCAGCCATGGTGTGAGCGGTTTGTGTACCTGACCCGTGAGGGGGAGTAGGTGGGGTTGTACTTCCCCCTTGGGAAGAAGTTTGGCCCCAGCTTCCTTGTAAAGGAGAGCTAGTGGATGTTTGACCTTGGGAAGTGGACCCAAGCAAAGTGGAACCAAGAAAAGATGATCCTAATATAGTATCACTCATAGGGGTGTGGGGGAGTTGGTCCGATGATTTGGCAAGACTAGGAACTCCTCCTAAAAGAGGGGGGAGGTTCTTCAAGCGTCTGGAACGATGGAGATTCTGTGGGTTCCCTATGATGTCCAACTAGCAAAGTGGATTTGTGTGAATGGTGATGAGAGAAATAAAATGAACAAGAGTCTTTGTTCATAATTTAAGACCTTCACAATATATCTCACAATCGTATGTAATCACAAGAGCATCATACATAAATCAATTGAAAAGAAGCATACATGTGGGTAGGTGTATTTTGTCCGCGTGGGAGAACAAAGAAAAAAAATGCTCTTGTCCTAAAAGATGTAATGTCCTTCCTCTCAAATAGCATTGGACCTTCCAACAGTAGTCAACCATGAGGTCTAAAGCCACCAGAAGAGGAACCAGTGAAGGATGAAACAATCAGTTATAATGAGGGGTAGAGGGTGCATATCCTGAAAGATCTGGTGATATTTCCCAATATCCACACAAAATCTGATCAAGGTGCAATTGCAACCCAGAATTTCCACCCGAGTAGATGTCCTAAAATTTGGTCACTAGGTACCTCGGTCAAAGTGTGACATTTATATTTTCGGCCTCAGAAATGGGTCACGGTTTGGATCCCTTCCAAGAGGTGGGTGCCTCAAGGGGGAATGCACAGAACAACCAGAACTCAACCTTCAACCCTTCACGAGTATCTCCCTACCTTATGGTGTAGGACCACTTGACTTGGAGGATTTTAAAGTTCCCTATTTGTCAACTTCTAATGTTTGAAGATGTGAGAACTAGATAACGGGGAGTTATTTGGATGCCTATCTCCGAGATCCTATCTAGACTAAAAAAATTCTTTGTCACCTCCTGTGGAGGAAAACTTAGTGAGTTTTTAGAAAAAATTTAGATGTGGTTGTTTGAGAGATTAAGGGTGTGAACCAATCTCATTCAAATTAAGTGGGAGTGGATAGTTACTTCAAGAAAAAGTGGGATGTTTCAGAATCCCTTTGGAGGAAACCTACTTCAACCTCCATAATTCGAGATGAAACTATGTGAGTGAGTAGTGACTTTGAGTGTGAGCAAGCGATAAAATGTGTCAAATTTTTAATAAGTTAGGTGTCACCTTGCAGGATGTGGACTTCATGTGGTCCTTACAAGTCTTGATTACCTATCTTACTAGATGTCATTGGTACAACCTTGCAGAATTTTAAAGTCCCTAGAGAACTAGCATGTGGACATATGGGTCCTTACCAATCCTTTAAACTCCCTAATGTGATTTAATCTAAGAAGGCTTCAAAAACTATCCTAGATTGAAATCATGTGGGCATGTATGGGCCCATTACAATAATCTTTAAACTCCCCTAGTGATTTAAACTAAGAAAGTAGCTTCAAAACTATCTTATCTTTGCAACATGTGGGCATGTATGGGCCCTTAAAAATTTAAGATGTTTTGAAAGAAACTAAGAGGGGGCCCTAGGGGGGATTTGTCCCCTCCTAAAGATTTTTGTTTTTAAGGGAGATGAAATCTTCCCTCAATCATCTTTTTGATTCTCAAGATTGCTCTATGGTGTGAGAGAAGAGCATACTCAATGATTGAAGTTTGATTTCTGGTCCCATTGCAAGTGTTTATATATGTGATAGTGAATGATTCCAATTTAACTTTTACAATCAAAACAAGCCATTCATGTGGCAAAATGAAAGAAAAAAGAGGAAAATGATATGGTTTTTAACCTCCTAAGTGCCTATGTTTTGACTAACCCTTCATGTGGAGAGGGAATCTAAGTGTGATGGATATTACAAATTGCATAGAATCGAGATTTAGAAGGCTAGGGGCCTTCAAAATATCAGAACAAATCCTTACAATGTTGAATTTTTGGACATATGCACGAGTCACAGAGTAGATAGAGGCACATGTGGTGCTAATGTGCAAATAAAAAATGACTTGTTGGCACACGGTGTGCAGAATGATCTAAGAAACACATTGTTGTTGGTGTACGTGCTCGGAAGACGCACATGTGGGATGAAAACTCGTGCACATTCTGATACGTGGCCGAGAAGAAAATTTCGAATGGAATTCTCTTATCTCAGCTCCGAATTTATCTTTTTTTCAGGTAGGCTTGGGCCGATTATGATTTTTGCAAGGTAAACAGATAAAAAAGAAGTGCTCAAACAACACAAATAGGGAGGAAATTGATACCTCTCCCCGGTATGGTCGACAATCTGTTGTATCCTTTTCATCACTTGAATGAGAAAAAGAGGGACACTTGCAAGTCCAATTGGGTCAGCTGAACAAGACAGAAGGTAGTGCAAGAGTTAGACACATCAAGAACAAGAAATAAATAAAAAACTAAGCTAATAACAACTAAAGAAACAAAACTAAAGTGCATAAGGAAATTAGAACCAAAATCAACTAAACAATTGACCAATATTCATGCCACCAACGGATAGATTGTATTAGTGGGAAAACACAAAAGAGAAAGGGAGACTTACAGGTCCCCTCTTCCTCCAAGGGAGGGCTCTTGAATCCCCTATGTGAGAGCTCTTATTACAAATAGAAAACTAGAAAAGGAATTGGTGAAGAAATCCAAAGCTCATTCCCTCAAGAGGTGAGGTGAATAACTCAATGAAATTATGCTAGTATGCTCCAAGAAGGAAAGAGGTTCCTTATAGGAGAATAGAGCTAGCATAACAATACAAATAGATTCTTGAAAATATAGTGCACCCATGGCCTCTTTTTATAACAAATATTTGAGGCATTATCCAACCGGTCTTTAGTGTGAACAAGGGCCTCTTTAGGGAACCCTTAGTGTTGTTGGGTATTCTACCCTACGGACTAATAAGCTAGGGCTCTAAACTTATACGCATAAAATGACCCTTAAGACTTAACTTTTGACCTTCTACCCGTATCTGAAACCTCTTTCTTCACATGCATACAAGAGAAGAATAAATCAACCTTTTTCCGGACGGCTGAAGTAGATCCTCCGTTGAATTTCTTGTCCTTTTGCTGCTGCTGCTCCTTCCACAAAGCTTCCTGCAATCAAACAATACTATGCATGCATGCTACTGATCTATTATAGGGTTAGAGATAAAAACATAAATCAAATATCATAGATGAGATTCGTGTATGTGGGACGGGAAAAGTATCTTTTTCATTAACTTCGATATCAATCAACTTACAATGATTTCTGAGGCCGGTCACCGTTCCACGATTCTGATCCTGGGCTCTTCCTCTTCTT
>JZKD02S1765711.1:566019-595130 GCA_000966675.3 Picea glauca | reverse complement strand
CTTGTTTTGAGTGGTTTTTTGAGGAGTTACTCAGCATGGCTTTGGCTAGGAAGAGGCATGAGTTGGCCTGATGCCAGGTAAACCTGTATGGTGCATTTTAGGGTTATAACACTTAGATCTTTGACCATCCCCCTACTCGGATTCAACTCGGATTTGAGTGTCAAATCGACTTGGGAGATGAACCAGAAGTGGGTGAGGGGCTGACAAGAACCATAAATGCGTCGTTCTCAGGTGTGCATGGTTTTTTGCATCCACAGTCATGTGTTGGGCGCATGTGCCCCTTTCTGATGTTTTTGACCTATGCATGTGCGTGCATGCCCTGGAGTTCTTTTGCGCATGTTAATTTTTTAACCAGTTGTATAGTTTGTGCCTTTTTGGAAATGAATTTTTGAAATTGTAGGTGAACTAATAGATGTTTGGAGATGTTGGATTTTTGTAACCATTTGCGAACGAAATTTCAGTGATAGCAATCATTCTTCTGAGTTATGCGCCTACTAAATCTCTTAACTGTACGGCTCCTCCGTCTATGACATATTTTACTTCGTATTGTCCTAACAAATGCATTCTAATCTTTCCCAGGTGATGAAACGATTTACTGTCATAAATCAATACTAGATCTCCTTCCTTGAACGTTTTCTTCTTGATGTGTCCATTGTGCCAAGCTTTGTCTCTTGATTTTTTCACTTGTTGATGGAATCCTACCAAGATCCGGTCTTCCTCCATGCTCAATAACTGATTCAGTCTCTCTTGTACTGCACCTCATTCTTTCATTTGTGTGATAGTTGCTACACGCAAGCTAGGTACTAAAAACTCTAATGGCACCACTACTTCTTGGCCATAAACTAGTTTAAATGGCGTGTGCCCTGTCAACATTTTGCATATAGTCATGTATGCCCATAATACTACTGGTACTTTGAGGTCCCAATCATCTCTGTTGACATTACAAATATTTGTGAGTGTGTTCTCTAGAATTTTGTTGAAGGCTTCCACTATTCCATTTGCCTGTGGATGATACGGTGTGCTCTTCTGATGATGGACTTCAAACTCTTCAATCATCGCACAAATGGTGTTGTTTATGAAGTGTTTGCCTTCGTTTCTCATAAGAATTCTTGGGCACCTAATTCTAGTGATTACTTGTTCAAACAAAAAGTGCGTTGTTGTTTTTGTGCTGCAATCTTTTACTGGTGTAGCTTCCACCCATCTTGTTAAGTATTTCATCATGGTAATGATGTACCTTGCCCCTGTTCTTTTGGCTAGTGAATTAATTGGTCCCAAAAATTCTATTGCCCACTTGTCAAATGCCTGTAATGTTACTTGTGGTCGCAGTGGCATCTCATCTCTTCTATTGGGTTTGCCTACCCTTTGACAGACATCACATTTTTTTACAGTACTCCTTCCAGTCTCTGTGAATCGTTGGATGCCATAGTCCTGCGCGCAATACCTTCTACACAATAGATTTGCCTGCATAGTGCCCTCCTGCTATTCCCTCATGGGCTTTAGATAAAACTCTTGGTCTTTCATGCTCTAACACATATCTTCGCAAAATGCTATCTGCGCCCATTTTGTATAGGTGTCCCACAATTAGTTGATAGTTGGTCGCGCGAACTACCAATTTATTCTTCTGCGTGGTGTTATATTCTTGCGGCGTAATATATGTACTCAAGTATTGAATGATATCTATGAAGTATTCATCAACAATCTGTACTGAGAATAACTATGCATCCGGAAATTTGTCTTTTAAAATCGTAGGTTCTTCTCCATTTGTGACCCTCGACAGGTGGTCAGGTCCTGCATTCAATTTTCCTGGTTTAAGTATTACTTCAAAGTTGAATTCTTGAAATAGTAGTAACCATCGACAGATTCTCCCCCCAACACTAGCGTGTTGACTAGGTATTTCAGGGCTGAGTGATCTGTGAACATCTTAAAGTGTTTTCCCAATAAGTAGTGTCTGAACTTCTGCAGTGCGTACACCATGGCTAGGCCTTCTCTTTCTGTCGTGTTATAGTTTTGTTCTGAATCTGATAACTTTCTTCTTGCAAATGCTATCGGGTTATCCAAGTCTCCCACTCCTGGTTGCGCCAAGATAGCTCCAAGTGCTATCGTTGATGCATCTACATGCACATGGAATGTCTTTTCCCAGTCCGTAAATAATAATATCGACGCGGTAACCATATTTTCCTTCAAGGTATCCAGACCGTGTTGACACTCGTCATTCCACTGAAACTTTGTATCCTTCCTTAACATATTTTCCATTGGTGTTGTGATTTGTGAATATCCTTTGATGAATTTCCTATAGTATCCTGTGTGTCCTAGCATCGCTCTTAGCTGACGGACTATTTTTGGTGCTGGCAAGTTAACAATGACTGCGATCTTTGTCGGATCTACTAATAAACCTTGTTTGCATACTTTGTGGCCCAACAGTATTGCAAACGGTGTTCCAAATATGCATTTCTTGATGTTCAGGGATATCTGGCACTGTCTGCATCTTTCTAACATCAGCCATAAAACTTCCACATGGGTTTTCAACAAACTATAGATTGTCCAATCATCCAGGTATACTTCAAGAAATTGATGGATGAATTCCTTAAATGTTGCGATGACCACTCTGGAGAATATTGTGGGTGCATTCTTCAGTCCAAATGGCATGATTGTGTACTGATAAGATCCCGATTTTGTCGTAAATGTGGTCTTGTGTTTGTCCTCTTGTTCTATCTTAATCTGATGGTAGCCCGAGAATCCATCAGTGAATGAGTAAGCTTCATGTCCTCACACATTCTCTAACACTTCATCTGTGAACGGTGTAGGGAATGGGTCATGTAGGCATGCATCGTTCAACTTCCTCAAGTCAATGCATATCTTGATCCCTCCTTGTTTCTTGTCCTGTACTACCATTGGACTTATCCATTCTGACTCCTCAACCGATTCTATGATGTCGGCTTTGAGCATCTTGTTGATCTCAGCTTTGAATTTCTATTTGTATATTGGGTTCAATCTATAGGGTCGTTGTCTAATAGGTCTCGCGTCAAATCTAAGTGGTGTCTTCATTTCTCCTAGTTCTCTGGCTATACCCTTCAGCTCTATGAATGTTGTGGGAAAGAGGTCATTGTATTCACGCAACAACTCTGTGATGATTTCTATTGTTTTCTCATCCCAGTAATCTCCAATGCTGGCCATTTTGGGTTGCTCAGTTGTCCCGATGTCAACTTTCTTTACCTTGATTGGCACAAAAATGACTTCTGATTCTATGGGTGGTCTTTCCACATCTCTTTCACCTTCTACTTCTTCAATCTGGATATCACGCAGATCATCTTTGTCTGGTGCTTCCTCCTGTACATGGTAACCTGACAATAGGTCCTTGACTTCCTACTTGTTCTTATGTTGTTCTTCTGTGATAAGTTATATTTTTGGTTCTTTAATGAATATTACTTCGTTGATTTGTTTAAGGGATGCATCTATGTTAGGGTTCTCATGCTCGAATGAGAAAGTGAATGTAAAAGTATGTTGCAATGTTGTCCATGTCGTAGTTCCTTTGTGCAATTCCTGGTCTGTATACTAGTTCGCTGGTATGCCCTCTAGAGTATGTATGAAGTAATGAGGCCATTCCTCTGGGGGTGTCATTTTCCATAGCGTTTTTCACTTCTCCAAGTGTTCTGCTAGTGCCTCTTGTCCTTCATATTTCTAATGTTTGTTGTTTTTTTGTTCTACGTCGAACCTTATGCACAGTAATCACTTACATTGATACCAGTCTATGATTGTGTCTTTGTGTGCGCCCCACCATCTTGCAGGTGTGGCCTTGAGTGCTAGGTCAAGTGCTAATAGTCTCTGATTCTCTAACACTACATCTTCATATTGTGTCAAGAATGTTTCCACATTGTTTAGTTCATGGACACTGGGTGGTTCTCTGATTTCTGTGCCTACCCATCTTACTGCGCAGTCTATTCGTGCACATATTCTCGTGGATACTTCGTGTAGCCTATGCTACCAGTTCTCTAACCTAGTGTCTAAGTCTGTTGCACATGAAGCAATGCTCCGCCAACTGAGTACCCGATCTGCAGTTAGGTTTATGTAATCTTCATCATGTGCAGTTATTCTGTACAACTGGACGATTTCCTCTAAGTCTGGGAAAGTAGGTTCTACAAACCTCTCCCCTTTTGATGGGTCTAATGGTGCGATGACCCTATATTCTCCGGACTCAAATGTCATTTTATTGGTTTTCAAATTGATTATGGCTTGGTTTTCAAATGCCCAATCCAAACCAAGCAATTTCGAGTAAGGTGTTGTGTCGTCCACTATTTCAATAACTTCAAATTCTGCTTTAGTGCACACTCCATCAATATCTACTGTCACTCCTTTCAGTCTACCTATTGCTAGGACTTTGTGCTGATTTGCTAGTTTCAATTGAACGGGTGAGTATCCTAATGTTAGCATTCAGTCTAAATTCCCTACTTGTTCATCTTCTTGTGTGTAGGTGATTAACTATTTTTGGTTCTAGCTTTTCTTCTGTCTCACTGCTACATTTTTCTAGGATGTTTTGCAATATCTTCACAGATGAGGGATCACTTAATACTTCTACACATGATTGCAAAAAGACTTTGATTGAACTTACTTGTCCCATGGGTTGCATCCCATTAGTATGATCCAATGATGGTGGCATCTCATATTTTGGTGCTTCCTTGTTTTGTTGCGCAGTTGAAGTCGACAATATGTTCTCCTTCTGAAATTCTTATCTGGCCTCTTTAAAGATCTCCTTTTCCTTTTGCGCATTGAACTGCTTCCTTGGTTCAATGTTCTTCTTTACCCATTGGTTCTACATTGGTTCATGTCAAACTGCGTCATTTCCTGTTTTCGTTCCTCCACGATTGACTATATTGATGTTTCATCCATCATCCCTTGCTTTGGCTGAAATCCACTGAACATTCTAAATGTTATGGTTCCTCTTTTCCTAAATCTTTACTAGTAATGTCAGACATTCCTCTATATCGTGGTCCGATGCACGACAATACATACAAGTCGCTGGTGGTAGTGGACATTCCCATGCATAATGTTCTGGTTGTTGACAATTGTGACATGTGACTGGTCCTCTACCTCATCCAAAACCTCCTCTAGTTCATCATCCTCCTCTGTGGCCTGCTCGATCACCTCTCAACGCGTTATATTGTGGTGCCTGATTATACTGTGCGATATTGTACTAGGGCTATGTCGGGTTGTACTGTGGCTACGCGTTATTGTATGGTTGTTGCACAGTTGCACAGTATTATACTTCTACTGCACAATGTTGTATGAAGCTAGAACCTGGTTAAATTGTGGTGTTTCTTGCCCAATCAACGTTTCGGCCTGTACTCTATATGCATATGATGTTTTTTCTCACATCAACTCCATAGTTCTGCAATCTTTATCGTCATGGCCTACTGACTTACAAAAGGTGCAATTTGAACTCTTTGGGACTGTCTAGTATTTCTGCATCATCATGCAGTGATAGGGGTCGTGACCCAGTTTCTTGCAGATTTTGCACCATAGTCCTCTCGGTGGCAACGGATTTGGCATTCTTGCTACCATATATTGTGCGAATGTTGGGCATTCGATCATGTGGTGTCCTTCCGTCCTGCATGTGGTACACCAAACGGCTTCTCGTTTTTCCTTGTTCTTATTCTGGTTCAGCTGAAATGTTAGATTCTTCAAATCCTCCTTCAATTATTCAATAGTTGGGTCTGTCTGTTGGTACTGGTTCTCTTCCAGTTGCAAGGCTGCCTACAAAGCCTCTGCCTACATCTGAAATTTTTGTTGTCGTAAAGGATATTTTAGTTGTGGGAGTAGTGAGTTGACAAACAGGTGCCAATGTTGCATATCGGCCATAAGGTATTTTAACTTTCCCTTCAGTCGCTTGAATCTCTGATTGATATCCCATATAGACTCTCCTAGTTTCTGTCTTATTTCGATCATCTCATTCATGTACTGATCCTCTAAGCTCGGCTTCTGGAACTCATTTATTAATAACGTCTTAATGTCAGCCAGTGTCCTTATCATTCCAGGGGAACTGTTTGTGTCTAGACTCATGTACCAGTCTAGTGCATGGTCTCTTAGCATAATTGCTAGCTGCGCGAGTTTGGTATCTTCATCAGTGATCTGTTTTGCTTCCCAAATCTTTGCACAAATGAACAAATGATTCTCAGGGTCTTTTGTTGCTTCTCCTAGAAATTCTGGTAATCTGATGGTGGGATTCTTGTCCTGCCATTCTGAATATTGAACTACTACCTCCTCTGCACGGTGTAGATACTTGACTAGTGCTGCCTGAACTGGCTCCTCCAGTTGTTGCTCCTTGTGTAGATGTACTTCATGTTGTCAGACTTCCTCCGAACTTCTGTTGTCTAAATGGTAGTGTTCTCTTTGGTGTATTAGTCTCACATGGGTTTATGGGTTCCACACTGACATTAATATGGATAGGATGGTTGTCTTCTCCTCTCGTTCTTGGACCTCTCGTCTTCCTCTCGTATGTTGCGCGTAGGATTTCCTCAATTTTCTCCACATCCCGGAGATCCTCTACCTCTTCCTCATCACTCTTCAAGCCTTCCCTCATGGATACGACTCTCTTCTTGGTATTCACCTTGTATTGGTAGGGTACTCCGCTACGCATATTTCCCGTTGATGCCAAGATCCACTAGATCTGGTCGTCATCCATCATAATCGGGTCCAAGGGTTCCTCCTCCTTCTTTCCTTTATCCTTACCTCCTTCCATTTCTCCTCTCTATGTCAGTGCTTCCCCCCTTCCCCCATGCACGCAGGGAAGTTTAGCTATTTGATTCCATTGTCATTACATCTTTGTTATATAGTAATATCTTAATAGAAGTATACAGTGATCGAATGTACCTTCCTCAGGGTCCACATGGAAATTTGTGCTTTGATACACTATATGACTTTGCTGTGTCAACTACAAACTCTGTTATGAAGCCTTCCATAATACTGTCAAGCCAAAAGTCTACTATGCAGGTGAATTTGTTGTTCACCTGCTGTGACTACTCAATCTGTACTAGGGTCCAATCTAGTTGTCGAATCTGGTTCATCACGTGGTTGTCCTTCAACCTTAGTATCCACTCCTGCAGTAGATGTGAAAAATTACAGAAAAAGACTTCGTGTAAATCAGTAAACACGTATTTATCCATATATTTGTGAGGTGTTATTCTATGGTTTCTATTGTCTTTCTGTGCAAGCTCTAGCTCTTTGGTTCTCAACCAGCTTTCGATTTTTGCTTTCATAGGGTTCCACGGTCTCAACATTCCCTTCTAATGGCTCATTGCTCTCTTCTTTTATTTGTTCTTTTAACTCTCAATATATCTCCTCTACTCAGTCCTCTCTCATTCCTACCAACGACAACATAACCATTTGTTGGTTACTCTTCCTTCTTTACCGTCTGAGTTATTGACCCAGGATTCATGTCTTTCAGGTTTCCAACAAAGCCTCTAAAACTATCGGCCCTCCTGGTAAACCAGAAGGCAACACAGCACACAGACATGTTGTGCAGTCTCACCCGAGATAGCTTTAATGGGTGGTTGTAAGACTCGGGTGTTTACAGCCTGAAATTGAGTATGAGATATGAGATCGGTATTCAGAGAAATCTACTATAGTTTGTGATTGCAATCTACTATATTCGTGACTATGCATTACCTTCAATAGTTTATTCCCTTAACATCACAACTATATTTCATAGCAATGTAATAACTTGTTCATTAATTAAGCACAACAATTAACTGTTGAAAGAAGATAAAGATATGCATGCATTCATCACATTACACAGATATTACCGTGGTTCACCCCCTCCTGGGATACATCCACAAATATTTGGCTCTCGACTCTTTTATTATGGTAGTTCTGCATCTACAACGCCGTGCACTTACAATTCTCCTTAGATGGGTAAGATATATATGAGGCAGACTAGATCGCACCAGGCTTCTCACCCTGCAATATAATCCTCATATATTCCTTCTCTCCTCCCCTCTAGCTCAACAACTTACAAAATAGTACATAAAAACATTACATTTCACATCAACTCGTCCATATCTAAGATGGAACAATAATGCAAAATCCCAATCTTACCAAACTCTAATGCCAAAAGCAACCAACTCCCTATGATACCTATGTATCTATATTTATACATTTCAAGCTCTTCAGTCGTTTACATTACATTACCAAAACCCTAACCCTACTGACGTTAGGTCTTCCTCTCATGCGCGTGTTTTGTTCTTCCTTCCAGCTGCCGCTTTCCTTGTGCATATTTTCTTGCATGTGCGCGTGTTGTGTTTCCTTCCAGCTGTTACTTCAATTTCTGCATGCTTTCTTTCCCCATGATCATCCTTCTTTCCACTTCGGCTTGATGCCAACAACTAGTGAAGAAAGGAGAGGAATCCCCATTGATCAGAACCACAAATGAGGATCTAGCCACATAGCTCATAATCCAATTTATAGAGTTTACATTGAACCCAATTTGTACAAGTATCAGATGTAAGAAATCCCAATTAACACAGTCATAAGCTTTTCTTAGATCTAGTTTGATAATCATGCTTTTTTTCTTTCTAGCTTTGATATTGTGTATACATTCTTGCGTCATTCCAATGGTGTCCAATATTTGCCTGCCCTTCAAGAACCCAAGTTTTTCACTCAAAATATCCCTCGAGAATATGGGTTTTATTCTATTCGCAATCACCTTGGAGATCAGCTTGTAGAATAGATTGCAAAGCGCAATAGGTCTGTAATCCCCAAAGGTTTGAGGATTATTCTCCTTTGGTATCAGCACCAGGAAAGTGGTATTCAAGGAGATTTTAATCCTCCCTCTAATTCTTGTGTCTTTAGCTAATTCCAACAGATCATCCCCCACAACATCAAAACAAATTGTATAAAACTCAATCATCCAGCCATTCGGGCCTGGACTTTTATCAGTTGCAAAGAGTTTTAAAAATATCCCAAATTTCTTGTTTGGTGACCAGTCTATCAATGAGAATAGAGTCCTCCGCAGAAATAAAGCGTGGAAATAGTTTGACAAGATTCAATTGTTCCACAGGGGAAATGTAGGGATCTGCAGTGAACAGCTTTTTAAAATATTTGTTTTCCTCAGAATTTAGAGCCTCTTGTCCTCTATGTTCCTACCCAAGTTCATCACAAATCTCCCATATATGTTTTTGATTTCTCTTTGCGCTTGCATATTTATGGAAGTATTTAGTATTTTGGTCCCCACATTTTAACCAGATTGCACGACTCTTTTGTCGCCAATGTTCTTCTTTGATGAGAAGGAGGTGATTACGTTCAGTCTCTAGGGACTTCAGTCTACAATCATTGTTTGGGTACAAACCAAACCTTGGTAAATTTAATAATGCCACCCTAATTTCCTCCTCAAGAGTGGTTAGTATTTTTTTATTTTCACACTGTCTAAGTCTAGCCCATGATTTAATCCAAGCCTTTAAAACTTTTAACTTCCATACGAACCTGATCTGGATATCTGGTTCCAACAGAAAGTTTGGATCCCGCCAAACCTCATTAATAATAGGCGTGAAATCCGACTCATTCAACCACGAAGGATTTAACTTGAAGGGATAGGCCATCGAAAACTGTTGAAAGTCAAACTGGGCTACCACTGGTGCATGATCCGAGACAAAAGGGAGGTCCACCCAAGTCTGAAACCTTCCCACATCATTTAGTAGGATTTCCAAGACAAGAAATCGATCCAGGCACTTTGAGATACTATCCAAACCACTTCTGTCGTTCCTCCAAGTAGGAACAATCTCGTCCAGTAATAAGTCAATCAAATGATTATCCAAAAACAAACACTTGAAATAATCAACAAGTTTATCCAGTTGTGCATTCACACCCCAGACCTCATCAGCTCCTGTTGTAAAGCTTAATTCCCCTACAAAAATCATATTTTTAGAGTCTAGCAGGCCCCCCAATGCCACTCGATCCCAAAATATCTTTCTCTCGACACAGGGCCCATAAACATTTAAAATACAAATATCATGTTTGTTTTCTAGTGAGATTCCTTTGAGAATGATACCCCTGTTGCATAGTGAAGGAGTCAGTACAAACTTATTTGGGTCCCACGTCGCCAGGAGCCCACCCGAATTTCCCACAGAGCTAACCACACAAGAACACCAATTTGGAACAAACTTCAGCATAAAGAGACGTGCCTTCTCCTCATATACTAGTGTCTCTTGTAAAAATATCACATTCGGTTTGACTTTTCTAAGAACTCTACGCATGGAGGCTTGTTTTAGGGTCCCCCCCACCCCTCATATGTTTAGGGATAAAAGGATCATGACCTGGCTTGTCCAAGGGCTTTCATGCCTCTAAGCGCCCTAGAGTCTGTAGAAGAAGGAGAGATTACAATAGGTGCGGTCACCATGAGAATAGCCCTCTTTCGGGAACTTCTCGTCTTAATCGTGGATGTCTCAAATCCAAATCCTTTAGACCAAGCATAACTTGATCCAACCCCCCCATAATAGAGTTCAAAATGGTTCACCAAATCGGTAGATCCCAGAAGAGTTAAAATACTTTTGCCTTGAAAATTTGTGAGTGACACTGTGGAGTCAACGTCACGGAGTAGTGGGACTAACGACTCCAAAGTCTCCCTAAGTGAGCAGTCACCAGGTTCAGTCTCCTGATAGCCTGATATTAAAAAAGGCTTAGTCCCCCCCACTTCTTCCCCCACGCGAGAGATCTTGGGAAAAGTTTGGAGTTCAGGTAAGGAAACCCTCAAATCGCAAGAAGGACTGACAGAGGTCGGGGTACACACCCTTGGTTCCGACCGAGTGGAGTGGGCCCTTACCGAGCCATGTAAATACTTGTCTTCCACCAAATTAATAGTAAAGTCACCAACAGACGCAGAAACCAACTTAGGGGTAAGGGGGTTCTCAAAAGATGTGGAAACAATCAGATAAAATGGAACATGGTCACAAGGAGTAATTACAGACTTAGCCCTCGACTGTGATGGCGCATCCAATGCAATATTTTCCCAAGGGGTGAGCGAATTAAAAAAACTAGGACATTGAACTTTTAGTTTACCTATGAGAGTGTCTGAGCCTGAGCCGGTCGGAGAGTCCGAGGAAATAGGACAAGGTACTTCTTGAGCTGTTGAGGTGAACCCTGGAAAATCACATCTTGGCATTTCCCTGATACGGGAGTTCTCCGAATCTTCCTCCTCACATACCCCTGACAAGAATTTCTCAAGTGTCTAGTCCTTTGACAGAGGGTACACCAGAACGGTAGTCCTAAATAATCAAGTCTTTTTGTAAAGAATTGATCACGCCACTATATGTCCATCATTTCCAGAAGATTGGAGTGAATATCAACCTCCACCAAAATCCTACCAAGATTGTGATCCGATGCACACAAATAAGTCTCATCAACACAAATAAAATGACCTAGAGCATTTCCAATGGTTGTTAGTGCTTTTTTATTCCACAAATTTAATGGTAGACCAAGTAGTAGTACCCACAAGTGCCTGAGTTGAAATAGTCATGTGCAGGATCAAAGGAGATCCTCCATCTTTTGAGCATCAATCTCCCACCATCATAAGGCCAAATCCTACTAAGTATTTTCACTATGTTGTCTGTTGAGTGAAAATTGAAGCCGAACCAACCTCTCGAGAGGAAAAATAATTCCGGCGTATAGCCCAGCAAAGGTGACTAGTTCGACTTCACCTATGTAAGTAATGGAGTGGTACAACGTGAGCGATAGGAGAACCTACCAACCACAGTGGTTAGGTCCAAGTTCACCGCTTCCTCTAGACCCAAATCATCTCCCAACACCATTTTCCAATGTGCCTGGTTAGGCAGCCACAACTTTTTAACATACTGTCGCTTAGGAAAAAACTTATGACCAACAGAGCTAGTCTCTCCACCACCCAGTCGCTTGAGAGAACCATTTGTAGCAACACACCCAGGAGAAGCATGTACATAATGCTCATTAACCAGCCTCAAATGATTAACTATGTCCTCGTGAGAGAAGGAATAAGGCTCCAATGGATTCTTCATTACCACATGAGAGGGTTCAAGGGAAGGTAGGTGAACATATAATGAAGGCGTGTCAGTAACATTAAAACGACTTGCCTGTTTCGAGGCTACCTCGTCAACCGCACTCATAAGTGCATTGATGGTTGTTTTTGTCATGGAAGCAGCTGGAGCTAGAGAAGAAGTGCCACCTGACTTCCACTGAAGGTAGCTCGGGTTTAAACACCAGGAAAAACCACTATCCAAGAGGGACAGGTAAAGCCAAAGTTAAGTGTAAGTAGGCCACCAGACTGACAAGACAAGCAGTTATAAACTCATGTCAGATCCAAGAAAAAACAAACTTAAGCCTAAGCCCTGTGGAGTGCACTATGTGTGGTGCTCCAAAGGAACTAGTAGCACTAGGTCCCACAAAATTAACGCCAAGGAAGCTTTAACCACCATTAAAAGAGTTGGAAACTCTGAAGGAAATGAAAAAACTACCCTAAGTATAGAGGATCCCCCGAAATACCAATTGGAGTGGCAACAATGCCATTTGAGACCACAAAACCTAGCTAAGTAAGGAGGATACCTCAGAGACCCCGTCAGGATGACCTCCACGCCATTAGAGGCCACCAAAACAGTTGCAGGTTTTCAAAAATTCTTTCTCACCTCCCCAATTAACACTAGAGATTTTGTGCTCTATATTTCTTACATAAGTAGAAATATCTAATTTATAAATATCATATATATATGAATTTTGAATCTTATCATATTTATGTAAGAATTTTAAATTTAATTAAACATATTTTAAGTAAAATCATTAAAATAATTAAATGAACAATTTCCCTTACACACAACAATTTGACTACTAAAGTCTATAGAGGTGTACATACCGCACCCCCCTCTGAATTTGAACCTATGACCTCCTAGGAGGGAACACATGTTCTTAACCATTAGGCCCACTCAAGTGTATGAAAGAAAATTACAAAAAAACTATTTACACTACTTTCATTCTACGATTTCATGCTCTCATATTATGGATTGATGTAGCCATGTGCTTTTTATAAGTCTAGATTAAGCTTTTTGCTACTCATTATTGATGGTATTTCAAAATGACCTTATAATTTCTAACCTCAATACCTATATTCCCAACATTTCTAAACGACCTTATAATTTCACCTCAATACTTATATTCCCAATATTTATAATGATTGTGGAAGGTTTATTCTCATAAAGTTAATTAACAATATGTCGAGGTTGCAATCTTATTAAATAGAATAATATTTATTAAATTTACAATGGTATTGAATAAAGTAATTTTAAACATTTTATATAGACACTTTTAAGTTATAAGCTATGAATAAATAAAACATGCAAGATGAGGACAATAGCTTTGGCGAAAAAGGCCTCAAGCCATATTCTTGATTTTGTATTCATTTTAATGATACAAATATATAATACAAGAATGAAACCACATCAATTTCTCTCACATCGACACCTCATCGGGAGAAAAGGTAGGAGGAGGAAAAATAGGAATCTAGAAACACACTTTGGATAAAAATTATATCCTAGAATGTGAAATACAAATATTATATACTAGGACTTCATGATTGTATAAGAGTCAAAGGATAACATTCCCCCCCTCAATCATAAGTCCAAACAATAATACCAACAATGCAACATAAACTGGTACATCTACAAGTCTTCATGTTGAAACTCCCGATCTGAGCCTCAATGAGAACTACGTGAAAAACCGCCAAGTCTGGATGCTGAAAACTCTAGAAAATCTCACTATGTAATCATGTGAGCCAAAATTCTTGTAATTTGGTCACTAATGTGAACTCCAATCTGATGAGAGCAAACCAAGAGAAGTGAATCAACTACAAGTTTGACACATCCCTGAAAATGCTTGACAACTCAATCAAATGTCAAGTTGCAATGTAGAAGGATCCAATTGTCCTTTTCTAGGTCAAATGACCATCTACGTGAACAAAAGGTCCACAATATTTTTCTCAAATTCAACATCCCAATCATGTATCTTGTGTATGATTCAATTGTAAGACATTGAACCATAATTCTTCCAAATTCTACCATCTACAGATTGCAGTTGCCTTAGTGAATGGATTCATACTAAAAATATATATCATTTAGGTCAAGCTTTGGTTGGTAAGAGCCTTTGAAGATTATTAAAAGAGGAAGGACTATGTAATATCGTAATGAGGAAAACATACTTTGAACCATTATCTTTTAAGGATTGGATATGGAAATAAGTAAAATCTACAACAATAACGTCTAGAGTGCACTAGTTAAAGCCTTTCCAATTATTGGTGGAAGGTTGGCTGGAAGGTGGGAAATGGGGCCAAAGTGTGAATAAGAAGTGATCCTTGGGTGGGAAGTGTAGGAAATTTCAATCTCCTAGATCCTATGATTAATACTTTAAATATGAATAATATATATTATTTGGCAAAGGTAGTGGATGTTGCAAGTCTTCAATACACAATTAAGGTTGGAATAATGCAAGCATGATAGGGTTGCAAGGGGAGGAAGCAATATGTCAAACCCATATGTTCAACAACTGAAACAGAGTGCAAATGAGCTTAGGGAGGAGGAGGATGAAATTGTATAGCATATCATCAAGAAGATACATTGCTAGGTAAGGATATCAAGATATGTTCCAAGGAGAAGGAAATTGACAAGAAATGGTGGGTGAATCATATTTGGAAAATAACAACTTTGCTAAAAAAATAGTGTTTTATGGATAGTCCTTGCAAACAAAATATTGAATTAGGGAAATTGTAAAAGAAGAATATTGTATCGTCCAAGGAGATGTATTTTTTGCAAAAATGATAGAGGCACTCCCACACTTTTGATAGCATGTCCTTTTACCAGGTCAGTATGGGAGGAGATAATGCAATTATCAGGGGAAAAGGAAAATGATAAGGAAGCTTTGTAGTGGGATATTTGGAAAACTAGTTCAAGGATAAATCTATCAAGGCTCACAGAGGCCTCCCATGCATAGTTATGTGCTCTTTGGTTAGTAACAAATGAAATGATATTTCAACATAAAAAATGCTTCCCCTTCAAATCTATTATCAAATTAAGCATGCTTATGAAGGTCTATGGAAAAAACAGACATACAAGTCTCCAAGAGTGGTCACTAGCCCAAACATTGAGAAATCAAATCCTTAGGGGTATTTTGATGGTGCTAGTAAAGAAAATTTAAAACACAATGGAGTGGGAGGTGTCTTATTCCTATCGGTAGACCATCAAATAATCATTTCAAAGCAACATTGGGAGTTGGAACAAATAATTAGGTAGATCTAATTGCTCTTTAAATGCTAAAGAGGTTAGCAGTGAAAATGTGAGTGGTTCAATTGCAAAATATGGGGGTTTCTAGGTTGATCATATACTAGGCAAATGGTATAATCAATATGCAAAATATGCCATTTATACCAGTCATGGAAAGTATTAAAGAATATAAATAATAAATTGTAAAAAAATGTTTTCTTCATGTATATAGAGAATTGAATATCGATGTAGTTGCACTTTCTAAAGAAACCCTTGCTATTCTTCCAAGAAATTTCAAGTCTAAAGAAAGGAAGGAGGGTTCCCAACCTACAATCACAATCGATCCATATATGACTAGCAATTGTCTACTAATGGAGAATACATTCAGAAAATGGTGATTTCATTTTTTTTCATAGAAAAAGTGGTGTAAGTTTACGTGAAAGCAATGTTGATGAATCCTTGTAAAACCATTAAGGTTTTTAACATGCATATATACATATATTATATTCAAGCCCCTCTTTATGATACATTGATTTGAATATTGGGTTGTTATGTTTCTTCTTATGATGCATTGATTTCATCATGAAGTTTTTATGTTTCTTCCTAGGATGCATTGATTTTGACATGCAAGTGTTATATTTCTTCTTACAATGTATTCATTTCAACATGTGATTGTTATACTTCTTATTAAGATGCATTGATTTCAAAAAATATGGTTGCTATGCTTCTGCTTACATTGCATTGATTTCACCATGAAGTTTTTATGTTTCTTCCGATGCATTGATTTCAACATGACATTATTTCATTACAACATTGTTATTTGGAAGCTAACTCCCTACATTGTAACCATTAATGTTTGCTCAAAATGAAACAACCTATGACACAAAAAAGAGTTTACATGTATTATTTTCTATACATATTTAAATATAACTCCATGTTTTATACGAACCTACATTTTCATTGTATATTGAGAGATACATTAATTGTTTGGGAGTGAAAGATAAGGGTCATTTGGTAGGCCCTCCCATACAAAATTCCACTCTTTGTGAAAAGACAACATCTAAAAAACCCCTTGTTAACAAGTGAAATGCTTGCATTCATGATATTCGACTCCACCCATGTTGCTTTCAATTAATGAAAACCACAAATCCTAAAATATATGAGAGATTGAATGCAATGTGTTGAAATAGAAAAAACTTGAAAATTGCATGATGTTCCAGCATTATCACTAGGAAATGTAATGTAATGTTTCTTATTTTATGATGTTCCAACATTATCATTGAAATGTAATGTTTCTTATGTAGATGGAGCCACTTTATCATTAGGAAAACCATGAACTAACTTCAATTTCATAGCCAGTTTTGAAGAAAAGGCATAGCTTTTGGTTTTAAATGGTTGGTACTTTAATTTGACCAATGAATATCCACCTTATAAAAACAAGTGCCACTGCATGTTAATGTTGAAAATTGAAAAAATGAAAAAACGAAAATGGTTGAAACTTAATCTGCTTAAAACTATTCTTGACATATATTTAGTTTCACTGTTGCATTCCCTTCCCGTTACCTTGGTTTTCTTCCTCCCCCGTAGGCCCCTACTCTAGCTCTAATGCTACAACTACTAACTACATCTCTGCTACCTTTGCAGTTCTAGGTAAGTAGCTATGTTACCTTTGCAGTTCTAGGTAAGTAGGCAATACAAGGAAATAATTTTATATAATTACTTTAATTATAATTGCTACCTTTGCAGTTTTATAATTGCTTTAATTATTGGTTTTGGATTACATACAATTACTATAATTGCTTTAACTATTAGTTTTGAATTACATATAACTATTCTATTAAAATATTAAAAAGTAGATATAAACAACTTTACTGCTAATTTTCTTTGTTATAAAAGAGAATCTTTGTGAAATTAAAATAATAATAATAAATAAAAATAAAAATGGTTTCGGTTTTTTATTTTTTTTATATTTCAAAATATACCATTTTTTATTTTTTATTTCAAAATATACCATATTATAAAGTGAAAATAACTTATAAGTATTTAGTTATAGTGATATATGATATTTAATGTTTTGTATATTGAAAGATATATTTTAATATAGTATTTAATGTCATACATATTTGTTTTTTTTTATTTCGAAATATACCATGTTATAAAGTGAAAAGAAGTAATCATTTATAATGATATATGGTATAATATATATTATATTATATTATAATCGACAAGTTGTAAGCGATGATTTTTTGAAAACGTTCGAGGGTGGGAATTCTAACTAGGAGTTGCAGGTATCATGGAGGCTGATCATTTTTTTCAAGGTTACTCCCCTGATTAGTTTCAGGTAAAGGCTTCCATCGGAGGGATGATGGATCTCTTTAGGCTTCGTGGGTTTTCCCTGGTTTAATAGTTTTTTTTTGCGGTAATGGAAGGGGATTCTTTTTTGGCGTGTGTTTTAGATTCTTAACTTGTTCTTTGCTGCCAAGTTATTTTTAGTAGGCTGGATTCCCACTCATCCTTCCACTAACCATCACCTCGGCACGAATGGCATAGAAGATCTTTATTGTTGCATTGGTTTCCTCGCTGACAGGACCTGAAGTGACGGGTGCACAGTCTTATCATTCTTTATTTCTGACTGTCCCTCTTTAAGTTTTACTTAATCGATGAGACAATTCATCTGACGGTTAACAATCTCCTCCTAAGGTGTTAGACGATTAAGGTTGTCTGGGAACTTTGGTATGGATCGTGAGGTCAACGCACTCTTAGGTGTGGCTGACGAGGAGCCTTGGGAGCAGGCGAGCTTCCTTTCATTGGTGGACGAGCTATGCAGGCATAAAGGTAGCAGGTTCTCACTTAATGAGAACTTTAATGAGCCTCTAACACACTTGGTGGAGTTACCACTACCCTCAACCTCCGGTTCTAAGCATTTGCACCATCCTAGCAGAACGTTGGGTTTTTCACTCAGCAGGGAAGCTTCCATTCTTCCTGGTGCGGTCTCTGAGGTTTATCCAGTTGAATGTGTTGATAAGGCGAAGGGAAACTAGGGTAATGGGTATAAAGTTGTAGGTTTGAAGACTAACACAGACGCTCAGGCATCAGAGTTTCAAGGGGGTCGCACGAAAGGAAAGAGGGGATTTCTAAAGCGTCTTGCGCGAGTGTGGAAGCCTATGAAAACAAAACACAAAATGGTTATGGGTATGGATGTGGGCCACGAAGAGTCATGTACTCTTTCTTTGTGTGCTCTGGTGGGAAGGTTGGCATACCGAGCTTTATGCAATATGACCATTGCAGAGTGGATGCAAGTTACCTAGGAACCTCTGTTGGGTTATTCTCCGGTCTTATTGACCCTGCCGAGAGGGTGGTTCGGCTTTGTGTTTAAAAGTTCGGAAGATTCAACACAAATTTTAGATAGGTTTTGGGATTTTGAGGGTGGTCGTCTGATGTTGAAGAGGTGGCGAATTAGGTTTGACTCGTCAACAGAATATTTTAGCTTCTGCCACCTTTGGGTCTTGCTCTCGGGCCTACTGCTCCAGCTGTGGAACGTCATAGCCTTGGAGGTGATTGGCAGTGTATTAAGACGTTTTATCAAGGTTGATGAGGTAACATTACAGTCTCCAGACAAGAGGATGGAAAAATTACTTACGGAAGTGGACATCCATGCAAGACTTCTGGAAACACTGGAGATTGAGTGGAGGGGTATCCTACTTGTTCATAGATTAGACTATTTGGGTATCTCATTTCGTTGTACTCTTTGTAGGCGAACTGGCCATCTTCGGAAGGACTGTCATCAAGTTTAGGGGCTACAGTCGAGGAGGAATCCTCGGAGGACATTCCAACCGACTGTTACTCCCCTGGGATGGACGCGCAGGAGCTGGGAGATTTTTCGGGTGCGAGGGATATGGATAGTCCAGAATCTTCGAATAACACATTCATAGGTAAGTTAAAACACTATTGTCCATCTCTGTATTTCACCTTATCTGCATGGGAAAGAGACCACCTAGATAGTTTTTTTCCTTTCAGATTCGTTACACCCGTCAATGATTGTTAAGAGTAAGGTTACTAAGACTGTACTAGAGACTTTAGATTCGTTAGATGCACGGATTGAGCCCTTACCTGTCCCTGTATCTACTCAAGAGATGAGTAAAAGTGAACTACCCGAACCTTTGATGGTGGAATATTCACTTTTTGTCCTAGGTTATGGAGAACATGTCTCTAGTGATCAATCCTTGGATAGGATGATTATGGCTTTGGTTCCTACCATCAGAGAGGCTTCTAGTCCTATTCCAATTCCGACTTTCTTGGGGAAGGAAGTTGTGGTTAATGTTGGGTCTAGTGGTGTTTCTAGAAGATATACATGTGATGGGGTTTCAAATGGAAAGGACCTTACATGGTCACGGGGATTGGGGCTTGAATTATCACTTATCAAAACTAGAAGTGCCCGTAAAAAGACGGGGATGAACGTTTCCTTTTTGACAAACCAACTTTCTTCCAACACTGATCAGGGGGCGCTTAGAGGCACAAAATCCCTTGCAAGGGATAAATCATGATCCTCCTCTCTCTCAATATCATAGGGGTAGGAGGACCCCTAAAATTGGCCCCCCATGCGTAGACTTATCACAAAAACTTTACCCAATATTATTTTCCTACAAGAGACGCTGGTGGACGAGGAGAAGACAAGGAATTTTATGTATGCACTCGTGACTTGTGTTGTTAGTTCTGTGGGGAAGTTGGGTGGCCTCTTGGTGTCTTGGGATCCCATTTTATTTGAATTATTTCTTGTCCTAAGCTGTGGCGGTATTTTTTTGTCAGGTTCCAGCTTAGTGGATAAAAGGGGGATTTCTCTTATGAATGTATACGACCCTTGTACAGACCGCAAGCAATTATGGGAAAAAGTGGAAGGCAGGGGATTGTTAGCTCATGGTGATTTGATAATGGTTGGGGACATGAACTTCACGATAAATTCAGAAGAGGTATGGGGTACAACAACATTGGTTGACCCATTGGCGGTCTTTTTCAAGGAATTATTTGAAAAAAATAAGTTAGTTGATGTGGCACCTGTCGAGTTGGTTCCTATGTGGCGTAATGGTATATCTGGAGAGTATGGAATTGCTAAAAGGATCGAAAAAATCTATGTGGCGGAGGATCTTATTTCGCCAACTATGAGATACATGACATGGGTGGAATATCCTTTCTTATCAGATCATGCTCCAGTCTTACTTCAATTGGGCATTGGGATGCCGACGGTTGCACACCCTTTTAAGTTTAATCTAGCCTGGTTGCGTGAAGACTCTTTTGTCACTATGGTTCACGAAGTGTGGAATGATTCTCAGCTACAACAAGTTGTGGGGGCGTCAGGGAGATTAGTTGGGAAGCTCTTACATCTAAAAAATCGGGTTAAATTATGGTCCAAAGAAAAATGCTTCCAGGATAAGATAGAATTGGAAAATCTTGAAGTTGAATTAGTTGCTCACTATAACCAGAAGAATCAAGAATTATACAATGAAGATTTTGATCAACGATTGATTTTTTTAGAGTCTAAGCGCAAAAAAAATCTACTGGACGAGGAAGAATGATGGCGCCAAAAGAGCAGTGCCATTTGGATAAAAAGTGGAGATAAGAATAAAAAATTCTTCCATCATTTTGCAAGCTATAGAAGGAACAAAAAACACATCTAGGAGATAAAGGATGAAGCAGGCCTGGTTCATACAGGCCAGGAGGCCCTAAAGGATGAAGCAACATTTTTCTTTAATTCTTTCTTTCATGATACAGGACAAAATCACATTAGGGAACAAATAGATATAGTAAGGTTGTATCCTAGGCTTGTTATGGAGGAAGAAGTAGTAAATCTTGAAAAGCCATGTACCAGTGAGGAAATTTTAGAGGTACTAAAAGGTTTTACAAAGGACAAAATTCCAGGTCCAGATGGGTGGACTGTCGAATTTTTTCTATACTTTTACGAGTTGGTTGGACAACACTTGCTTGATATTGTGGAGGAGACTAGGATCCGAGGTGAGGTTATCAAACCGATCAATTATACTTTCATTGCATTGATTTTGAAAGTTAACAGTCACAACTCTTTTAATGACTTTCGTTCAATTGCATTGTGCAATTTGTGTTACAAGATTATTGCAAAAGTAATAGCGAGGAGACTCAGGCCTATTCTATCCGGCACCTTGTCCGAGGAACAATTGGGTTTGCTGAAGGGAAGACAAATTTTAGATGCCATAGGCACTGCTCAAGAGTGTCTACATAATATAAAGGCTAAAAAACTACAAGCAATCATCCTAAAGCTAGACTTGAAAAAGGCCTATGACTGCACAAATTGGGATTTTCTGCAGCTTATGCTTCTCCAATGTGGTTTTGGACTTCTTACCACAAACTGGATTATGGGTTGTGTTACCTCAACAACTTATGCCTCTGATCAATGGTGAGGCCACTAAGTTCTTCCAAAGTGGTAGAGGGTTAAGAGAGGGTTGTCCATTGTCGCCTCTCTTGTTTATTCTTGTGATGGAAAGACTTAGTCTTTCTCTTAAAAAAGGACAAGCAGAAGGAAAGTTGACGGGTATAAAGGTTTCTAGGATTATTAAGATTCTTCATTTGCTCTTTGTGTATGACGTTCTAATAATGTCCAAAGCTTCGATCCTAGAATGGAAAGAAATCAACAAAATCCTTAATGTTTTTTGTTGTGTGACGGGTTTGATGATTAACGTCCAAAAGTCTTCTTTTCTTCACTACGGAGTTCAACAGGACACTCTAGATGCTTTAAAAGACTTATTTCACTTCAACTTCATGAATCTTTCAGAAGGTTTTAAATGCTTGGGTTTATTTTTAAAACCCAATAACTACAAGTCGGAGGATCGACAGTGGCTCATCACAAAGTTCAAGAACCGAATAAGTCACTGGTGCAATCGGTGGCTTTCACTGGGGGGTAGATATGTGTTGATCAAAGCGGTTTTAGAGAGTCAGCCAGTCTATTGGATGACTTTGGCTCACATCCCAACATCAGTACTAAATCGGATCTGCAAGCTAGTTTTTTCCTTTCTTTGGTTAGGCAGCAAGCAAAAGCAGAGTTACCATTTATGCAGATGGAGACCATTATGAAGCCAAAAAAAATTGGAGGGTGGGGGTTGAGAAAAATTTTTTGTTTTTATAGGGCTCTGGCGACTAATAATTTATGGAGAGGCTTGATGAAGAACGGTATTTGGCATCGGGTGATAAAGGATAAGTATTTACCCCACGGTTCTGTGATGACATGGTTGAGATCGGATTCCTTCGTTACGTCACACGGATCCCAAACATGTAAAAACATCCTGAATACTTTACCTCTGATCTTGCATTGGCTTGCATGGAAATCGGGTTCAGGAGAATCCATAATTGTTGGGAAGGAAGGAATTTTGGGCTTGGGGAAGGATTCAATTTTGTCCACTGAATTGGTTTCCTTTCTTAATAATAAAAATGTTTATTATCTTTATCAAGCGAGCCGATTCTCCCCACAGGGATCGATCTACACTAATTGGTTAGACAACTCAGAATTGGGGTTGGAGGGTGATCTAGCAGCAGAATGGGAAAGGTATAGAAGGAACTTGATTGGATCAGGCATTCAACTCACTGCAAGATCAGATGAATTAAAATGGATAGGTGGTGATAGCTTAGGCCAGCTTACAGTTAAAAATGTGTACAATGCCCTTTCTTCAAAACTTTGGAAAAACAAAATTGGTGGCTGGAGGAAAAAACTATGGAGTTGGGACTGTCCCCAAAAGTTCAAGCTATTCGCCTGGCTAGTGATTGAAGATAAAATTCTTACTTGGAAAAAATTACAAAAAAGAGGATGGCTGGGGCCAGGAATCTGCCACCTTTGCAAAGGTAAGCGGGAATCAGGTAAACACGTCTTTTTTTACTGTCCATTTACTATTTCAGTTTGGGAAAGGATCAAAATGGCTCTCAAGTTCTCTATAAGATGGAATGGCTCAACAATGAGTGAGTGCTTTGAAAACTGGGCTATTTAGAATCTTAACTTCCCAACATTGCCAACCTTTATTTGTTGGTTTATTTGGCTTGAACGAAACTTGGCTATCTTTGAGTCAGGGAATCTCTCCATTCAGAAGACAACTTTTCTTTCTTTAGGTGCGGTGGGCAGTCACAGGACAAAGGAAAAAGTCTATCCCACTAGATGTTCAGTCCTTGCAATTCCTGAAGATAAAATCATCAAGTGGTTTGATGGGGCAACTTAGAGGAATGGAGACCAAAGTGGCACAGAAGGAGTCATTAAGATCAACGACCACACAATTTATAAATGGACTCTAAATTGTGGAAGAGGAACAAATACAAGAGCAAAACTCATGGGAGTTTGGGCTTCTCTAACCCTGGCATACATACTTTCTATTACAGATATTCATGTTTTAGGGGATTCAAAAATAGTCATTGACTGGCTTAATAGGAAAGACACTCTACAGGTTGTTTCTATCGATTGTTGGAAGGACATGATTAATGAGCTCATCAAGTATTCCACAGACATTTCCTTTGCTCATGTATACATAAAAGAGAATTAAGAGGCGGGCAACTTATCAAAACAGGCCCTCACAATGTGTCCAGGGAACATAGCATATAATCAGTGGGAAGGCGGCCAAGAGGGCCCAAATCTCTTTTTAAAGATGTACTAGAAGTTTTCTGGGGGAGCTTATATATGTTGGTTTCTTGCCATGATGGGTGGTCCCATATTTTCTGTGTACATCAATGTATGAAAGTCATAACTTTTTGAAAACTGTCTTTTTTGGTCCTTAAGGGTAAGGAAATTGGAAAATTTTCCATATAATTATGTCACTGGATCATACCACAAAAACACAAGGAATTTTAGATGTAATGTTGGACATGTGAAAATGTGCAATTTTTTATGAAAAAAAAGAAGTATTCAATTATAATAATATATGGTATTTAAAGTGAAAATAAGTATTCAGTTATAATGATATATGGTATGTAATGTTCTATATATTGAAATGTACATTTTAATATGCTATTTAATGTTATGTAATATACCTTTTAATATCTAAAATAACTTTAACATTGTTAGTATACATTTAACATATAGCTTATCTTAATATCTAAATAACTTTAGAATTTATAATGTACATTTTAATATAAAACAAACATTTAATAAGCTGCATACTTTAAATGTGGATTTAAAATACTTTTACATCTTATTTCATTATACAAAACTTTACAAAATACTTATCTCAATATACAAAACTTTAAATATTTTGTAATCGGATGCATGTTGAGAGGTGTACACTGTCAAATTTAAAATAACTTTAAATATTAGGATGTAAATGCTTTCTAGCTGGGTGATTATTATTGTCCACACCATACTAGTCCACATAAACACGACCAGCCATCGATTCCCCGTATGCCCATATTAATGCCCCTACCTCTCTCAGGTTCCAATCTCCCAGCTATTTCCCTCTTGCTCACAGGTTATCTTAGACAATCGTTTTCTCAATCTCACAGTCATCTTCTCTTACCCTTTTTCATATGGCAATATATTCTCCGCATTTGAAATTTCTAAAATTACATAAACCAAGTGAAGGATTTGGGGATAGGGAGTTCTGGAAATCAAGGTGGATTTCCAACGGTAGAGATGTTGGTTTTGAAAAAGATGGAGAAGCTACAAAGTATTGCGGGGACATCATGTGAGGGAGGTGTGTTGAAAGAAGGAATGCTTCCCGGGCTTCGTACTTTGAAGATTTTAGGCTGTCCAGCATTAAGAAAATTACCTGTGGGTATAGAGAAATTACCTAATTTAATAGCATTATACAGTAATGAAACATGGTGGAAAGATATAATTTGGGAGGATGATAATGTGGAAACATATTTTCACAATTTATTTAAAAATAAATAAAAATATTTTGATTACTTATATTTTCAGTATGACAATGAGAGTGAGGAGGATGAGAGTGAGTGATGAATAAAAGTAAGTGAAATTATTGAAAACTTGAATGTAATTTTTTTTTTATCATAAATGTAATAATATAAATAAATATATGAAATTTCAAAGTCGGGACAATTTATTTTATTCATTTTGATTCAAATTTGTAAAAAGGTAAATTTTTGTACGGATAAAGGGACAATATTCAATATTTTTTAAACTCATTTGTTAATAAAAAATTTAATTTAATTATTTTATTTTTATTGTATTTTTTATTATTTTATTCTTTATAATATTAAAGAGTGTTAGTTTATTAAAGTTGAATGCATCATCTTTTAGTAATATTCACTTTGAAATGATCAATTTATAGTAATTAAACTAATCCATTCAACCAATATTTTACTTTATTTTATATATATAAATATATAATATAATATAACTTGTTTTTATGTTATCAATCATTTAAATTTATTTGAATTAAGGTAATTTAGGTTTTGAGCCTATCAAAACAAATAAATCTTTTTTAAGTGAAACGGAAATATTATTTTGAATATTGAATTTTTTTAAATAATAATAAATTCTAACTTAAAAATAAAAAGATTAATTTTTAATATATTTTATTATTATATATGATTGAATTATATTAAATATTTAAGTCAAAATTATTATACTTTATTTTTTATTTTTAATATTAAAAGTATATATCATTTTCCCAATAATAATTCATCAGTAACCAACTTCTAAAACTAATCGTGTCAAATGATAGCTATGATTGTTTTACTAGTCCAAGGCTAGATCTCTTGCTTGCCAAATGGTTGTTATGATTGATTTACTAGTCCAAGGCTAGATCTATTGCTTGCTTTTCTAGATGATGCTTATTCCAACAATAAGTGGGATTGGATTTTTGGTTGTGCAGTAGAAGTGGATTTTTGGTTGTGCATTAGAAGTGAAGAATGAGTATGTTGAAGAAGATCTATAGCTGATGTTGAAGAAGATCTAGTGCCACTTATTTTTAGTGGGATTGGATTTTTGGTTGTGCATAGAATTGAAAAATGAGTATGTTGAAGAAGATGTAGTGGTCCTTATTTCCAAACAAGTTGCCAGACTCGCAATTGAAGAATTATTAAAATATAGTGCATTAACACTCATGAAATCTCCTATTACTTGGATAAAATATACATTTTCCATGATGCTACTTAATGGGATTGAAGGATGTTTATAAACAAAAATCTCCTATGGAGAACAATCTTAAGTCTTTTATGCTTGATTTAACAAAGGAAATTAAATCCTAGTATATAAAATTGAAAGGAATTATAATCTCTCAAGCAATGAATACTTTAATGGGCCTTATGCTAAGCACCTAATGGAACTCAAAGGATTCACTTGCCAATTAAAAGGGATATCCTCCACTTTATGTTATCAGTTGAATATTTATCAAAATGTACATGAATTTGTTGATTATGTCTGTTAATTCTTTTATTCTTGTGTTTTTCTTATATGTATGATGATGACTATGCCGGTTTTGACTATCAAGGAAGATGGAGCACGAAGAAAACTTCCAAGTCCAACATATGCGCATATTGGACATGAAGATCAAAGAAAATTTTACAAGATTTTGAAGAACTTTCATTAAACAGGTGTATATAGACGCACTGAGGACAATGCATAAATAAGGGGGAGAGGAATGTAATACATAGGCTTGATCCCCGGTTTGTAAATATATTGTACATATGAAACCTAGGCTCGTGAGCCGGTATGTTTGGGTTGGAACGCTTGCATACAATACCTAGGTTGGTGAACCAGTATGTTTAGGTCGGAGTGCATGTAAAGAATATCAAAGGTCACAGTGCATGTAAAGAATATCAAAGGTCATAGAGACTATATTATAAATTGTACATATGCATTAATTAATAAAAAAGTAACACTACGACTGTAGACCAAGGGACAAAAAGAGTATGGGGGGCTAAGACTCCACGAGTGGGAAAGGGAGCTAAGGGCTAGGTAAAGGGAGCTTAAGCAAAATATAATATAATAATTATCTAATATGTTATATTATTATATTATATAATAATATAATATAAAAATGGCATATGCATATTTAAAAGGGGAATTTAGTTTGATTCTTCATACCATTCATTTCATTCTTACAACTGTTGCTAAGGTTGGAGTGTTGCTAAGGTTTGGTACCTTGGCCCATAATTGTTGGTACTGACTGTAGACCATAGTTGGCTTAGGAGGTCCTTTTCCCTAGTGGAGTAATAGCCTTAGCTTGAGGGTGATTCACTGCTGAGAGATTATGAGCAGTGTGGTCTACGACTGGGAGGAATGTATGAGGCCTTCATTCAATCGATGTTTTCACAAAAGATAAGTGCCATGTGCCTTTGTTGTTACAATGTCTAATTATGTGTTAATTTGTTAAATGCTTATAGAATCTTTGTGTATTTTTACATTCTTGAATTGTTAATGTGTTATGCAAGAGTCTAGATGTTTAATTGAATCATGTGACATGGAATATTATGTTATTGATACAGAGTTGGGAATTTATGGGAAATTTTAGAGGGAAATTGTAGAACTTTCCAATGCCCCACCATTCCAGTAGGCATCAGGGTGGCCGGGTACACCACAAAGTGGTATCACTTTGTGGTGTACCCGACCATTCCAGTAGGCATCGGGGTGGATGGGTACACCAGAAAGTGGTATCACTTTGTGGTGTACCCAACTACCCTGGTGCCTGCTGGAATGGTGGGGCACAGGAAAATTTCATTGATTTCCCCTAACATTCACTATAACATCCACATTTAAATCAAATATGCCAGATAACATACAAAGCCATAACAAAATCACTATATAATTCACAACATAATCCATACAACGTACCGTTTACATAAAAACAAGAACATAATACTTATCTCTTAACAATCCATCGACTGGTTGTAGACCTACAACGTTCCATCCAGCCATAGATCTCACTACTCATAAACTCTCAGCAGTGGATCACCCCCGAGTTGGGGCTATAAATCCACTAAGGCAAAGGCTTCCTAAGCCAATCATGGTCCACAATCAATACCAACATGGTCTAGGCCAAGGTACCAAACCTCAACAACACTCCAACCTATAGTCTCTCATTCCCCATCAACCTGCACAACCCAAGGTAGTGTGCCCCCTTCTCCACACCACGGTCTATCGGGTTGCACCACTACTCTTCCAGGGCTCCAGAACAAGTCGACCAGGAAGTATCATAGCATTGTGGCTCCAAGAGTTCTAGCTTCCCTCAGAGGTCTCCAAGTACCCTCGAGGCCTTACACCAGGGAACATATCCCCACACTTCTCCCTCCAGGGATCTAGCCTTCTCCAAGGAAACCCAAGGAGAAGTGTACACACACCTAGATCCACAAGGTAAAATCTGTAGTCTTCGATCAACATCTTCCCCAGAGAAACTCTGTAGTCAACATGGTAAGAATGGAGTGAATGAATAGAATGGAGAGTTAAGCCAAATTCCCCCTTTTTAAATATGTATGTTCCTTTTTATATTATATTATTATATAATATAATAATATAAAAGGCTTAGGGAATTATTATTCTATATTTAATTAGCCTCCTTGGCTTAAGCTCCATTTATCTATCCCTTAGCTCCCTTTCCCATTCGTGGAGTCTTATCCCCCCATACTCTTTTTGTCCCCTAGTTTGCAATGATGGTGTTATTTTATTAATTAGTGCATATGTACACTTTATATACAAGCTCTCTAGCTTTTGATCATCTTTACATGCACTCTGACCCAAACATACCGACTCACCAACCTAAATATCACATATACAATATATTTACAATCTGAGCTCTTCTATAATTAATCTTAAAATGAACTTCTTTTTACTTAAAATGCACTTTTATTTTTTAATATCAACAAGTATTTAAGTTTTTATAATTTTATTTTTTTTAT